>VXAD01002227.1:420482-550498 GCA_013399195.1 Dicrurus megarhynchus
AAAAAAAAAAATTGCAGATCTCAAATTAAACAAGAGACCTATTTAAAATAAAAAAGTTATCCATTTATAACTACAAATTTGACACTACTGTGCCAATAGGAACTAGAATTTCAAACCTTGTGGTCAATGAAGCGTAAAATAGATTGTCAGAAATACTGTCTGAAATATGAATCCACTGAAGAAAAATGCTTGAAAAAACCTAAGATAATTTAAGAGAATCAAAATTGGCTGAATACACCTCTGAAAAGTCTCTACCCCCCTTTTTCAATTCATAAATAGCTTTTTCCTAGTGACTGTTTCATAGAAGTATTAAAAATAAGCTTCTGATTTCTACATTTGAAAACTCTGTGCATTTCTGTGGAAAGCTAAATCACTTCTTATCTGGAAATTATTTACTCTGTAATAGAAACTAAGAGCAAGATAATAAGCTTTCCCCCAGTCTGAAGCAATCTTCCTGGAAAATTCAGGAGGCTGTGTTATGAAGGCCATGGTGTACTAACCACGATGTTGTACGAAGTAGAACATCACCACAAAAATTACAAATTAAGAGGAACATTAAAATTAAATTTTTACAGCTTTAACTCAAAACAGAAATAAGAAAAACTTGAGGAAAAAAATCATACTTCTTATAAGCCAGTTGAAAACAATCATCCCTCAACAAACATCTGAATTTTGGTCCTCCTGAATCCCACTGCTCCTTATTATTAAGGATAAAGATGGCTACACCAAGCTGCAGTGGCTCTCCTGGCAGGTTGGTTGTCTCGGATAGATAACCTCCAAAGGTCTGCTTCCAGGGTACCTGGACAAAACCAGGGTATGAAGTGCTGTGTACCCCTCTTAGCTCACATTTTGGCTAAGGTGGTCTTGGCTCTGCTGATACTGTTCTGTGGCTGGGCTACTCCTCTGTGACCATCCTTTTGCTATTCAATGAGAATGCTACAGAACTAAAGTAATCCAATCCTAAAGTAAAAGCAATTACGTTAAGAAGGTAAATGATAACAGATATCCATTTATTTTTATACATTCCCTAATAAAAATAATAATTAAAACCAAAGAGTATTCAGCAAGCTTTGAGTTTTTCCTTATCCTTATAGTTCAGTAAAAATGATCACAAGCTAATCTGTGATATACTAAATAATGGGGGGGAGGGGAATCTGTATATTCTAACTATATTTTTCCCTGTAAGAAAAAACAGAATGGAATAGAATATGAAGAAGACATATTGAAACCTGTCTGGAATTATTTATAAATAAGCCAAAATTAATAAGGAATGGAACAGCAGCTGCACTCACATTTGAAAAAATCAGTCTTCTCAGAACACCCAACTGTGGCTTCATTCAAAACACTGAGTCTCCAACACAGAATTCCTGAATTTGTAAGCAATCTCTCACCTTTATTTTGGCCAGTGCAGAACACTGGCTGGTGAGGGAAGGATTCAAACAGACTACAAAGAAATTGGACTCACTGCCTCTGAAAGATGGCAAAAATTCAGAGCTAAACCAACCCTGCTTCTTGATGTCAGCACATGGAGGGATGTATTATTTGCAGCTGGAATTGGGGAATGTCTGACCACTGACAGAAAAAGAGCTGATGACCCAGCAGAAGAAAGGGAATGAAATAATTGACCTTTCATTGTGCAGCTACTAGAAGGCACTCCAACACTCCAGGTGGTTTTTTGACATATTTTTCCCTCCATCTCCCCTGCTGCATTTAGTCCCTGTAATCACCCAATACCCAGAAAACTTTGGTCCAAAACATTTTCCAGATATGGAATCAGAAAAGGATGAGTTTGGGCTTTTGTTTCCTCACTGACCCTAACTGACAAAGACTGGAATCTTTTTGCAATATTTACAGTGATTCAGAGGTAGGGTTTTTAGAAGTACAGTCGATGTCAATTTGAAAATCTGAGAGGCAAGATAGGAATGAGCATCCCACTGCAGCTTTCAGCCCACATTCAGAGGCAAAGACATCCAATAATTCTCAGCAGTAAGCCCCAGGACTGCAAATATAATGGCAATCTGAAATCTTCATGAGTTTCCATTTAGTATTCTTACACCGTAAGTAGGAACACCGTATTTACCAGTGATTGATATCCGAGGAACATAATCTGTCTTACACGAGGTTATTTATTTATGAGGAGTCCTGCAGCTGTGCCTGGAGACAGAATGGATGCTCTGTGAAATGGAATGGATGTGTATATATATGTCCTGTATTCGGTGTCAAACTGTGACCTTTTATCTAAAATTTCTTGGGTGGTGCATCTTCATACAATCTTATGGCAATGGCTTAATGATGTTAGCAAAAGAGTGCAGTCAAGAACTCCTGTCTCCTCTTCCTAGTTCAGATTCCTTCATGGACAGGATTCTTCTTGCACATAAAAACAACTGGCAGTATTTTAAGCATATCTTCTTGGTTTGCCATATCTGCAAACAAATCAAGCGGTGAACTCAGGAACACCACATATGAGCAGGCTTAAAGTCAACACATACTCTTTTGCTTGAACAAAAGACAAAAGTGTATTTGCAGTAAAGTTCAAGGTTCATTATTCATATCAAAGGAAAGTGAGGGAAGGTAATGCATGGGTATCTGTGGCAAAAAGCATTTCAAAATTATCAGCTGCTTAGAGGGTAATTGGGTCCATTCTGAATATTAAAAGCATGTTATTTAAAATGTTATGACCTTTAGATTAAGGGATAATTCCTCAGTAAATTCCTAAGTAAACTGCACTAGTGGCAAGGATTCATCTTCAGTTTTTCATTCCTTTGATGAAAGCACCTAACACAGAACTCCTACACAACCCCACTCAACATATTAAACAACAATATCCAAAGTTCAGAAAGTCGCAAATCTAAAAGTTAGGTAAGTCCTTTGTTTCTGCATCACAATTATTCCTGTGAGAATCACAGGAATAATTTAAATAAATAAATAAATAAATAGAAGGTTTTATCTTGAAATACCTCAGACTTCAGAAACATGCCAGTCTACCTGAACTCACATTAATATATTTGGTACCTATGAAATTACCATCAAGCTCCTTCAGGGCATGCTACTGTATGGGGTACCTTTATATGCACATCTTCAGGCAAGGACTTGATCTCCCTGTGATTGATAGAGGCGCTTACCACAACAGAATCATAATCAAGACCCAGATCCTCTGGAGGAATAAGAGCAAATAATAATGACAGTAGTGCTTTAATATCCTACTAAGCAAGAATCATCTCTGCTTTCTTGAACTGAACATTTTTTCCCGTCATTTACATACATGAAATATTGGGGCTAACTGGTATCCTTATAAGCACGCTCTGGTCTTCTGCAGAATACCAGATAGAACTGAACAGCAGTGTGATGAAATAGCATACACATTAGTAAGTCTGAGGTCTTTCACATAAATACTTTTGCAGTAGAAGGACTTACCTACAGAGCAAAAGGGAGAAGCTTGAAAAAGCAAAGGATGACTTTATCATTTCAAAAAATCAAGAGCCCCAGTGTTTCAGACCATAACCGTATGGGCTTCCTGAAAATGGATGCATCTGTGAATTCTGGGGGGCAAGGGACTGTAAGAACCCAAAAAGATTTTTGTGTTTAGAGGTTTATCAAATGTGTTGCTTTAGGCCAGTGGGGAATGGCAGATGAAAAGCTAGTGGAGAAAGGCTGGGTAAAGGGCTGGATTTAGGACAACAATCCTACCAAACACCAGAGACTTATTTTTTGTCCCCCTTCTCCTATGAAGTCCGTAAGACATCCACATTCCCTGTTAATCCCTGCAAAATGCAGATAAGACACAATGCCGGTTGCAGATAGACTCCAGATCTTTCAAAATAAAAACACAACTAAAAAGATAAATATTAGATGGAAGGAATACACCTATGATAAACAATTCTGTTGATGAAATGCAATTTGTAATCTTACTGGTTGATTTTGGAAAAACATGTTTGTTCAGAGCCTGCAATAAACAACCAAATGTTCCTTCATCAGGAAGTGCAAATCAGCCAACTTAGTTAAGAACTATTCTAAGAACACTTAGTAGCATCCAGGTTCAGTGACTGATTTTCTATTTTAAGCAGGAAGAGAGGTACAGCACAAACAATCTGGAGGATAAAAGCCTGACAGCAAAATCTCCACACATACCAAAGAAAATAATGTGCCTATGACAGCTACAACAGCAGCAATTTTCAGCTTCTTACACTGCTCATGCAGCGCACTTTGCAGTCATCCCTCTTGCATAAATCTGTACATTATAATTTTGCGTTCCAATGGATGCGTTTGTGTGCTCTGTATCTGCAAATGAGCCAGATAATACGAGTGTGAGAAGTGATTTGTGCTATCAGTGACATCAGGAGTTTTGCAGTTGTAGTTATTAACAGATTTTTTTTCATCCAGCAGCATTGACTAAAATCAATCACTCTGATAACCAGGCATGGCATGAGCTGTCTGCCCTGTCATTTCAATCTGATTAATCACACATACACAGACCTTTACCTTAAAGGAGCAATTGTTCACATTTAATCACAAAGATACATTCAAGCATACCACCATAGATTACTGAATTTAAAGTGCAATTTATGCCTTATAGTTTGGCAAATACGTTTATGATAATATGGTTTTGGCATATAGACGTATTGTTTCATTCATTTTACAAACATTAAAATCTAAGCTAATGTGTTTCACTTTGAATCATTTATCACATCAGATTTGCAGCTTTTGAAGCTTCCATTATACACATATCCTTATCTGCAGATTTATCCTAATAACCCAGGTACAAATAAGTTATTAGTTATTATGCCTTCTTCAAACTGTGCTTCCTTAACAGGAGGCATCTTCATCATGGATGAAATGACTTTATTCTACATAAACATCCTACATTCTATTAACTGGCCGATCTTTTGTTTCAATTTTCCTTTTTAACCTCAGAATAAAGCACAGCTCTTCCATTAAGAGTTACACAAGACCTTCTATCTCTCTTGGGTTTTGGGGTGGTTTCTTTGTTTTTCTTTTTAAAAGGAAAGGCATACAAGAGAGTCCTTACACAAGTATAACATTCTGCAAGTAAAAGTAGGCCACTCTGCAAAAACACACTGCTACACCAAAAAAAATGTTGAATTTGAGATCTGTTAAACCATATTTGACTCTGCCAGAAACAACCCATATTTCATATACTTCTTGATTTGGCCTAAGCACACAAAAGCATTCAAGTGTCCTGGAGTCCATCACCATTAAGAAACGTAAGTGGGCATAGGTTTCACTTTCAGTCCAGAAGCCAACGAAATGGAAGAATGTGCTGAAAATTTGAGTATACACCTAAATGTTGTGATGATAAAATTGCACAAAACCATAATCTCTATTGCTCTATTGCTAAACTGAAGTTGTATGCAGCAGACAGGTTATTACTTGCCACGCACATTAAGGAGGTGGCTCCTTAAGCTTTTAGCATCTTCAAAAGTATTAATTCACCAACATTTCACAATTGGGTGTGTTTTCTGAAGGGCCAGATCCATATGCTAGGAATTAGTTTTTATTTACTGTTTCTAAACTAGATAATACTTATGTTTTAAAATAAATACTTTTTCAAAGACTGTTGTACTTAGATCTATATATGTATTGACTGAATAACATTTTTATGTTTTGCATTTAAATAAGTAATTTTTAAAATATTTTGCTCAAATAAGGAAAAACCTACCAGTGAAAAACATAACAAGATGGAAAGTGAACCCTCTCTTCATTTGTAGCCCAGTGTGCAGGAGGCCCCCAACAGCAGGCTCCTGCTCTGACTGTTCCCCAACTGTATTCTCAGGAAACGACAAGTTGAACAGGTTGACAAGCAACTAAGCTCGAAGGAAGAGAGAAAGCATTGTTCTGCCAAAGAATTTTTTAAACAAAAGCCAAAGTCTTGGAGGCAACCAGAGAGTTGCTTATGTTTAAATAAATGGCAGAGACACAGATTCAGGGACAGAGTACAAGTAATTACTTGAAACTACACGGTGCATTTATTTCCTCAGTCCTGAACTGGGATGCAGAAGGATGTTGCTTTCCACCACAACTCATGCATCAACAGTATATACATTATAAAGCATCCACAGGTTCGATTGTCATTCTGTAATGCCATCAACAGGAGCCAGGCAGAACATAACTCGGGTGTAATCACCACCACAAGCTTTAAGATAAGTGCCCCTTATACAGAAAAGGCTGACTTTTAAAAAGATTTCTCCTCATCACACCCTAGAGTACTTTCCAGAGCAAGAACAACTGTTAACCTTATTGTGCCCACGCAGTTTAGCAAAATTCTATCACCTTTGGTCTTGTAATGCATCTTTATCAAGTAGAAAACAAGCAATGAACCACACAGCAACCCATACATTATGCAGAGTGTTTTACAGGGATACACTACAGCAAGTGATTTTTGGATCTCTGTTACGCTCTGGAAAAAGATTAAAGTGATGATTTTTGTACATATATTCAAATTGGACATCTAGAAAAATGCAGCTGCAAATCACAACACTGATCCATCTAGTACACAGTCCATGTCCACAGCTGCCACCATCAAGGAATGTGCAAAATACCTGTCAGTAATAAATGAGAATAGTATCTCAAGTCACAGGCTGTGTCCACACAATTGTCTTTAATAGCTATTCATTAGCCAGTTCTCTCTTGTTTTTCCAGTCCCTTTTAAAATCAGTTTGCACTTTAGACCATCCAAAAATAGTAGAGTTGCATTCCACAGTTTAAATTCTGTGGTACAGGGGAAAAAAGAAATTCTGTGCGTTAAGGGTTTTTTTCCCCTGTTTAAGTCTACCAGTTCATAAGTCCATGCTTATCCCCTCTGCAGCAGTCATATTTGTATTCACCTCTACCAGAGTACTTCCCACATACGTACCTCTTCTGTGCTTAAAAATTCCAGTCTGTTCAGCCTGCCCTTGCAGACAAAGTCATCTAGGTACACTGACTTCATTTTTTTTTGAAGATCATTTGGTAAAGAATTTGACAAATAGTCTGAAGTTCAAAGTAAATTAGATTTAAAAGTCAAAGGCCTGTTAACTATTTCCTACTATACTGCATCTGATTAAGTTGGTTTTGTTTTAGTACTATTCCACAGAAGCCCTCTGGAAGAACACTTTCAAACATTTGGAATCCACCACCTCACCTTCCTGTTTTACTGAATAATCTGTTATTAATTAAAAAATACTAACAATAACTCATTTATTTGATGGTAAGAAATTTCAGCTTTTTTTGCTTTTGCCTTTTAAAAATGTATTTAATGCTCAGGTTTTTCTGTATTCTCTCCAACATTTTCGTGTCATAGATACAATATTGCACCGAGCATTTCAAATGCAATTCCTATTGCTTATTTAGAAAGGCATACTACAGGTTTTCACTTATTTATTCTCATTCCTTATGTCTTATAGTAGTCTACCTGTAACATTTCACCCCGTAATTAGAAAACTGACCTGCTCTGACTGACGACAAAAAGAAAACAATATAGAATATAGGACACGGTATCTTTCCCTGTGCCTACTTGAGACCTCATAGCTGGTCAGGAGTCTCTTAAGTTGGAGTACCCATCTGCAAAAATAAGTAAATAAATAAATATACACTTATTGTACAGTAAAAATGAGTGGTTAATTCTTCTCACAACACATACAAAAAGTAATTTTTGTATGCATTTTTAGCCTCTTGAAAAGAAACGATTGCTTTTACTACACAAATTTAGTTCAGAGTTTAATGCCACAACACATCACAAAAGCCATGAATTTCACTGGGCCTTTTCTTTTCTTCCCAGACCATCACGAGTATCCTTGAAAAGAGGAACCAAGTAGGTATTCATTAACAGGGTAGGAAGAATTTCTCTCAACCGACAGATTACTTTACTGTCATATACTCTTCCAAATGTGCCCAAAGTCAAGAGTTTTATCTTATCTGTAACTGTCATATTTATTTTTAACTCATTTCCTAAACAGAAGCACATTTAGGAAATAAGGAAAGCTGTATTTATCAGAACTGAATATGATACATTTATATGGTGTAAGTCATTAGTTGAGGAATACTAAATACAGGCTATTGCTACAATCCTACTCCAGTCTAATGCAAATCACATAGACAACATGCACTTCTCAGAGTGTAAAAATGTTTTTTCCCTATTTAACATCTATCAGGAAGTCAATACTGCAACCATCTTCTAAAAAAAAATCCTAGGGGAGGAGATGTCTAATTTTTTTTTTCAAATATACTGATTTTCTCTGCAGTCTGGTAAAGATTTGTCACAAGAAAAACAATAAAGAAAGAAGATGATGCCCTGAATTCTTTCATCATGCCTTCATATGCCAAGCCCCTAGACACAAAGACATTAGAAAGGAAAGTTCTTACTGATGGAATACAATGACTAGATGGAGAAAAAATTAAAATAGAATTGAAAAATATTCTCAGAATCTATAATCAATATTAATAATTGGGGGGAGAGGGAAAAAACATATCCAAAACAGTATTTCAAAATAAGGTCACTGAGATACTTTTTGTGTATATTGTATCATTAATTGATGTAAATATACATCAAGAAAACCTTTACTAATAATGAAGTAAAATATTTTCTAAAAATTGCATGGTATGTTCTAACTGCTTTGAACTGTCAAGTGAGATGTCAATGGTGAGATAGGTCTGAAAGGTTATGTATAAACTTTCCATTTTTTTTTCTTTTTAATACATTTGTAATTATGACATTACCTAAATTTAACTTCAATAACATCAAGATATTGCTATATATCAAGAGCTGAGCAGGCCCCTCCTTTTAGTTACATAGCAGTGAAATGGTCATAATTGACATTTTTGTCACGTTGCTGTGTTAAGTCCCAGCTTGTGCTGCATAAATGCACAGAAATTCAGCTGCATTACACTCCTCTCTTTACCCTACCTACCATTTTACTTTTTGCTCTCTTCCTCTGTCTCTTCCTTCCAGTCTTTCATTATATGTGAGAATTGTATGTTTCTTCCTTTGCTTGTTGACAGGGAAAAAGAGGCTATAATTTCTGCACACTACCTGGTCCTGAACAAAAATCAGCAAAACTGCAATCAACATCCAGATAAGGTCCTCTAATTTCATTCTGAATATGAGAAGGTTAATTTAAATCATGACACTGCTAATGCGGAAGTTAAAAACAAATAACACACATGCCTCACAAAAATTATAAAATTCTAAACCCAAAAAGCCCAGAACATCTTATAACAGAATCAGAGGTGATTTATGCTTTATGCCTAATTCTAATTTTTATAGAATAGACTGAAGATAGGACATATCAACCATATTAATATTCAAGCCTATTCCTTTAAGTACCATGCAGTCACTAATCAGAGCTGAAGGGGACTGAGCTTTTCTCACAGTATTCATTCTCATTTTAAAATGACTTAATTTTGTACTATTTTATATTCAAAACACTTTTCTTTATCTGGCACGTAACCCCTACAGTTCAAGTAGTTAAACAAACAGCACCTAATTTGATATTCTGTAAAATTAATTTCAATAGAGAAGCTGATGAAAACCAGAAAGGTTTTAGTATTTTACAGGTATGTCTAAAGCTTGTCCCTCCAGAATTAAATCTTCACAGCAGTCACTTCATAAACAAGATTCAGGGTTTCTGAGACGTTACTTACCTATGCAGGAGAATATTTGTCACAAAACACTTCGTTGTGCTACTGACATACAAGCATATCTTAAAGAAACTAAACTAACAGTTATTCAAAAGCAAAGATTTCATCAGAGAATTACAGAGTAATTGTGGTACCTGAGGCCAAATGGTGCTCCTGTCCCCACAACATTCACACATGCGTTCTATATAGTGGCAACGCTTGCTTCATGAGTTATCATCTGTCACCCATCTGATACTATCAGCTAAGCTTTTGCTTTTATAATAAGCCTACTGAAGCTGTATCTACTGGGTTTTTTTAAATCACCACCATTTACTGATTCCCTGTACTTTAGTTTTTTTTTTTTTTTTTTGATTTCTGATAATAAGATTCAGCTCGTCTTGTCACACTTGAATTGCCCAAGATAACCCTTGCTTTCCCAGGCTAACATTGGTCACAAACCAGAATTGTCAGGATGCAAAGGTAGATGTTTTCCAAGTCCCATTCAGACATCTGGACTAACAGGGTTTTTATTTTTGAAAATCATGTAGAAATTTAAAGCATCTAAGAAGAGAGAAAAAACTTATTCTACCAACACAGAAAGAGACAATATTAATATCCTAGCTATTTTTACCATTCAAAAGGCAATTTTTTAGTCTTTTATGTGTACTGGGCCCAGCTTAAAGGCTCATCTTCCCATCACTTTCAGACAACTTTGCAGAATTCCCAGGAGTGGTGAGAGTCCCTCCCTCTGCCTCGACCAGCACTCTGAAAATGTGGTTGCACATGTGTGCAAGTGAGAGCTCTTAGTCATCAGCACTTGTTTTTGTCACTCAAGTGGCTGAACCATGCCCTGCTGTATTCAAAACAGCATGAGGGCACAAAATGAGAGAAGCCTGGGCTGACTCTGCCAGAGAACAGAGTCTCTGAGGTGGAGATGGCCATGACGGCGGTCCAGAATGAACCTCTCCCCACTGCAGCAGGGTCTAAGCAAAATCGTTCTATCCAACCAGTTCAGAAAAAGGAGCATAAACTCATCATCCTGAGCTAGCAGAAGACTGATGGAAGTATGTTTACAGGCAATTAATATATACAGCACTCACACTAAGATCACTAATAGATCCTCAGAACACAGAAGCAGAAGGCCCAGCTTGTCTCTGAACTGCCCTTTCAGACATATTAAAATCTAATTGATTCCACTTGCCCAAAAATACAAACACTCTTTTCGGCAGGAGACTCTCCTTCCCCGTTTTTCCACATAGCTTGTCAAATTGTAACAGGCTTCACCATGGCAGAAGGAAATGGGCAGTGAGATCCTTCCAAATCTGGACAAGACAAACAGACCCTTCTAGAACTTCCTCGTTTCTCAGTATGATCTACAACACTGGCATTTTGATACCAGTCTCTGACATATACATCTTCTCTCTTGAAACCCACACATTTCACCCACCTTCTCTTTTTGCTGTGTCTGCTTGGCCAGAGAGCACAGTACTCCATGAAGCTCCTTACACTGTAGGAGGCAGCAGCAACCACAGAACATATTGCAGAGGTTAAATGAAACTTGAATAAATCTTTTCTCTGTGAGCTTTCAGAGTAAGTAAGAATTCAGAAGGAAGGAAAAGAGTGCTATGAATAAGAACAGTTATTGTTTTTGAGCATGTCTTCTACCACATTTCCACCTTAGAGTAATCCAACCACTATTCTACTTTTTACTGAAGATACATAAACCTCACATTCCCATTCTGTGATCAAAGGTGTGGGCCTGCATGGGTACATTGACTGTACTCACTCTGTCCCTTGAATTTGGACACTGGTAGCTATCCCTTCAGGAGCATGCTATCAGCTACGTAGAGCCTTTCTCACAGCCATGGCAATAAACCATTTGAGGTGCTATAAACCATTTGAAGGAGAAAGAGACTTTCCTATTTATGCCCAATTTCAGTACATTCCTTTGATTCCACCCACAAAAACAAACCGAATTGTCCATCCACACTTTGCTTCTTCCACAGGGACACCCCCTCTCCTGTGGAGCAAACCTTGCTCTGTTAAGAAACAGCATCTTCAGCCTCCAGTTCCTCATGCCTTTGCTGTACCGACACTGTCTCCTTACGAATGAGAAGTGTCTCCCTTCGAGTCCCTTTTTCCATGTTATTTTTTTTGTATTGAATTGCCAGCTCAGTAACAGAGAAGCAACTCTATGTACAGGTGTAATAACAAAATCACTCCAGTGGCAGTGTTCTCTCCATATGCATACCAGTGGAGTTCATGTTACGCTCATAAAAACTGCTGGAGCTTTCTTGTATATTTTCCACAGCATCTGGGAAAACATACACATCATTTAATACAGTAACAGAAAAAAGGATCCTCTAAAATCTCTTCCTTAACCTAGTTTAGCATTTGACTGCTCTCTTACTGGTGCTGCTTTTTACTTACCATCAAGGTGGTCTAACCTTGTCTGGTTAGACCACTCGGCTGGTGCCAGATACCTCAACAAGCCACACAGAGGCACATCACAGCAACCTCCTCTCAACTGCTGCACTGAGTAACAGGGATCAGTGCCCAAAGATGCATAAGAGTACTGAGAAGCATGTGACAGCTGTTAGATTTCGGAAAGTTTAGGTGACGACACCTCCCACCCACCTTCCTCACCTGTGTGAGACCAGAGCAGTGAAGCGAGGCTGGCTGGTTAGACCACATTGACAAGATAAATGCATGCCCTTGAAAAAGCCCCGGTCCTATTGACGTCAAAAAGCAATGGATTGGGTCCCCTGTCAGACACAGAAAGCAGACATCTGCTTCACTGCAAATGCGAAGAGGAATTCATTAAGTCAAGCATAGTCTTATTCCAAACCAAACACTATTAACATTTGAAGTGCTTCGAATTTTTAACTAATGGAAATTCTCTTCAATTCTTTTCTTGATTTCCTGTGTTAAATAATGATAAATGTTCAAATCAAGAATTTTATTATTTCTTACTCTTTTATTGTAAAATTTTGTTGAGGCTTTTTGATACTTTCCCTGTGCAGCCCCCCCTCCTCATTCTATGCATTTCTCCCCCCTGCTGTGTGCATCTGCTGTGTCTCTCTCTCGCTTGCTCTCTCCCTGCTGTGTACATCCACTATTTCTCCCCACCACTCCTCTGTGTATGTTTGCCATCTATCTCTCTCCCCCTCCTGCTGAGAGTATTCACTGCCTCTCCCCCTCCCCCAGTATGTGCATCCATCCTGCATCTTCCTCTGCCGCTGCAGTGCACGTGAGCCTTTTCTCAGCAGCTCCTCCTGGCATTCACACACACCCTCCTCTGCCTGCCTTCCCTCATGCCCTCTCCTCTTCTTTCCATCCCCTCCTTCCTGCGCCCCTTATCCCTGCTCATCTTTATACTATTCTCCCTTCCATCTTTTTGATATTCTGGTTCCTTCTGTCTCCTTATCTGCACCACTCTTCTCTCGGTCTCCCCTTTGTACCATTTCTCTCCAGTTCTCTCTGATCTGTTCTCACAAATTGATTCTGCAGGAAAAATGTTCTTGTTTGCAGAGGTATGCAAGCCCGCATTGCAAACCATTCAGCACTGTGTCAAATCTGAGGTAGTCAGCCTAATTTGCAGAAGAATCCTTGCTTCCTACCATCATGCACACAGGGTAAAGTCTCCCAAAGCACTTTCCTGTCCTTTTATTCCTCATATGACTGCACTGCAGGGTTCATTTGCATGTAAAGCAAAGTATTTAAGATATGCCTGTGCATACCTGCAAAGCTCTTACTGGCAAAAGAAAAGGATCTACTATGAAAATAATCCTAACTGTTGCAGTTTAGGTCACAAGAAACTAAACATGTGCTTTAGTTGGTATAAAATAGCTGGGCAGAATCAAATTCAAATGCATCCTATGATTTTCCATCTCCCTTTCCAACTGATGTATAATAACAGTGACTTAGTCACTCAGTGATCAACTAATTGACTCAACTCTCTTCCTTCTCATGAGCAAATTTCATCAACTTGCTCTCATTTCCAATGTCCAAGTAAGTCACTTGAAAAATTTAAGACTGATCACAAAACTCATCCTCCAGGAATTCCAAGAGACACCTACACAACCCTGTATTTTCTCATTCAGGACTAAACAGTGCTGTCCTTCATTTAGCTAATCACTTATATTACTTACGCAGATCCCCAGTTTTCCACTTTTGACTATTAATGTTCAGATACTAATTACCAGATACCCAGTACAGTCCGATGATGTAAACCAAACCTCCTTGGTCTAGAAATCCATTAATTTTAGCAAAGATAACCTCTCTGCCTGGCACAATGCACTTTTAGTAAACCCTCTAGCATTTATCACACACTGCATTATTTTCAAGCCTTAAATATTTAAATTTTCTGTAAAATGTATCCTATTGTCTTACTAAGGCCTTGTTTAGATTTTTCTTTTTAGAACATACATAATAGATTTACTATATATCCAAATCTACCTATTTTATTGGTCCTACAATAAGGTACTAGTTCTTTTCCAAAGTCAAAGATGGAAATTATGCAATGTTTGGGGGGAAAAGTAGATAATTTTCATTTTGCTTCTGCCACCTTTTACTTGCACATCGAATGTGCTGACTTCCACTTATTTAAATGTAAGCCTAGTCTAGTCACATCTCCTTTGTCACTTTTGTTCATCATTGTCACTTCCACAGGTACCTATTTTGTTTGGGATAAAAGTCCTAGGCAGCTTGCTCACTGTCCTAGGCCTCCTCTAGAGCATCTTCCTCTCCCACCCCCTGCGGGTGGTTGCCTCTGGGAGCTAGAGGGGCACCATGGCACAGGCAGGGTTACTGGGGCTCCTGAGCACTTGGTGCTTTCAACCCCTGAAACATGACAGTTTTTTCACAAGCAAGGAAGGTGCTCTTGGTTATGCTATTCCCATGTGTCAGTGGTATGTCAAACCTAGAAGCACTAACAAAACACTACCAGAACCTGGCATTTCAGAAGGTATATATTCATGATCCTGGCATCCACACATCTAAGTCTTGCTCAGGTTGTCTAGATCATCAGCTGCTTTAAAACAGATTAGAAATACAGTGCTTTCACCTGTTGGTTCTGATGCTGAACTTGGCTAAAGAGTTTGAGCTCAGATTTTTGTCAAAGTCTTGTATAATTGTGGTACTTTACCAGACAAATTGGAAATACTTCCACAGCGACTGACAAATTTTATTGAACTGTGAGTTGAAAAGACAGTCAGTAAAATATTCCCTGGTATCAAATTCAATTTACTTTTCTTCCGTCACAGAGGTCACTGCTAATCTCCTTTATGAAAAAAAAAAAAAGAAATGAGGCAGAACTTCATATTCAAATGCATGAACACACCTGCTTTGCATTTTGTATTAAATAAGTAAATTTAGTTTTAAGAGTGACTTATCAACATCATTGTAGCAAGAGGAAATTTTGGCAGTTGCACAGAAAAAAATGAATGAAGGATTTAGTGCTTCAAATATCCTGGGCTTGAGAAATAGGCTCAGTTGGTGAATACTTCTGTGAAAGTGATCAACACAAAAATGGATAACATTGCCACTGACATTTTTATCACACAGTTTGAGTGTTGACACTCCAAAGAGATAATAAGAATGGTCCAAAAGATCAAAGTTCCTGTCACAGGCTTTCTGCAGGGAAAATTCAGGGAGATGATGGCACATCCATTTATACATGTTTCAATATTTGGAAATGTTCTTTTTCTTTCTTTAACCAAAGAACTTTAAGACTCATCTACGTGACATTGTGCTAATGAATAGATTCTACAGAGGATGAGAAAATAGGCAGGTCCATACCTGTACATAAAAGCTTAAAAAGAAAACTAGGATATTTCTAATAAAAAGCGCCTTAGAAACATGAAAGAACAGTGGGAAAATATTATGGATATTCTTTTACACATAAGAATATCTGCAATATTTTTGTTACTTTACTAAAGTTAAAAGCTCCATTTGTATTTTAAAGAATAAGTTGCCACCATATCCCAACTAGACTAAAAGTAATTTTATCTTGGTCATCTAGAACCAGGTCAAACCAGTTTGAATTTCCTGTTTCTTTTGCCAAACATACGCTCTTCATTTGTGAATAAATTTCCATGCCCTGATGGAATAAGCAGCTCACAGGAGAGTGATCTAACAAAAATGACTGAGGCTCAGGATATGAATGTAAAACTGATTGCTTGACCTGCTCAGTAACACAGCTCCTATCATGCATATGCACCTGAGAAGCTATTATGATTTGCACATCTTCTGTCTGAATGACTGCCATCCTATCTGTAATAACTTTACCTGTTAAATCACCATCTGTTTCACAGGCTTTCTAATGTTTATATCTCCCTTTTCTGTCCTAGGAAAAGAACAAAATTGTTTTCCTGTACTGCATGAGAAGAAATATTCCTGCACTCAGCTGGGGAGCTAAGCTTAATAGAGCTAAGCTTAAAATCTTAACTATCTCTATCAAACCAAGACACATATTTTAGCATGAACCTAAATTAAATCCATGATCTGCTACCCCTATAGAGGGCAAGATAGAACAAGAAACACTTTATATGTTTTCCTTGGTCCTTCCATGCCATCTGGTAAACTTGCTTAAATGCTAATGTAACCAGTGATAACGAACAAATGAAAACCAGAACCCTGACACATACCAATAGAAATAACACAGCATTTACAAGGATCCCAAATAGATCCCAGGTCAATGTAACCAGAGGAATTTTGGATACTCTCAGATAAGTTATAAACTTTGGAAACTATAGTTCTTCCCTGAATTATTAACTGGAGTTTAAACAGCTTCCATACTGCTACTCGATTCTTCATTATTAAAAAAATTCAAGCAATACAGCAAACCAGACACCCCTCCCAAACTCAATCAAACACCAAGCAAAACCAAAACAAAAAATTCTAAATTCCAACAAAGCTACATTTGACCTAGCCTTGCCTGCAAAGCTCAAGGAAATAGGTAACATGCCCTCCCACCATCGGGGAAGTCCATAATCACGTTCCTTACATTTTTACTACACAATAATAAATGCAGACAATGCTGGCGCCTGCTAGAGGTAGCTCAGAGATTGTAACTGTGCAAGTCAGAGACTTTCAGAAGTCTGGCAGGAGGGGGCTCAAAGGGAACCTTTGCAAAAGATGTATCAATATGGATTTGCAGAAGCATTCTGGAACAGTGAGAACTGCTATTCAGCTCTCAGGACCCCGGATTAAAAAGTCAGAGTAGAGATCATAGTGACTATATATAAAATCTTTCACAATGGACAAGATTAGGATTAATTGGTTTGTCCCCCTTTATGCCTCTCCTGGAGATAGTCAGGATCTTTTTGGTTTTGTTAATGCTGAAAAGAAGTGTTAATTAAAATAACAAATACACATTAGAAACCAACCACTCACAAAAGGAGCTTCTGCTATGCTTCTCTGTTATTCAATTTTACTGACACAAAGAAAAATTACTTTCCACTAGTTGTTTGTCATAGTCTGCTCCTTTCCCTCCCCATACAAGCAGTTCAGAGAGTTAGCAATATGGTGCCATCTATCAGAAAGCACAGAGGCAAAACAGTTTTGAAACCCTTTTCCTAATGCACATACATGATTAGTGATCCCCTCCCTCTCTCCATTTCCCACACACACTTCCTGTGTTGGTGAGATTTAAAAGGTGCTGGGAACTGCCCCCATATCCAGGATGGATAAAATTTTCAAACAAACCAACAACTGAGCAACAAACCCTTTCTCTCCACACAACCGTTCTACCCTCTTCAAGCTGATAAAGAGCCTTCAGAGCATTCAGTTGACAAGAGATGTAGGCTTAACATTCATTTGCTGTAACACTGTAACTATGCTGGCAGAAAAGACTACAGTCCAGGAAACTCTTGTCTGACCCCAAGCAAGATGGGGCAAAACCACAGAATGGCACAGCAAACACAAGGAGGAGCCCCAGGAGCCCACATGGTCCTTCTCTTCCCCTGAGGCACAGTTACCAACACCTTCCCCAGCCAAAAGATACCCAGCCTTTTATCAAAGGCTCCCCAACAGCAACATCTTCACACACATCCTGCAATAGCAACCTCAAGTCTGAGTCACCTGTACTGCAGCTATTAGCCAGAAACATTTCCTAGCAGCCAAGCAAGAGTTTAAGCTCTCAAAAGTGTCGCTGGCAGCAGTTACAAAAGTTGCCAGCACGAAAGGGAGGAAACAAGATGGGAACTAGTTCACAACAAATTTTGATGAAAAAATGATTGTGAAAAGCAAATCTACTCAATAAATTAAAAAAAAAAAAAAGACCTCAGGGAAAATGAAGAGGGAAATTACTACAGCTCAAAACTTTCTTAACCTGTAAGGTAACCAGAGTTCTTATGCTACTTAAAAAAAGCCAAAGAGCATTCTCAACGGAGAGTTTCCTGGGAATCTGAAACCAAAGCAAAACTCCCACCAAAATTCCAGGACCAAAAGCAGGGCTCTGCTTTGAGATGTTAACCTCTCTTTCTTTTCAAATTCTTTTATAATTGCAAGTCTAGTAGTAGGGAGAGTATCTTGGGCATGCCGAGTTTTATCATCTCCAACAGAAAAAAAGTTCCAATTGCTCAAGAGGAAGTTGGAAGCTGGCTGTCTTCTCATCTGCAAAGGGAAAGAATTCATGTTCAAAGTCAGCGTCTTCTTGCTATTAAATCAACTACAGCTGAAAAACTCAGCCGCACAAAGCAACTCTGCTCATCTTCCTTGTAGTCACCTTCAAAAGTCACCTAAGATTTTGAAGAACAGGGCACTAAAACAAATGTTCAGTGTCTTTTAAAGTGTCCAGAAATGAATGAGCTGCCAGACTCATCAATTTCTAGAAACCAAGGTGACAGAACTATCAAAGACCCAGAGAAGTAACCACTGCGTTGTCTTGCCTGACCTTCTGTGATGATGTGCAGAGGAATGAAGGACCCACAGGCCTTATTACAGGGAAAGCACTCTTTGTTCTTGTAGCTTTCAAAACAAAGTACAATGATCTTTTCCAATGCAGCTGAAGCAATTCTATCACCAGTGTCATTTTTTCTGATGTCTGAGCTGCCTACTTCAGAAACACTTCTCTGCCTAAACACAAAGAGCCAGTGAAAAGACAGAACATGGGTAGCTGGGCTTTTGTCCACAAACCCAACAGCAACCCTCGTTAAAGGAAAGATGCATACTAAAAATAATAGTGGTGGTCTGCATATGGCCATGTTTATTTGCTGTCGGATGCAAGTCCAGATAGAGAGGCAGCTAAGCACACAGTCCTGGCCTTTTGCAAGGCTAAGAAGCCTGCTGCTTGGAAGGAGACTACAAACACTTGGAAAACCTGACTCTCTGAAATCTGGATACCACTTTTGCTTGGCAGTCAATTTCCCTGATTGTGAAAATGAGCTGGAACAGTCTCATAGGACAAACTGTCAGAAACCTGCTCTACCCTTCCCACTGCATTTCTACCCACTCCCTTCACTGCAGTCTTGGCCTTCTTGCTCCTCCTTTGTTTGACGGTTTTCTTCCCCTCTCCTTTTGTTTCTCAGACACAAAAAGAGAGAAAGAAAGATGATGGGTGACCTGAGGAAAGGATCAATCTAGACACTGAGAGAAAAGAGGCCTGACACGGTTGTCAGTAGATGACACAAACAGGATGATCTATAGTTCTTAGTGCCCAGACTACCTGTCCCGCAGCAAAAGAGCATTTTTAAAAACAATTTCTAGAGAAAAAAAATTAAAATGGGACATCCAAGCCAAATATATTGGGAATAATTCACATACAGGTTATCTGATAGTAAATTCACCAGCTTTATCTATTTAAAAACAAATCGAGCTCCTTAATAAACCTTCTACTTTATATGAAAATTTTAGAAAATGTGTATCAATTCTTATACTAATCATGTCCAGCTACAACACCAAAACAATAAAATGATTAATTTATAATCAGACTGTCTAGAGGTAAGCTTTTGCTTTAAATGTGTGCTAGAGAAAGACTAATTTAAGCTAGTTTAAATTTGAAACAAGAAACAGGTAGTCAGGGAATTATTATTAAGATTTTTTACTTCCTGAGATCAGTAAACTAAACACAGCATTCAGAAGGAAATTTTAAAAAATATACTTTTCATTAAAAGAATTTTTGTTAAATAGACATATAAAGAAAAGAATAGTTATGGTTAAGACTGCAACAAAAAAACTGACACATCAAGGTAAAATTAAAGCTAAGATTTCAGCTGTCTTTTTAATTAAAGTATTTTACCTCTTAAAAGACATATCAGTGGCACAAAAGAAGTTGAACTGCATTCTGTTCTCAATTGCCTGTCATAATCTGTCAATTCACAGTGACATAAAATGAAATGGTATCCCTAAGTGCTG
The DNA here is from genome assembly GCA_013399195.1 of Dicrurus megarhynchus. Taxonomy (NCBI): domain Eukaryota; kingdom Metazoa; phylum Chordata; class Aves; order Passeriformes; family Dicruridae; genus Dicrurus; species Dicrurus megarhynchus. The sequence goes on from VXAD01002227.1 coordinate 440,451, forward strand.
AAACACTAGACCATTTATTAATCAGTCTGCTTTTTGAACAGTTTTCTATTGATATATTAGGAAATCTAGTTTTGTTTTACATAGAGAAGCACGTGTAAAGTCAATAGCAAACACTGCAAGAGCAAAAATATTTAATGCTTTTATATACAGCATAACCTCCTGCAATTGAAACAGCAGATGTACAGAGCAACTAAAGTAAAGCAGTGCAAGGTATTAAAAATCCTAGGAAAAAAAAATCTCAGATTCATTATAAGATTCAAAACATTAATCTCCAATATTCTCTCTTGTATATACCTCACCATCTTTACCCTGTAATTCAAATCTCAAACTTCCCAGATAATATTACACATGTACTCTGCCGATTCCTCTTCACCTATACCTAGATTTGTACAGGTACATCTCTCTCTATATTCATTTGCTACTGTTTTTGCACACTTACATAATTTTTTTTATTTCATTCATTACAAGGTTCATTCTACTTTCTTGGCAAAGGGGCAGAACTTTTAAGGAAGCATTGGAAGCATCACAGCTGTTATGCAGACTAATAGGTGTGCCCAGTTGTGTCTGTCCCCTACCCCTGTACTGACAACCACCTACTTCTCCCTTGGGTTTATCAGACTAAGTCAAGTCCCTTCCAGCTACTTATTGATACAATCCTGCTTCTGTATAGGCCACCTGGTAAAATGGGAGACAATGAAGTGCTTTATGTGCTTACTTGCTTAGTTTCTTAAAGATTGCTCACATTTAAAGGATGCTGGGCTACATTTGGCTTTCCAAACTAGAAGTAAAGCATGACTGTAGGCTGTGCTGAAGCCAAGGATCTCACCAAATTCAGTTAGCCAGTAGCCCTTTACAAATCTCCTTCCCAAAATTTCAGGACTCCCAGGTCCCAGTTGTGAACGGACTCTGCTGTCAAAATTCCACCTACACCCCTTTTACCAGCAGTGCTGCAGGTGGTTCCTCCTGTGACAATGCTTCTGAGGTATCCAGGCAGCAACTTCAATTACATTTAATTTCAGCAGGAAAGACCTCTCAGGTGTAGCAAAGAAGATATCACAATACCTAAACTTAATCCTTTTTACCAGATTGCCCTACATTTCTTTGGGTCCATGACTTAGAGTAAGAGGTGACCGCACACAATTTCCTGAGGATGAAAATGACTGATGTATAACTAGGAAATAACACCTTAAGTAAAAAGTGAAGGAGATAGTTCATCATCACTTTGTTGAGACAAACAGCAGTAACCTTTCCCTAAAAGGAAAGAAATCTCTTTGGGAGGAAATCCTCTCACTTCACAATGCCTCCAGCACAGAGAGGATTTTTACTGTCTCCCCGTTCCCTTTGGGACTGCATTTTTCCTCGAGAGCAAACACCTCTTGCCATCACTTTCCTGTCAGATGCTTTTTTGGCTGAAACATGGCAGACAGCACCCTCAGAGCAGAGATGCCCCTGTCTGGGGCAGAATCCTGTCCTTGTGGTTGCCATGGCTCAATAAAGCAGGCAATAACAATGCCAGTGCTCAAGGACTGTCTGAATCCCTGCCTTTTTTTTTCCACAGCAGCAGCAAAGGCATTTCAAAGGAATGGCCATTAATAGTGGAATCCTTGATTCACCCTGACTGGCTATTAGGAACCCTGAAGAATTGATACCACAGTCATGGAGACAGATCCAGAGACATCACATGTCCCCAGTCACCGACAGGCTGCGGCTTTTCCAGAAATATCACTGCTCAAAACATCTGAGAATCACAAAAGAAAATGTAGAAACTCCTAACATATAAATAAAGAGAAGAAGCTTTCCTTCCTTCCCCCCTTTACACCAGATAAATACCGAGGTGCATAATACTGAGGTCATGTAGAAAATTACACTATTATACCAGACATTTCAAATGTTACTTGATGCTTCTTTTAAAAAGCAAATGAAAAAACAAAAATTTATATTAAATAATATAAAATCAATTAATTTATATCTTATAAATTTATATTTAATTTACATAAATTAAATTAATTTATATATCTTAAGTACAGCATTACTTGCTGAGTTTCTGCAGTGTACCTCAGCAGAATAAGCACGATAAACTACAGAAGTATGTTTAAAACTGTATTCACTACATGACTGGGACCTCTTTATTTAGGATTAACATGCTCATTTATATAGATCAATATTAGTTCTGTGATGGCAAGCTTCACAGTTTCAAACATCTGTTTCTATGGGGTAAAAAAGATCCCAAAAAGTAAAAACAAAACCTACACCATTCAGAAAGTATTTTTCCTTTTATTTTCAAATACGTAAACTAGTCCTCATATTGTACTGCCTTTAGACTTGGATGGTCACTATTGCTTCAATTTTTATATTCTTTCACTGTATCACAGAAAACCAGTGGATCTATCATTCCTTTGCCTTCTCTTCCTGATATTAAATCTGACAGATCACAAAATCCTGGACGTCAAACTCTTGCATACTCCTTGCTTGTAGTTTTTCACTGCCTCTTAGGCAAGCCTTTGGTTATACTGCTCTCTTCCTAGTCCCTAACTTCATCAAATAGGAAACCTAAATAATTCTATTGACTTCAGAGATCAATTTGGGGATTCAATGCAGTTCTGGATAAGGGTCAGGGAGAGGGGAGGGGCTACAAGGGGACCTGGGAACCACAGTACTCAATACAATAATACTGCAATACCGCATTAGAAAGCACCATGACCCAGAATTATAAAGCTCTGAGGAGCTTTCTTGTACATGTACAAGGTTTGTGCTTTAAATAAAAGAAAAGCTGAATGTCAAAATGCCTATGGGGTCAGACAGGCTCTTTGTGAACTGCCAAACAGAACCAAGACACTGGAAGAGAAGTGCCAGTGTGGATCTTGCTGACAGTTATTAGGCAAAGAAATAATACAACCTGCACAGCAGAAAAGGCCTTGCTTCCAAATGGATCTAGCAGCTCCGAGTATATATGGGTATCCATAGACAAACCATCTCTCAGCTTGTTAAGGAAGGTTATGTGTCCTGGTGGGTCTCTGGAGAGTGTGTTGTACAGACTCAACACTCAACAGCAGTTTCAGCTAACTGGCCTTTCTGCTTCCTAATGGCTCCAAATAGATCTTTTCTGACACAGGCATCTTCCTTTTAGCCAGCCGAAGCCTGACAGGTGACCCATCTCCACAACATCAGCACAGATCATTTGTATGTGCCCAGTTTGGGTAAACTGGTCAATACAAGCTTTCTTAAATCACAACAGGTCTGGCAAGAAGTCACATCAAACTTAAGAAGTTCAATACCAAACTACAGAACACACAGATGGAGCCACTGATCACCTGAATGGTCCAACTCTCCATGGCAATTACCAAGTTTGTTTGAGCATACTTGGCATCCTTCAGACCTCATTCACAAATGACAAAAGGAGCTAGCATTATTCTAAAAACCATTATTTCACACTCTCTTCTGTAAGTAAAAGGATAACTACTATATGTAACTAAAAAAAACCTAAATAAATTCAAGCATAATTTAAAAGAAAAATAAATAGAAAACCCAAACCCCAAACCAGCTTATTTATACGTAGCTCTCTATGGGAAAAGATTGGGAAAAAATTCTGCACTTTAACTAACTTATCCTGTAATAAATAATGGGAGCATAAGTATGTCTCTGTTCACGATTAAAAAGCCCCAAGAAATACTTCTCTGCTGGCATTTTGGATAAAATTTTAGCAGAGTCTCCAGTGTGTCTAATTGCTATGATAGCATACACAGCCTGCCTCACAGCCCAGAACATATGGCATCCTCAAAGGATTTGATATCATTTTTTCTTTAAAACGTGCAAGTCAGTTGGTCATTGTTATCCCTCTGTGGAATTACTCAAACAGCTGCTACCTTCCAACTAATAGGTAAGAAAATCTTTGTCTTTTTTGTGGCTGCTAATTTCACTGACACACTTCTGTCACATAATGAGAGTGGGTAATATGCCTATAATGAATTTTAATGTTGCATATTTGATCCATGGTGTAAACAACGCTTTGTTGAAGACTGACATATACAAAAGGATGCATTTCGTGTTGCTTGCAAGGTAATCTGAATCATGAGGCACACATTTAAAATTGCACTTATAATGCATATAATATATTGTCTTTAGAAATATTTTAAACTCTTTATCACCAAATAGATTATTTCTTTTTAAATTGTCCTTTACTTACCAAAGAGTGATTTGCTAAAAATGTACTTCTAGGTTATGATTGGGCAGTATGACACCTTATTCATGCTACATACAGCAGGGTTACGAATTTCAGAGTTTTCTGAGCTCTTGTCTTCCACGGTTCACAGATCCCATCTCTCTTTGATCATCAGGCTATCTCCCCAAATCTAATCTTTTTTTTTATTTTACTGTCTACTCTTTCAAACTGAAAAATTTTTCATTCTCTATCACAAGACTAATGAAATAATAACTAAAATGAGAAATAAAACCCACCGACAAAAGATGCATTAATAAATGAATAAAAACCTAAATCTCACAAAGTAGAGAAAAAAATGGTAACGAAAAAAGGAGATAATAAAACCACGATCATGGACCACACATGAACCACATATGAAATATCACATCCTCACGCATATGGTGGTTGGAAGGAGGGTAAAAAAATGAGCTGCCCACATTTTAAAACTAAGTCATATGGACATTCTAAAAATGAACACCCTAAATCTAAGAAGACAATTGGCCAGGTTTTATTTTCCCTATTTTTCCTTCTTTTGCGGTTTAATTGTAAGGTCAGGTTTTTTCAATACACATATGAGCTTCTCTTCAGGTGAAAGAACATTCATGTAGAACAGGTAACAGTTAAAACTTTCCAGAACCAGCAGATGACAAGCATTATTTTATAGCCTAAAGACTGCAGCTTTATTACAGTTTACTAATAAATAATTTATACTATTATAGGAAAAGTGCAGAGAGTTCCTCCTAAAACCTCAAAGGCTCACATTAATCTGTATTTTCAAAATCTTCATGGATTCCAATACACCTACATGGAAGAACAACCTGTTCTGAAAAAAACATTATCGTTTTACTGTGTGACAAGTTCCAACAGTACATTCCCGGCCCTGTAATAGATACAAGCAATGAGGCAATAAATTAATGAAGAACACTAGCTATGCAAATGATACAAAATGACACAACAAAGAAAGAATGCACAAAGCATCCCATCCACAATATACCAGTGAAAATCTTTCCATTAACTTCAAAAACTTTTAGATAGGTGTTAACAGACACAAAACAGCAGCAGTTTTAGTTTAACATAATTGCCGTAACACCTCCAGCTCCCCCTCCTCTGCCCCACCCTCTCCACTTTCAGCTGGAATGGGAGAGGCAAAGGACATACAAGTTCAACATGTAACATGTTAAAAACTCAGCAAACATAACTTCCAAGAGTTTCAAAAGTACCAATGATTCAAAGAATTTATTAGAATCTATAATATGTTCTTTCATTGTTGGATTCTGCCCAAAATTCAAAAATATAAAACACTTAAAAATTAAAAACTAAGGAAAAAAAGGTGATTGCGCTGTGATGCACAATTCTTCCTAGACTTTTATAGCTTTTTTTCATTCCTATACTCTCATAGAAAGACATTCATCACGATTTTTGTCCAAACCATCTTCTTTTTATCAGGGCTCCTTCCCACAAAAAAAATCAATTTAGTTTTTCTTTTATGAATGTAGAGGATTCTTAAGAACATCAAAATCTTTTCACTGGGATCTAAGTTACAGACACACATTTTTTTGCCAAGATGTGAAACAGGTGTTTTTCAATTATTTCCAATTTCAGGAGTTATAAGAGAAAGCTGGATACGTGCATATGATCATTTACTTTACATGCATCATATGGTAAGGATATTTTCTTGTCTATAAAGCCCATCATCAGCTTGAAAATAAAATTATTAGTGAGGTGACACTATCATTTTCTTATGGCACAGCCATAAAGTTCCAGATAATTATCATCAATTTACAGTTTTCACTGATGGAAGTCAAGAGTTTCTATGGTGCAAAGAGAGATATTTTCTTGTCAAATCATTTGTAAGATCTATTTGAAAGAAGCCTTACTACATACTTTTCCAAGCATTATTTGCACTGAAGCCTGACAGTGTAGGGAAACCAAAGAAAACTAAATAGCAATACTTCAGGCAGTTTGCCTACTTATTAGATTGTGTGAGTTTAGTTAACTTTTTTAAAAAAAGGCACCACAATGCATTTATGCAGCTCCTGGAATTAAGAGCTTTACAACAAACAAAGTTTACCATCATTTACTTAATGTGTTAGTGGGCTATGTGAGCTCAAACGCAAAAAACATAACACATCATTACACCTCAAAGCCTGCACAAAAACAAGGGGAAGAAATACACACACATGCACACAAATGACAGCCCCATCCCCTGAGTGTCCTCCTTCTGCCCTGCGTGGACATGTTGGGCTTTGGTCTTTCTATCAGAAGCCACACTTCTCACCTGCTTCTAAGCAGGGGTAGGAACCCCTACTCAGAAATGTGCCTTCTAAGAAACAAAACAAATCAAACAAGTATTTTGACAACTCATCAAACAAAAAGTGAAAACTAAAAAGCCACATGCTCCTCCAGTGGTGTCAATCAGGCTGGGATGGGGTGAGGAGAATTCCAAGACTTCAGCAGATAGTTCAAAGCTGAATACCTTGCTCCCCAAGTGAGTGAGTGACGGCCTTTCATTGCTGATGACATTGTAATGGCCCTTCCACACCTTTGTGAACTTTCTTCATTAAGTGCCAGCAACCTGCTAAGCAAATGGATTATCTACTTAAGGGACTCTCAGAGCAGGGACAGACATTTCTTTCAGCAATGCATGTTGATGCAGCTTCATCTCCTCCACCATCCTTCTCCCCCTCCCACCACCAAAAGTCATTCCCTCTGCTGTACTCTCATCTCAAAGAAAAATGTCCTTTATTGCCATACGTCCATATTGGTATTTCATAAGACAAAAAGGAGCTCTGAAGGATGTCTGGTTTTAAGCACTACAGACTGATTCCTCAGCCACTTCTGTATCAATAAGTGAGCTTCATTCTGTTAACATAACACCGTAGCTCAAAAGACGGTTTAATGAACTTGTAGGAAAAAAACCAAAAACAACAAATGGAAACACAAAACCACCCTTGAATGTGTGAATGATTTTAAAATACCTAACTCAGCAAGGAAGAAAACAGTAGGATATAGGACTGTTAACTAGCCATCTATAGGGCTGTGAGATTGCAGCACAGAACTTCAGCCTGCTCTGATCCCACATGGATTGCAGCCGGTACTTCTCACATGTATGCAAGACATCACCCGTAGCTTCCCAGGTTACGCACAGAGAGGAGGGAAAAGCTAACACCTCCCTTTCTCACATATGGCACTAGCATATGTTAAACAGACACCAGAACTGCAGAGCTACAGACAAGGAAGTGAAAACCCCTGCTTTGATCCATGAAGGAAACAGGGTCAATTCCACCAGTTTAATACCAGTGGTTTGTCAAAGTACGGTAGATTGAGCTCCTGTGGTAAAACGAAGTAAGGATTTAGGTGATGATCATCTGGCTGACAGCCTGCGGGTCACACTGTTAGTGCACTTACTGGTAGGATTACACGGAGGAGGCAGATAGAAGGAATGCTGTTGTGAGTTAAAGTAAAAACATAAAATTCTTAAACCTAGATTATTATGCTGCAGTATTAGAAAACAAGGAGTGTTTCCAATCTCTGCTTCTGAGAAACCACATGACAAAGCAGAGAGTTCTAGACCAAATCATGACAGTCGTACTTAATACTGAAAGGCAAAATACTTTCCATTTTAAATTTTTTTGGCTTAAATACTTCAGCTCTTGGGCTTCTTTTTTTCCCCAGTAGGAAGAAGTAATCCACTGTTCACACACTGACATGACAAATTACGTTTTATTGTAATGTTACTGAATTCTCTATGTTTACTATGGCAGGGGGTAAAACCAGTTAAAAATATGCCTAGTGCAGTTTAGAATGCTGCCAGTTTTTATTTGCCACTCACAAAGACATATCATGTTTGCAACCAGAGAATTTATTCTCACTATGCAGGCATAGCACAGAGTTCTTGGCTCCAACCCACTGTGTGAGGAGATACTGATTTTGTGTGCTCAAATCACAGCTGTACGTCTGGTTACCTGCAATCAGAGAAAATCAGGCAGGTAGAAAACTGCTGTAAGTGCTGTGCCAAACCTAAGTACCTAACAGACAAAGCATTGTCCCAGCCCATATTGTCATACTGGCCATCTTAAGAATCTGCTGAGAAAGAGCAAGGTTTGACTATAATGCTGATCAAATAGTCACTGCCAGGGGTGGTCCATCCTTTGTTGGAGCGCCTCAGCTCCCAGGAATGCAGTCAGGATGTTTCCTTGGCCCAATTCTCTCAAGTAAGCTGGTCTAGATTTTTAAATCATGAGGAAGAAATTCACTTTCCCCCCTCCTTTTTTTCCATAGATTAATTTTATAACAGTGCAGTGAACTACTGTGATTCACCCAGGATCAGATTCAAAAACCAATGTCTGGAAGGACACAGTTCCCACTAAGAAAGCCAGAAGGCAGCAGTCTCAGCAGCAGCAAACCATTAAAACAGTCTGGTGGCTTTGTGTAATCTCAGCCTATGTCCAAAAGATCAGCGATTATGTTGTTAGCTGTGGCCAGAGAAGAGGGGAAATGGCAAAGAAGACATCTACTAGAAGTCTTTCATCCAGTCTTTCACAGCAATCAGTGAAGTACTAATTCTGCCCATTTTTTTTTGCATAGGCAGGCACAAAAGGGATTTTTTTATAGCTACAGACTACCACTTAAATTAAAAAGCTCTACAGAGACACTTTAGTACAGAGCACTAATTTGACAACTATAGAAGCAGCAAGTGGGTTCAGATGAGGAAGATTTCAAGCTTTATTAGCAACTTGGCTGGGAAGCTAAAAAGAAATGAAAGCAAAAGCACTCTGACAGATGCCAGAGAAGCAACTGAACTAAGGTAAACCTGGAAGTCCATTCTAGTTGTACAGAAAGCTAAAAACAATTTTATCCCAATTCACTGATAGGCTGTTCACCCAGAGGGAAGCAGAAAGTTTTGAAGCCCTGAGTCAGGAAACCAGGGGTCCAGCCACAGAGCAGCTTAAAAACCAAAAGGATTAAAGAAACTGACTGTACACTTTGCTTCAAAAACCATAAGCTGTGTGTTCCAGGCTTCACAAATACCATGGTCCTTACATTAGAAGCAGTGCAGCTTATAGAAATCTCTAGGCTGCCTAGCTCAAAGCTGCAAGTAAAATAAATAAATAAATACCGCAGCTTTTAAAAACAAGGAGAACAATCACAATGTAAGATCTCACAGAGTTAAGAAACCTGCCAAAGATCAGCTTTCAGGACTTAAACAACAGTTCAGGGAATACACACCTCTACAGATCTCTACAGGACGTGCAGCTTTGTTTGCGGTACCATGTCTTGAAGTGCACTTCCCGCATGAATTCTAAAAAAACGGCACCAAGGGTGGGATTCTGTGTTTACTGCCTCCTAAGGATCCATCATTTTTAAATGAAAATACAGTATTTGCTAGATAGCAAGCACCTGGACCTTTAGCTCCTCTCAGGATCTTGCACAGAATGGCAGTTCCTTCTTTGTATCATTAATTAAAAGGAAACAGATCTCCAAAGATGATTGACTCTGGCACAGCTGTCTAGTAATTTCATCATATTCAAACTGTATTCTCCATTTCATCAGCACAAAGAGCCCCAAAAGATTTTGCACAGGGATAACTTGCAGCTATGTATATAATGTCACTAAATGCTACACCAAAAATGGACTAAATCCAGCGTGCTTGCTTTCAGTTAGCCCCCATGCTTCTTAGCTTTTGACAGACAACAGTAGGACAAACTGATGTTTGTCTTTATAGAGCCTTTTTATCTTCTTTACTTTTTGAAATAAACTAAAGCATCCAAATACAAACATGATTTCACAAAATGAACACATTTAAGGGGAATAAAGTACTTTGTGGAATTGCCTATCAGCATAGAATTGCAATTGTCTAAAACCAAAGTTACATGATGGCCATTCTCTGTAAATATATAGAACTACCCAGAAACCATGCTTTATTCAGCAGAAAGGTAAAGCAACTCACTTTACTGTGCTCTAGTGATAACAGATAACAAAGATTTTAAAAAACAGAAAAAAGTGCATAAAGGGAATACTGGGAATAGTGGCAGAAAAGATGGAAAAAATGATGGGAACAGAGAGAAAAAGAAAATTTACTAATTTAATTTTCCCCTTCAACCAAAAATCTATAGTACTAGGAATAAAGACAGATGCAACTGAGTGTATTTAGATACCTTAAATAATAATATACTGAATAATAAAATATTAAATAAAACTTATTTGTGATGTCAATATCAGAAACTGAAGTGCAACTGTGATAAAAACAGGAACAGTGATAAATTCAGTATCAGCAGCGCACAGAAAAGCATGTATGTACACTGTGCATACATCTCTTACTGTTTCAATCACTAAACAAATTCGTGCCCAGTTATACATAGTTACTAGTCCCAGTTGCTGCTAAAAATCCACACATCATCAATCAAGCTCAACTGCTCATACAGAATGTATTATTCGAAGGTCAGTGTAACACTGGACAGCCAAGGTAATGTTGATGAGAGCAAGATTATAAAGTAAGTTTGACATTTTTATGCTAAATCAATTCTGAGTGATGTGTGGATAAAAAAATTAATTTATCCCAAAGTGATAAATTACCAGTGCTTCAATCATTGCACAAAACAGCCTGGGCAGTTATCTTCACATTTTCCACAACAAATCTGTGTCCTTCCATGGGCTACACATAACCCGTTCTGTGCAGAAAAGAACTTCCCACACACTACAGTTTGCAAGTGGAATAAATCAAGCTCAAGTTTAAGCTGATAACTGTTGAATAAAGAATGGATCACCACAGCATTCAGATAGTCATTACTAGCATTCCTTAAAAAAAAAAAAGTAGCAATCCTACTACAAGACTTTTCAAATACAAAACCACTAAAATCCACAAAAGAAATGTATTAGTTCTTTACTATTCAAATTAAACGAGCTCCAAACACCCTAAAAATCTCTCTGTAGGACTACCCAAATACACACTTTACCTAAGCCTTCTCCATGGCAAAGTCCTATTCCATCAGTCTTACATTCACACTTGACTTGTTTTGTGTAGCATGGGTCCATGGTACCTCTCATCTCAGCTGGAAGGTCAACAAACAGTTGAGAAATTATGAAGAGAAGCTTTTTTAGTGATCTTCCAGCACAAATAGACCAGCATTTTTCAGTCTAATTCAGAACATGGACACACAGCCTGCCTAAGAGCCCAACTGCGGTTAGGGTTTGGTTTACCTTGTCCTAATACAGACCACAGAAACTTCACGATCAAGTGCTACATCTCAGCTGAGATGCTATAGCTAAGAAACAAGCACTGGACACTGTGGCTACATGACACACAGCCTATGTTCTACCAGGAGATCAGGTCCTTGGTCCATTACCTTCACCTTATTGCCCTGCCCCAGAGTCAGTCACCTCCAGGTCTATACAAGATCTCCATACAGACACAGCCAAAGACTATTGACATCCTTCCTTTCATATGCAGTTTACTGAATCAGTCTGGAGATGCACTAGATTAGAGAGAAGAAAAAAAAAGGTTGCTGAATTTATTTTTATATTGCATATAGAAGATATTCTCTGCCAAAATGTGGTCTGTCAAATATGGTTGCAGTTACTGATGTACAGTATGAAATAATTTTAACTCCCCCCGCCCCCCCCAGCAGGTAGTGGAATATCACAGAAACCTAAAAATGACCTTCTGAGAGAAAAAAAAGTATACAGATGTTGAACATATATTATACAGAGACTAAGGCATATCAACGTCAACTAAAGGAAAGGAAGGACTCCTTTAGAAAGGAGTTATAGAAAGGTCTATAACTCACAGGATGAAGAAAGTGGATCACTCAAACACACTCTTAAAGAACTGATCTTTACATGACATTTTCCAGGTAGGACTGCTGAAAGCAAACGAATGAACATAAACCAAAAATGTATTTAAACCAGATGGAGTTCTTGAGTAAAACCATAAAAACAGGATGATCAAAACAGAGTTTCTGTTACTAGAAATCAAATATTTTGAAAAATATACCTTCTCTAGTCAGTTGAATATTAGAAACATCTGATTTAAGGAAAAAATCACTCTGACTTGCCAAGACAACCACACTGCCTTAATTCCCATGAATATAACTTGTTCTCCATGATGAGAAAGGGGAACTGCACAGAATTTCTGAAGGCCTCTTGCTAAAACTGATATTCCAAGGGTTCTTAGGCTGCTTGCAGAATTACAGGGTGATGCAAAATCTTCAGGAGACTGTAATTAAGACCAAGTGCTGATGATCTTTAAGGTTCCTTCCAACCCAAACCATCCTATGACTCTGTGACTTCCAGGCTCTGAGCAAAGTTAAGGAAGACCATAGTCCTCATGTAGCTCACCATCTACTGTAGCAAAACACATGCTCTGGCAAAAGCCTGTGTAAAATTGAAACATTTGCACTCCTCTGACCTAACATTTTCCAATACAAAAATTACTTCCTTCAGATTTTGGTAGAGTTTTGAAAGAATTACAAACAACAGGAAAGTTATAAATTCAAAGACGCTCAACTCTTGAGTGGGAGAGCTAGGAAAAAAAGCTCTGCAGTCCCTGCCATCTGTAGTTGTGGTCTCTTACTACAAAACTCTTCCTCATAAAATTTCCACCTGCTGCTTTTCCCATCCTCTCATAATTTCTTAGCTTTCCATGAGAACACACAAGACTGGGAGCTGGTCTTCTTGGGTATAAGAAACACTAAAAGATGGGAAACACTTTGTTTCATTTCACTGGGTTGGGTTTTGGATGGATCAGTCCCTTAATTTGGTCACTGCACTGACTACACCACACATCTATCAATAACGCTGGTCAACAGCGGGAACGGACATCAGGGAGCAGCAACATCAATCTGATCCTGCCAGAACATGTTACAACATCAAACTACAGTCTTTTCATTAAATTAATTAACCTTGTTTAATTAGCAAGTGAATTAAATCAGTCCTCTTTCAGAGATAAAAAGTCATGTTGTCAATAAGATCCTAGACTCATGACAAGCTTGGATCCTAATGTACTACCTCCTTAAGCAGACACTGTAGGCAAATAGTAGTATTTAACAAGGTCAAAATCTGTCAGTGTCATGGGGGCTTATAACACTTTACCTCTCTGCATCTGAAGCCCTCAGAATGCCTGATGTGAAGAAAAAAAACCTCATGTGCTCCATCTTCCTGCTGTAGCTACACTGCCTTTTAGGCCCGGAACCAAGTGATTACTGCTAGTTCAGGAGAGATCTGCACACGTTCTCTTGTACAGGGTGAATATGCAGGGATAGGACAAGGGGTAATGGCTTAAAACTGAAAGAGAGCAGGTTTAGATTAGATTTTAGAAAGCAATTCTTTACTACAAGAGCGGTGACGCACAGGCACATGTCGCCCAGAGAAGTTGTGGATGCCACAACCCTGAAAGCTTTCAAGAACAGGCTGAATGGGGTTTGGAGCAACCTGGTCTAGTGGAAGGTGTCCCTGCCCATGGCGAGGGGATTGCAACTAGATAATCGTTGAAGTCCCTTCGAACTCAAACCATTCCAAGATTCCATAATGTGCCACTGCTGTCCCGAGAAGCCTCAAAACTGCTTTCCATAGTTATCTGAGAGGTAGAAATATGGTTTTGAAATTTAAGCTGATTATTAGTATAATCTTTTCTGAGAACAGAAGTAGTACAATTACTCAGTGTTATACGGTAGGTTGCCGCAGGCGAGAGGAAGTGTATATCCGTAGATCAAGTCTGCGGATTCTCTTTACCGTCTTTTACATTTATCTTTTACATTATGATTCCCTTTTACTTCTTAGGAATGCTTTGCTTGGGTAACATTATAATACATCATCAAGTATCTTTTACGCTTGTGCAAGTGCTCATATCCTCAGCCTTAATTCTTCATTAAGACGACTGTCAGCTGTTGTTTTGGGCAATGGAGTTTTTAAACCAGAAATAAAAATACATCAGAATGACCTCATGTTTTAAAACTAGGAGAATGGTGTAACTAAGGTAATCACTCCTCCAGTATTCTGCATTCAATGCTATCCAAAATCAATAGTGAGAAATATCGCTAGACAAAATGATACAATGCTGATATATTATGTGTTGATTTACATGAACATCAACATATTGGGAAACATTACAAACCATTTAATCTACCATCAGAGTAGAGAACATTTAGGAATGAAAAAAAGACCAATAGTGCTTCATATACAATTTGGCTTTAGGGACCAGATGTGTTATAGCTTCCATATGTCTCAGCCTACTAAATGCATTTTTAATGGCAAGTTCTTGCAGAGCAAAATCTGCACAGTTGCTTGGGTAGTCTGTCAAAAGGCAAAATTTGCCCTGAACTTTATTTCAGTGATGCTTCTGCATGTTCTGGGAGCCCCACAGAGGTCATAGAAGGAATGGAAGCATCAGAATCAAACTATAACAAGCCTTTTTGGACATTCCACCGATTTCTAGGGCATTAAATATAGATTATTGTTCTTATGACTCAGTATTTCCGGCCCTACTGATTAAGCATTTGAAACTTCCCCTAGACAGTGATAGATCATTACTACTGGAGCACTACCAGACCAATCACACATTTGTCTATCACAACGATACTGTCCCAAGAAATTGTCCCTCAATCAACAGCACTCGGCGCTACAGTTCCCCAGGCCTTTCAAACTTCAAACATTTTTTTCTTGTTCTCTACTCTCTCTCAAGGGCCCAAAGATCCCCAGTGGAAAGAAACCTAGCAGAGTCCTACATTTCATTGTACAAGCAGAAGTTCAGGACAAAAAAGGCACAGAATACTCTTAGATGAAAATTACTTTTTCCAACAGGAATGAAGGGCAAAGCAAGTGTTAATCCATGCACGCAAATGTGCCATTTGGGACACAGTGGTATTGGGATCTCTTCTGAGTTCCCTGACATGTATTGTTCATTAAACAACATAAAAAACCCCATGTTTTGTATGGTAACTAGCGTTCCTTCAATTTCAACAGTGTTTCAATGATATAAAGGTCAAACTTCCATTTTGATAAAAATTATCCAGATGCAAAGGATCTAAACTCTAATTGAAATCCAGTAGGACTTAAGAGTTAAGAAACACTGCCAAGGAGAACACCTGAATGGGTTATCACTAGATAGGTGAGCCATTATAAGCTTTTACAGACACTTCACAGAATCACAGAATAGAGTTGGAAGGGACCTCTGTAGATCATCTAGTCCAACCTCTCTGCCAAGGCATGATCACCTAGAGCAGGTTACACAGGATCCAGGTGGGTTTGGCATGTCTCCAGACAAGGAGACTCCACAACCTTCCTGGGAGGCCTGTTCCAGTGTTCTCAATTTAAAGACTTTCTTCCTCATGTTCAGGTGGAATTTCTTATGTTTTAGTTCACAGCAGTTACTCACTACCTGGTTTCTGGGCACCTCTGAAGAAAGTCTGGCACCATCCTTTGAGGTATTTACATGTATTGATGAGATGCCCTCTCAGTCTTCTCTTCTCTTGACTAAGCAGGCCCAGTTCTCACAGTCACTCCTCATAAAAGAGATGCTCCTGACCGCTAATCAGCCCTAATCTGCTGGACCCTCTCCAGGAACTTCTTGTTCTTCTTTGACTGTGGAGACCAGAACTGAACACAGTACTCCAGCTGTGGCCTCACTAGGGTGGAGTAGAGCGAAAGGATCATGTCCTGTGACCTGCTGGCCACACTCTTCCCAGTGCACCCCAGGACACCATTGGCACCCCTGGCTGCAAGGGCACTGCTGACTAATGGTCAGCTTGTCATCCACCAAGACTCCCAGGTCCCTTCTTGCAGAGCTGCTCTCTAGTAGGTCAGCCCCCAACCTGTGCTGGTACTTGGGGTTATTCCTCCCCAGGTGCAGGACCCCACACTTGCTCTTGTTGAACTTCTTTAGGTTTCTCTCTGCCCAGTTCTCCAGCCTATCAGTGAATAGCAGCACAGCTTTCAGGTGTATCAGCCACTGCCCCAGTTTCATATCATCAGCAAACTTGCCAAGGGTACATTCTATCCCTTTATGCAGGTCATTGACAAACAAATTGAATAAGACTGGACCCAGTGTTGATCTCCGGGGAATGCCGCTGGCTACAGGCCTCCAACTGGATTCTACTCTGCTGATCATGACCATCTGAGCTCTGCCATTCACCTAGCTCTTGATCCACCTCACTGTCCATTCCTCCAACCCTTATTTCCTGAGCTTACCTGAAAGGATGTTTTGGGAGACAATGTCAAAAGCTTTGCTGAAGTCAAGGTAGACAATATAAACTGCTCTCGCCTCATTGATCCATCCTGCCATGCCATCATAAAAGGCTATCACGTTGATCAAGCATCATTTCCCCTTGGTGAATCCATGCTGACTACTCCTGCAGAATAGTCTACACTTAGCCAGGTTTGTAGTGCAAAGGCAATTCAGTCAGACAGAGTACTCCAGATCTGCTGCATGCTACCAGGGTGTGCACAGGCTGTCCACTGCAATGACTTTCAGCAACTTTAACTTGACTGCATACTTGATACCACAGAGTAATAATTATACATGTCTAAAAACACAGATTCAAAATATAAGTTATTGATCAGTCATGTAAGAGTCATTTTAAATAGGGACGAATGTTAACACAGAAGTTTCAGTGAACTTCTTTTGCTACTAGAAAAAAAAGATTAAATTAGGATACTTGAAGCGGTAATTTTGTTGTAAATTCTCAAAACAAACAAATCTTTAAACTCGTATTTTTGTAGTCCCTAATAAGGTTAATTGCATGGACAAATTTCAAGGCAACCTGAAGATTTCATTCTGTAAAGGCAGTTTCATGTAAGAAACAGATTTTCACCTTAATGCATTGTCATGGGTTATAAAATAGATCAAATTCCACTGCAAGTCAAAGAAAAATTTTACTGCTTTTCGAATGTCAAAGATGGCTTTTTCCTTATCTACCACCTGCAATAAAACTCCATCTGAAGTACCTTAGAGAACATTCAACCTCTAATTGTTATTTTACTGCTTTTAGAATCCTGTAGTGAGCAATCATCGAATTACTGTCAGTGATGACAAGTTTTCAAACAAATACCCTCTTTAAAAAGCCCACATGCATATTTCATACTCAGAAAAATGCAAGCGCCCTCAAACTCATGAGGAAAATAAAATAGTTTCAGATACAATGTTCAAATCAACCACTAGATTTACAAGACACCACACACAGACTTACACTACTAAATACAAGCTTCTTCACAAGTGATCCAACATTACTGTGTTGTCTCTTTATTCTGCAATTTCCTCTATGCTGGAGAAACTTCACCATTTTGGACCTGCAAAGTTCTGTGTTCAAACAAGGATGTGCTTGCATAGATCAGACTCAGTGACGGCGATTTCAGCCAACAATTAGTAAAAAGAACCCCAAACAAGTACTTTAGCACAGCTGTCAATTATCCTGAAATGAAAATTCAACACCCAATCACTCTTAATCTAAACAGTGTAAGGGACATACATGGAAAGAGAGATCATTTTGAGGGGTTTGGTTGTTGGGTTTTTTTTTCTTATTTGCTGCAATGGAGCAAATATGTTCCTCTTTTTATATTAGCTTAAAAACCAAGAAGTTGTTATAAACATTTTTTCAGGGGGATAAAAATAGGAAAAACTCCCAGTACACCTGCTTCACTAGTCAGTGAAGGCCTTTCTAAAATGAATATTGCAAATTTCATGTTAAAGTCACATGACTATTCAGTTGTCCTCACATTAAACCTGAATTCCTGTTTTCTCTGCCAAGTTACTGGAACTTAGAAAATGTATACATTTTATCAAAGACAGACTTTGTACTTGTCACACTTTTAAACTATCACATCTGTCAGACAGAGGTTACTTATTAAAGTGTTAAACATCTTATCCCAGTAACTATTGCCTTTCTCCCCTCCTGTCAATCCTAGCAGATTAGTTCATTTATTGTTAAAACCTTCATGCATACCAGATCTTAAACCCCTAAATATGCCAAAGACCACGGTTTAACATGTGTTTTGTTTCTTCAGGAAACCATGAACAGTGACAAAATTTTGCAGTAGTTTGGGCTTGCTTCAAGTGCTGAAACAGATCAGAGTTGCTGCAGCATAATTACAAAGAAATACTCTGAAACAGTATCTTTTAAATTGGATATAACATGTTCTTTTCCCTTAATACTACCTAAGCAGCATGACAGGCACGTTACCCACCTTGATACAGGCCAAGGCCCTGTGAAATACATGGCATATGTATTATACTTAATTTTGCTCTCTCTGATACTAAGTATATGGGTCTGAACCATCTACAGAAAAAAACCTTATGAAATGAGATACGGCTTCTAGATAAGTAATTAATATCAGCATAATTTCTTTAGAGTCATGGAAGAAGTAAACAGGTCATGTTTCTAGCAATATGCTTTATCTAAACCAGAAGAATATAAGGTTTTGTTCTGAAGCAGGTTTTTCTATTTTATTAAGCAACATGAAAACAAACTCATTTAGAAGTAAGAATCAAATGGGTCAGACTGAATTCAAATATTTCCCCCCATTCAAGAAGTTCTGTGGATTTAAGAGACTGTCAGCACTTAGTCTGATCGTTTTGAAAACCTTCAGTGCATTTTCCTCTATCTACTTCAGTCTGAGACATGAGACTTAGAGGCTTGACTTCTCAGACTGAGTCTTAAATCTAAGATGATATATGTGGTGTTATTTTCAGAACTCTAGATTCCTACACACTTCTGTATTAAAAACTGATTATTGTGTTTTAAGTCACTGTGATTAGATTTGCTTGTTTATTCAGAATATATGTTCCCTGAGAACAAGTTAACTGGAGGGGAAGAAAATTACTTTCTTGTTGACTTACCTAGACAACTCTTCAAAATTTTATTGAACATATGTTTTGTATTTATATAAATACCATCATTAAATTACTTTACAGTTTTATAGAAAAGCTTGCACCATTTTGCTTATATAAACTGCAAGTGAACTAGTCTTGCCCTCAGCATTTACCCTTCAAACTGCTCCAGCCAACTTGAAAAGGAAATGTGGTGCAGAGAGAAGAAACAATATAGAAGACGTCTTTTTCAAGCAAGTAAATTCTGATTTTTCTCCCATTTAAAAACAATGTCTCTGAGGATAAGTTGTTCAGAGTGCACACGCAAAACAGGCACACTTATCTGAACTTCCCAATACACTGATAACAGGACTGTTGTTAAAGCAGTCAAATGGATTTATAGGGTTTAGGAAATGCTTAAGCTAGAAGGATTAATTACTACTAAAGTGACTCCCAAACCATTAAATTTTATCAAATGCACTTCCTTTGATCAGATAGACCTTGACAGCTGTCAAAATGTTAAGCTTTAAATATATCACTAAGCTTAGAACTACCTCCAGAGGATTTCGATTTTCTTATTAACATCACTGTAAGGATGGCGCTATCAGCTTCATACTGGTAATTTTCTCCTTTTCAACCATTTATTAGTGAATAAAGGTATAAGATATAATGCAATAATGAAAGAAAACTAGAGTTCCAGAGTTAACAAAATGATCTGGCAAACATTAAAATGCAATTGATCAGATTATCACAGGTCTCACACAGCTCCCACAGCCTGTTCCTGCTGAGTAATGACGATGTCTGAAAGGTAACAGGGATACAAGAATTTGGTAGTGTTACAGCATGATCACTGTGACAATGCTGGTGCGATTGCATTTTGCTCAGCTATTCAGTCATTCAGGTAGGGTGCTTAAGTAGACTGCTGACATGTGAAAACACTCCTTCTTTGAACATTCTAAGTCAAGCACTTATGCTGCAAATGTCATTGTTATTTTGATCATGGTATTCACAAAACAGCAAAGGGCTAATGGAAGCTCCAAGTGAACTTTATGCAATCCAAAACAAACAAAAAGGAAGTCTCTGAATTATTATTAGCCTTCTACTCCACTAGATTACAGAGTTTCAGCGCTGCACAATATCCTGCACCTTACCCAAAGCCTCATGCTAAAATAACAAGTTTCTCTGACTTTCCTCCAGTTTTACTCAGTACATGTTATGCTTCTACTAAAACACACAAAATTACCTCCTCACAAAATTTTTTAACAAGTCTGTCCCCATTCAAGGGAGGAAAAAAATTTAAAGCACCTCCTCAAGAGAGAAATTTAGAAGAAAAATTTACTGTTAAAAACTGTTTCTGTACAAACTATTACATTTAACATGTCACAGTTTTGTTCTGTATACGAGTACCCTGATGTATATACACACTGATAAATCACATACATTAAAATTAATTGTCCTGATGGTGCTTCCTTAACTGACTTATTCATAGCTACCTTAGTCATAACATCGTCTTTTTTTCTTTTTTTGGAAGGGGGGGTGGGGGGTTTGAGCATTTACAGGGAAATTTCTCCTAGATTAAAACCTGCCAGATTCATTTGTATTCCCTCATCTTCACAAAATCCCTTTAGTCCAAGATGCAGAACTAGCAGTAGACAGATTTAATATATCAAAGACCACCCTACAACAAAAAGGAAAACTACACACCACTGGAAAAGATGAGTATCTATCAGTGGAAAGGTAAAAATCAAGGCCCATTGCTGAACTTGCTGACTGTAGCATAAGGACTATTTGAAAATTATGTTCTCTGACTATGAACAAAAGACAGGATTTTTGTTGTTGTTTACAATGAGAACTATGAATACTTGCTTAGGATCTAACACTAAAATCAGTGGATCAAGATGAAAGAGATAATTTTTAGAAAGCTACTCTAAAATGGCTTAGGAAAAAAATCAAAATTGTTCAGCTGAAAACTAACTTGCTGCCACTATCATTTGCAAGAGCTGTAACAGAATTGCCTTGTGATTTCATGCTGTAGGATGCTAAGTGGAACCCAGTGTTCCCCACCAAGGTACCACACAGCCTTCTCACTGCCCCCACACCCTACCAGCCCCTCCAGCACAGGCTGGTCAGAGTCCCAGCTCCAGAGGAGTGGGAAGTCTCCAAGGGCTGCCATCCCCGAGGTCTCCTTCCACAACCAGCAGCTCAGTCCTCATCTTGACTGTTATGGAGACTGCAGAAAAACCCACAGGAAACATTGAAAACAACCAAGTAACAACCAGCTTTGCCCACATTTAATCCAGCAAGTTCTCACTGGTGGAAATTTCACTGATTAAAAAAACAGCTTGTAACTTTAATTCGGTGAGTTGACCAAGAAAGTGTTGGAGACTTTTTGCTTGCTTTTTCTTAAAGATTGCCACTGAAACCCTGGATGAGGATAATTTTCAGGCAGGACTAATGCCTGGGTACACTCCTCTACCATCCTGCAACTGCTGCCTGAGAGATGGGGGCAGATTTTGCTATAAGACTCCATTGGTGTTTTGTCAGTCAAGAAATCCACTGGAGTCCTGAATAAAACCAGAACAAAGCAAAACAAACCAACCCCCCTCCCCCCCAAAAAACCCAAAATAAATAAATAAACAAAAAACAAACGAAAAACCCTCACCATACCTCACCAATACACTTTAGCCAGCGATTTTAAAAGAATGAAAAGAATGAACCTACCAGTCATGAATTCTTCTTGTAACAGAGAAGGGTGTTTACATCAGTAAAAAGGGGTGGTAGAGACTAGAATTCAGATTGAGACATGACCAGATGCATGTGAAAGTAAGCAGCTGAAAAGTAAAAGTAGACCACATAGCAAAAAACAATGCAGAAATAGATAATTAAAAGTCAATTAGCATCCCAAGGAGGAAAGACAGGCAATGAAGGAACAGATTGATAATTATAAACTGCAAAACAGAACATTAGGATAGCAAGATGATAATGCTGGATAGACGAAAAGGAAAACTGTTAAAAATCAGCAAGTCAACAACAAAAGACAGAGAAAAACAAGTTAAGTTAAAAAGAAAACATCTGCAATATGTGAAAAAATGTTCTGTCTGTGACTGATTTAGCATTTACTTTCTTCATTTCTAGTTTTATACTTTCTCCAGCTCACAGTATCACATACATAGAATCCTTTGCTCCAGCAAATAAGAAAGATCATGATCGACTCTTGTGCAACAAACATTACAGCTGAATTTTGCTTTTCATCCTGAGAAACCAGTGGTGTTGATCTCACAGCTTACACCTCCCTTCCCTGACACAAAGGCACCTATGCATGCAGCTTCACCGTTCAGCCAAGCGGGTCTGAAGACCACAGACAGCCATGGTGAGCTGTGCACTCAGCACCGCCACGTTTATCTGTTCATGGCACGGCAAACTAAGCGGTTTTTAAAAAGCCCAAACAAAACCAAACTAACATCACCACTGCCATCCCTCACAAGTCTGACTCCCTCAAACAGCAAGCTATATCAGACAAGCTAAATGCTCGTTTAGAATATGAGACCAGACAAGAGGATAAGAACATGACTAACACACTGCCTCAGTGGCAGGTTGGATTAAGTTGGGTAACTCTATGTGAGTCATGAAAACACATTTGAAAATCCTGCACATTTTCCTTGCCAGCTGGAGATCTGTCACAGAAAGCATCATAAATAGGAAAACAATTAGAAGTTGAGT
Source organism: Dicrurus megarhynchus (assembly GCA_013399195.1). Taxonomy (NCBI): domain Eukaryota; kingdom Metazoa; phylum Chordata; class Aves; order Passeriformes; family Dicruridae; genus Dicrurus; species Dicrurus megarhynchus. The sequence continues at coordinate 463,166 of VXAD01002227.1, forward strand.
AGATTTCTGTAAGACATTTGTAAAAATGCATCTCTCTGGCCTTATTCATTATCCATTTCTGTGTAATAAAAAGACACTGGACTAAGAACTGTGTGTGTTCCTGATGAGTTTGTCACAAATTAAGTTAAACTGGGCTGTCTACATCTCATCTCTGGTCTCATTTTCAGTACTAAAAGCCTTCCTCAATAAACCTGACCACCACTTGCTACATCCTGTAGCCCAAGGTCACTAGCACTCACCTGGAGCTTGACAGCTGGCAACTCTGGAAACAGTGGACCCTTAAAGGAGCTGAACTGGTACCTGTGTTCTTTAACAGTCTTCAAAAACTTTGTATCCAACCTCCACAGGAACAGAATGAGGTCATTACATTTAACGTGGCCAACAGACTTTCCCTTGGCTGCTTTCTCCTGTCCAGGAGCTGTTGACAAGAAAATCTCTTCCAAGCTTTGAAAGTAAGTTTATCTTCAGGCTGCTGCAATGTTATCACATACAGAGTCATTGAGGGATTGGGTACTTGACAGACTCTTGCAACAAGCAGGTGTCGTTTGCTTCTTTTATAGCCTGCTTTACAGCTTTGGGCTGTAACTCTTCCCTGAGAACTCGGATAATGTCAGGTATGCTGGCTGCAATGGACTACAGGTGACAAACAGGATGTGACTAAAATTTGCGTTCTCTCGCATAGCAGCCCATCCAATGCCAAAACCTCACGCACCTCCAATCTGCACCAGGCTGGGCAAGCAATGAAGATGGAAGAATCCAGGATCCTAAAGAGGCTTTTGATAGACAGTGTATTTTTGACAAATGAACATCTGAAGAACAGTACAAACATTTTGATACTACTCAAAAATAGCTCAAAGTCTGTCTTGAGAAGTATCAATAACAAAGAGCAAAAGCCTCCAGAACATAAAAGCTGTTGACAAAACTGTCAGTGCTGTGCAGCATTTGACAAGAAGTACAAGAGCCAGCCTGGAGCTTAGAGGGAAGAAAATGAAATCTACCACCCAACCTACAGTCACCCAACACTCACCCCTTAACCTGGAATCAAGCCTGACTCTCACCACTGCCTTGCCCATGCACAGACAGTAAAATCCAGCAGACACATTACACAGACAAAACTGTCCCCATGACTATACTTGGATACAAAACCTTAATAAAAGATTGAGAATTCACTTTATACTAACATTACTAGATGCAAAACAAAACCTTGTAGCCTTTAAAGACAAAGCACATTTTCTTCTTGAATTTTACTGAAACACATGTAGAAAGAAACACTACAGAAGAACACACTTCTTTGAATACTGTTCCTGGTTTGAATACATGTTCATTTCAGAAACATAAAGGAAAGGTTCATTTCATCTTTCTGGTCAATGACAAAAGAGAGAACTGACTAAATGAAACCTTATTTGCATTACAACTGTTTAAAAAAAAAAATTGCAATTGCTAATAAGCAAAAAGTCACAATTTTTGCTTTGTAGGTCACTCTTTTCTTTTTATTAGAAAAGTGAAAATAGATTGGAGTGGAAAACAAAATTAGGAAAACCAAAAATTAAATAGTAATTTTCTGCTATTGTCATAAATTTATAAAGAATAGTTTGAAAAAAATCGCTGTCCTTAAAGACCACTAGGAAATGAAAAATTGAAACCAATTGTATAATGATATCCACTAATCTCCTAAGATTCATACATTAATTCAATACATTCATCCTCTCAGTATGAACCTATTCTGTTGCTGCTTCTTATTAACTACTAGAATAAACATAATAAATTTACTTAAAAATTCAGCTACAAATCACACTCTACTATATCTTCATTTTACATTTTCAGGTTTCTAGAATATTCAAACTATTTCATAACGTTTCTATATAAACTTTTATTTACCTCAAAAGTCCTGAAAAACCAGATATTTAGTGGGGGGGAGAAAAAAAAAACCTTTCACATTCTTCTTCCAATTAAAGTTCTCAGTCATTTACAGAGGTTTTTTGGATTCCTCTCATTCTTTTCTTTTTTTCCCAGCAAGGCCTACTAGAGATAAATCTCTCACTGCTCTGTATGAAAATGGAATATGTTTAAAAGCTGATTGAAAATCATTTTTATGTTATAGGATGCGGTTCATTTTTAGGTGGTGATAGTTTAGCCCTAGTGTTTCATTCACATAGGGTTTTGTCCACTTACATTTCTAAAGCTGGGGTTTATTTTGGTTTGTCATTAAAATGAAGAAGCGATCTTGCTTCTGTAGCCTAAATAACACATAGCTGAGTCACAAAACGAGCTTCTGTTTGACTTCCTAGTTGTAAGGCGTTTGGGGAGTCTAACATTAGTCTGTTTTTGTGATGAGAGAAGAGGGAAGAGAGGAGGTTGCTTTTGTTTATCATCATTCATATAACAGAACAGACTCAAATAATTTCAAATTTTTGTGCGCTTCCAATATTTGCAATACCATGGACTACAACTTTGTTGTGTTCATCATCATACTAAAAGCCCCAAAGTAATTGGTTCTGTACAGAAAACTAACAGAAATACAGCCTTTTCAACAACAAAACCTTTGATTTATCAATGTTCAGCAATGTACAAGTATAAAGGGGCATAAAGATTTTACCTGAACAATAACATTGACTCTATTAAACAAATAAGAATAATCTTGATCAAGCACCAAAATTTCAGGCAAGTCTGTTGTCAAAATTCTGAGCAACTGAGAAGAAAGCACCAGAGGAAAAACTTGCTGCAAACCTTGAAAGGTATTTTAACATCCCTCATTTACAGATAAGGAGATTATGCACAGATGTTATACCTAAGGAGGATATGTACTTAACTGAGAATAAACATCCAGAATTAGCAAGCTCACCTCTGAATAGATATATTGCAGAGAAGCACTCAACCCACACCTGTGTAACTGCACCAAGCAGATATCTTAGGTAACTGGCTTGTTGCTAGGATTCCTAGGGATCTCTCTCAATGTGCTCCTCACTCTTTCAAGCCAATGATTTGACTTAGGATACTTTCAGAGAGAACTTGCTTGCCCTGTGAGGGGAGATATTTTTAGCTCACAGACACATTTAAAACGGACATTTCTGCCTACATAAATTCCTTCTATTTCTTTCTGCTGAATCCACGTTATGACTCTGGTGCATAAATACCTCCTGGTTTTGCTACTGCAGCTGATGGAAAGGTGACAATGCAGGGCAATAGAGATGTTTTACAGCATTTAATTCAGGCAGATTATAGTTCACTGGCAGTAGTGACATTACAAACCCTGAAAAGGAAAAGCAGAACACCTGCTGCATGATTCAGCTGTTGCTTTTACCAAAACATGCGAGCCTACTGCAAGATGGCTGGTGCGCTGGAATTACATCATTTTCACAAACAGCAGCAGCGTCACGTAAGAAAGATTCCCATTCCTGGAACTGTGAGAAACTTGTCATGACCCATGACAAGTTAACAGGTATGTTAACAGAGACACATACCACACTTCCAGGGCTAGTCCGTTCACTGTTAATAACTCATGTGAGGAGATCTTTGGTTTATTCTACAGATATGCCAAAGATACTGTTCATGTAAATACAATTATATTGGCCACGAAATGGCCTTCTGCATCTCCCTGAAGCCACCAGTTCCACAGGAATGCCTGCTGTTCTCCAAAGACACAATGTATTAACACTCAAACATGATGAGAAAGGAAGGGACTCAAACATCAACATGAGCCACACAAAGCTGTCAATACCAGTTTACAGAGGAAACCTAATATTTACCTGCCTCGTTATTTTTGTTGTATTAGATCATATTTAGACAGTGTGTCTGCCCAAACATTTAAAGGGACACGGCCTTGACACATAAACATGTACTCCAACACTCAGCCACAATAGCTGTTCTCTTTGTGTTTCCTGTATTTGTAGTAGAGCATCTGCCAAGCGGGCAGAGCGCTAGAGGTCTGTGAAAGGTACTATACACAGCACACTAAATCCCTGTTTGTTCCTCTTCCAGCAATTCCAAGGGGATGAAAGATATTTCTCTCTTGACATACTTTACTTCTTGTTGCATGTCAGTTCTTTCAGATTACAGATCATCCAACATTTTGATCTTTAAGCACGGATTTTTCACAGTCACTATGCTCTCATCCTCCAAAATATTAAACAAAATCTGCCATCCTAGATACAACTTTATTTCTACATTAGTAATATACCGAGATCTCTGGGTTCCATGTAAACTATGACTTATCATATTTCTAATAATATAATTAACTTTTCCAGAAGTACCCTCTCAAACATTCTGAGAAAACTTTTTAGATGACATATGAGTGTGTAAAGGACTTAAAATGGATGATACTACAATTTATTACTGATTCTAAATTAATCTTTGTTTATGAGGAAGATTTTAAAAAGTAGGAAACGAATTTATTATTCTAGGCTTTCACATCGCCCTGGATTAACAGGAGACTTTACCAACTCCCATTTTTTAATTTTCTGCTGTCATTTCCTTTATATACTACATTACTGTCCCTTCTTTCCAGGGTGGATCTTTACCAATTTCCTATTTTATCATGCTTTTTATCTGCCATAAGAATTTCTCCAACATTTCTGATCATTTATTTTTCCCTCTGGATCTCTGTGATTTCCTGACTACCCATCCTAACCATATCTTGCAAATGGAAGTCCCTTTTTGCTTCATTAAATAGGTATGGATAAATTCTGTTATTTATCTCCCAATGGTCTACATAGTAAGTACATGTTGCTTTGTCTGTTTAAAAATCCAAACTCATTCTGAAAGCTACACCAGATGACAGTAAGGCCAGTATACAATAACTTCTCCCCCTTAGCAGCATATTCTTCTGCTACCTAAAAAATAATTAGCACAACACAATCACATATTTTCTGTATAATAAACAAGTGAGTTTCACAGGAGAAAATAAATTATATCCCGAAACATTAGCCACTGCTTAATTACAGTTTTTATGTAATGAAGTGCTTTAGAGGACCTCTGTTTCACTACTCCTTGTCTGAAGCCCTAAAGTCACACCAGTTATATAAAAATCTGGGACAATTCAAATTACTCATCTATGTTGTTGGAGTTTTGAGGTGGTTTTTGTATGTACTTTTCGAATTATAACATTGGTAAATGATCATTTCAAAGAACTTTTTTCTCAGAAAGACATACAAAAGAATAAAACCCAATTATAAAAATGAGCTCATTGGTATTGTCTAGTTACTACATTAAAAAGTCAATGCACAGCATGAACTTAATACTCAAGTATTAAATACATATAAAACATTTGTAAAAGATACCTTACTTCAGGTAAATCAACACACCCAGTTTTCATGATGACCTTTTGCACATGTATTTTTGAAAACATTATGTTTACAAGCAACATGAATTCAAATAGACCACAAAATACGGTATCCTGATTCCAAAACTAGTTTTTAAACAGACGCTAATTAAGTGGTTATCACTCAATGTTGAGACTGTGCCAAAAAGCACTGCAAAAGTTGACAGCAAAGCTCACAGCAAAATAGCCTGAGAATAAAACCTGATATTCCTCTTCACAGCTCCCTGCTAGTAAAAGCATTAACTTAAGAGCACATATGAAGGGAAGTGAGGACCTCCTGCTGCCTCTCTGATACAGTGTTGGTAGCAAATGGGCAATTTCCATACATGTGGCAATCTACTAGTGTTACAACCCATACCCAAATGCCTTGAGGCACTGACGTGCCAGTCAGGAGAGCAGGATCAGCATTAACATAACATTATGAAAGAAACAGCAAAGGGAAAAGGGAAAAAACCCCTCCGAATGAATGCTTCAGTGAAAGTTTCTTTGTAGACCCGTTTTTAGAAGCAGGATCTGAAATTTCATGCTCTCAGAGGCACAATGCAATTCACTCTTTTATGAAATATTAAGGCAGTCACCCTTCATTTCCCTATGACCAGTCCTCTGAGTTTGCAAATAGCCAGATTCACCCAGAATTAAGCAAGCTGTGGCAAAAGGAAACAACCTTGTTACGAAAGGAGAGGCATGTTGTAAAATAAACCAAAAAAGTTCGCAAGACAGGGTATTGGACTCAGTCAATACCATATAAGAGTTCATGAATAATTCAAAATATCCTGTGCTTCCCTTACTGAGGAAAATACCACAGGAGAGAGAGATCAGTTGTCCCCCTCTGTTCATTATTTATCACACCGTAATGTCTGGGAACTGTTTACCTTTCTCTTTTTAATGTACAACTCCAGATGATATTAATAAGACCCCAAAATATCTATCCCACTTAAATACAGGCTCTTGAATTCCAAGACATACTGTAAAGTGTACGTTCCCTTTGTTACGAAAGCTAGACTTTTTTATATATTGACAACTAGCAGTGTTGAAAGCAACATCTAATATTACTGCAGGTAAGAGGAGATACACTGTTGAAACTTTTAGAAGTTTATCTAGACTTTTCAGTTTGTTCACTTCATATAATTGGTAACTTGACTGTAAATAAGTGGTTTTTTTTCTTTTTCTGTGAAAAACACCTAATCAAGTTCTAAACCTGCTCTCCAACTCAAAAAGTAATTGGGTAGGGAAAAAAACAAAACAAACCAAAACCACAAATAATGCAATAAAAATTTCAAGTTCATGAAACATTCCTTTTGCTCAGGAGCCACGCAGACTATTTTACTTCTTGACAGAATGTTTTTGCCCCTTAAATTTCATACATGAATTTTATTGTTTATCAAAACAGAAAAAAAATATGCACGTACATCCCTCTGCATATGCTTAGAGTTTTATGGTTTACTGGACTTCAATGATCAATTACATTCTCATCCAAATTGTTATTTCTAGGCCACATACCTCTCAAATATACTTTGTCTTCATGGGACATGTGCCTGGAGTTGTGCTGTGCAATAGCCCAAGACACAGTCCTTGCCATTCCTGAACAGGTATCACCTTTCACTGGTTAACAACACTCCACCACATTTTCCTAGAACAGATACATCCATATACCCCAATGGCTGAGAGATGATTCAAGAAGTAAATGTCTTTCCTCTGCACTATCTAAAGCAAATGTCAGGTGGCTTTCACTGTTGTATGATTCCTTCTAGTTCAGCACACAAATACAGCTTCACATCTCTTCCAATATTCCTACTGCTTCCTAAATACCGAGCCTGTTGGATGAAGCTGTGCTAAACAGAGCTGTAACACGCATGGGCACAGGTACACCCCAGCAAAAACACTAATAACTAACACCTGTTCACCCAAGTCTTGGTGCATATTCAAGGGAGACAGGTTTTATGTTCAACATACAGATTATCCAGCCCTGTAATGTTCCTAAATTTCCACATACATTTTTCATATGCAAGAGCAGTATCTAGAATGTCTAGGCTCCCTGCCACCCCTGCTACTTCCTACAGTGCAATTTTTGAGGAATGAGTTCTTATCCACTAAGTATTAGGACACAGAAAAAGCAAAAATTTGTGCTCTGAGGAATTTGGCAAATGAGCAGTAAATATTTACCAGCTGCTAAGATCAGCTGGCTGTTTTGAATTTAATCTAAGTATAATTAAACAAACAAACAATCAAGATATTGAGATTGGATTTAACAGTGTGGAATAAAACCATTCAAACATTCTTCCATTTTAAAATTATACCAGCATTAATGATAATCAATGCAAATTCTTTTACTGCTAGACAAGTATTAATTTTTTGTTAACTAACAACACCACAATAGCTTCATAAATCATTGCCAGATATCTGTAAGGATGCCATCTGAGAAGCATTTCATTTTTAAAAGTTTGCTGTCATAACATTAAAATGGTTTGTCAAAACAACCTTGTCTCCAAAGGAATCATGGCTTTTTTTAAGTGAACATCAATTCTTCATCTAGAAAACATTTCCTAAATGAGAACTGTCAATTTTTGGCTTGCTTTCTTAAACTGGACTTTCGCCTAAAGCATTTTCTTTATTTACTTAGGAAAAACTCTTATTTAAGTTCTTCTTTTATTTTTTTAAGCATTTGAAATTTCAATCTCAAATCTCAATTTTAAGGTTTTCATACTGCAAGTCATACGTTACCAGAAGCAGAGGGGTTGAGCTTTTAACAAGTTGATTTTTTTTCAAATTTATGCAGGAGTTAAGTAGATGCTAGTAAAAGCCAAACACCATAGGTGCCCTAATCCTTTCAACAATTAAATTCCAGTAGTACGCCATGCTTCCTCTAGACACGAAATGCTGGTAAAACAAACAAACAAAAAAAAAGCAATTCTCACCCACCCTAGGTTAGTTTTTTAAGCGATATAACCATTATTTTTATGGAAATCTGAGTCTGTTGAAATAATAAAGATTAAAATAGCTTTTTCACAGCCATGGGAGAACTAAACTTTTCTAGCATGTTTGTGAAGTAAAAATTGTACGTATGCTACGCCTAGGATTACAACTATAAAATACTACAGTACCGGACAGGAAATGGTACTTACATTCCATGGCAGCTAAATTCCCAGAGCAATACCCCATCACAATCTCACAGCAAAGGACTACTGTGGATTCTCCTCCACAAAGTTCAGGAAAACAGCTTTTTAACAAGGGAAATTCTGAACCAGTATGATTTTCTAGCATCTAACATGCTATTTGTTTCTTGGTTTTTTCCTTCGGACTTCTTTTGGTGACTCATCGCAATAATTTACTTATAGATTTCCTGATCAAAAGTATAAACATAAAAAAAAAACCCAAGTATATTTAAAATCTTCCTCCCAAAAACACATGCACATCCATTCTCTAATTCCTGTTACTATTATTTTTAAGTGAACAAATTCCTTACATAATATTGGATGAAGGCTGGAAAAGGAAGCAAAAAAAGAAACATGCTCAAGTTTCAGTGCTGAGAACCACGCTCAGTGGCTTTCAGTGTTTAATTTTTGTCTGTTACTGGATAGTAATTTTGTTAAGCCTTCAAGAAAAGGATAATTCAAAGTAGGCTAAACATCAAGTTTGACAGTGACATAAAGACCCATTCCATCCAATTACGAAAGCAAAGCTAACAGGTTGTCAACCACTCTACTCAAAGAAAGCATATGGGTTAAAAGGCTGATGTGTGGACTGTAAGAGGGACAGCAAGCAGAAATAAAATGGCATTGGGAACAGACTGCACACAGTCAGAAAAAGAACATGATACAGATCAAACAGGATCTGTTTTTACAGAAAATTAAACAAATATTTCTTTTCAGTTTCTAAAGAACAAAACCGAAAAACAACAAACATGCATCTGACTGTGTGGCAACCTGGTGTCCTAAGAGTTGAGAAGCTATTTATTCAACACTTAAGATTAGTGCCATACTATAAAGTTGACATTTGATATTTTTCTTGATCACGTGGGTTTCTAAGCTCAGCTATGAAGAAAGGAGATGCACAGATCATCATTGCACATAAAACCTTATATTAGTGGTCTCTAACAGAGGGTGGGAGGTGAAAGAGACTCAGACACAACATGTTTGAACCCCAATGCTAAGTGAGAGAAGACACTATAAAAAAAACTAGGCTGAGAAGGAGAAAATACATTGTTGTTTCCTGCACTTCTTGCTTGGCATTTCCAGCTGTGGTTAGGGGCTGGGGAATATTGCCCTATACTGAATACAGAAAACTACATGGATGCATCACTTACAAGCATCTGGTTGCTGGAAGCGAGCTAACTAGCTCCTGGGTACCAATGACTCAGGTTCCAATACAGCTTTTAATTGCATTGTATCTCCATCCTTGGAGACACCTAAAAACCATCTGGATAAAGTCCTCGGCAGCTTGCTCTAGGTGGCTCTTCTTGAGCAGGGGTGTTGGACTTGATGACCTCCAGAGATCCCTTCCAACCTCAGCCCTTCCATGATCCTGTCATGAAGAAGTCACACTAACGAGAAGAAATTAAATGTGTGCGACTGCGAAGGCCCTCAACACGTCTTTCTGGAGGGTTTTAAGCCAAGTCCAGCTTAGCAGCTGAGTCCAAACTCATCTATGCTGCTGAGAAGCATCATCATGAAGAAAACTAGAAGGGAGGTTCTTGCCCAGCTGCTTTTCGGCTGGGGCTGTACCACTGGCTCACCTCACTGCTGCACCGTAAGCGGGGCTGTGACTGTGTCTGTGCCTGCTCTCCCACCACCCAGCTCTTCACCCTGGCCCAGACCTCCTGGCTCAGCTTCAGACACGTGCCCCAACACACTGTGGACTTGCTGGGAAATCAGCAGTGAGACTCTGACCCTGACCACTGTCTCCAGAGCTAATCCCAGCCCTGACTCGTCACTCAGCACCCTGGCTCCTTGTTGTGATGGTCTCCTGCCTTGTTACAATGTGGAATTCCCAGCCAACCTTTACTGGTGGAGCAGTCAGATCTTCCTGCCCCACACCACCACCAGCATAAAGACAAATTCATTTAATCAGTAGGGAAAAATGAAGAAAAATCAGTGGTATATTGGTACTAAATGTCAAAAGCACAGGAAGCGAGAGGGAAAGCAAGCCAGTATTTCTATTATTTATGCTGCAACAGTTTGAGATAGTACAACCATATCTGCAAAGACAGGAGGAATTCTCAGTGCATGTAATAAAGATAATACCACTTGCGATGTAATAAAATCTAAATACACAGCGGACAAAAGAATGCCAGATTTATCTGGTAATGCTACAAGGAGTTCAAGATAATAGCATATGGTATATTTGAATAAATACTTTATTTGGAGTCTGAGGGAGTCTAAAATACTCCGAAGACTATAAACAAATCATAGCAAAAGTGTAAAATTGGCATTTCTTAGCAAGGAACATGGGTAGGTGTGGCCAGCCAATGTCATAATAAGTAGCAGGGCAGGGGAAAAAAAATCTGGTTAAAACATCAGGACAACCTCTTATTTTAACAAAAAGCTCACTTTGATCCTTAGTGCCTCTGGAGAAAAAAAAAAAAAAAGGCAGCAAATGTTTTTTCATTAGAGAAACAAAAAAAAGGGAAGTTCTGAAGTTCTTCCAGAGTAAACTCCAGTTCTCAGTGTATTTAGTTCCTTGGGAAAATGTATCAAGTTCACTAGATGGAACTGGTGGAGAGAAAAGGAGATATTCCATCAAGCTTCAGAAAGAAAGAATTTCTTTTTATCTGCATTGTCCTGAGATTTTCTCAAAATGAAGCTACCATGAGGAAAATGATGGTACTATTGAGCTTCAGACCAGCCTTTTTTTAATGGACTGTAAATTAAACAGAAAAATTAGGAAGAATGATGAGCTCTTGCTTTTGTTACGGACAGCTTTTGTTCCATTTTCTAAGAGCCTGAAAAATTTGGCGCTTGGCAAATTTCTAAGACACGACACCTTTTGTGAGTTTTCTGCCCTCATAACCTGCTGTAGGTGTGCACTCTTTACACCTTCCAGAATTATTATCTAGGAAAGTATTAGTGTGTTCCTGTCCCAAACACCACTTACAATTTTCATATTAATTTGATTTTCTATGTCATATTTTAAACGTAGATGTTTAAAATCCCTTATTTAAATACATGGCTGAGCTTCTGAGCAACAAGAGAGGCAGGTTTCAGAGCCAATTATAAATGCCAGTGCCCATCCAAAGCCAAGCTGGAGTGGTAAGGGCTCTGTTCAGAAGGGGATCTGACATTTCAGTTGGCCACAATATGACACATGAAAAGTGTCTCTCTCCTGGCCCGTACCTGTAACCATGAATTTGCCCAATGACCTGGGCTGTGGGATGACCCTGTGCCAGCCCATAAGTAGCTGTCTTCATATTCTTCTCACATCAGGAGCATATTTCAGTAAAGGAGAAACCATTATTTTTGTGGCTTTATGTGCCATTTCTGAACTGACCAAAGCTCCAAACAAGATTTTCATGAGTCAAGAAAAACAGTGATACTGAGACAATGCTCCTTCCCCTGCAGCTGTTCCAGGTACTTTTCAATAGACCTTTAATAAAAGATGTCCATGACACACTTTCAGTGTTGCATCACCTCCTGACATTTGACTAGATGCACTATAAAACCCTCTACTGGTGAAGGACAGAGGACTGCGCAACGCAGAATGCAGAAAAGAATTAAGATGCCAACGTGCAGAAAACAGAAGCATTTAAAAAAAGACTTTTAAATATCTTCCAACTTCAAAGATATCTTTGTAATTCACTTTTGAAAGCCTGAATGTCCTACGGTTGGTGTGCAGAAGGCATATGCAGTGCATATGAAAGAGATTCAACACCTTTATTTTTACAAAATAAACAGACTCCTTCTTCCCTTTGTGGGGGAGCCTCCTTTCTCACCCAATTCAAATAGGACTGCATTGGGGAAAGCAAGACCAGCAGAGCTTCACATAGTCCCACTCACAAGCTAAATACAACCTGCTTTAGAAGACTACGAAGCTACTACAAGGCTTGAGGTTCTTGTGCTTGGGTCACCTCAATTGGTATCTCAATTAAGAATCAAACAATTAAAACAAACAAAGAAATAAACATTATCACTAGCAGATGGCTAAAATCCCCCTCTCAGTCTAGTGAGTGAATACTAGTGAGGCTTATGCCAGAACCAAGTGTGGAAATGGAAACTGCTGCCAGACATGCAGTTTCTCTCTCTGTCCACTTGTAGACAGCCCTGTAGTAAAAGAAATAGCAAACACACCAGCCAGAGAGCAAATGGGATTGTATAGATGGCCATTCTGGAGTCAGAAGAGCTCGGCTGGGTTTTGGTTTTGTTGGGTGGGGTTTGGGGGTATTTTGTTCGGTTGGGGGTCTTTGGAGGTGTTTTTAATCACTAGGCATCTAATGTATGTGTTGCTCAAAGCTACCAATTGAATTTTAGGGAATGAAATGGGTATTTCCCACTCATGATCCACATTCGTAGATGATTCTGAACTACAAATATCCCAGAGACAAGGAGCCTAACTGAGAAAAAAAACCAGGACCAGCATAGTCTAGAAATGGCTGGCAATGTGCAACTGTGTGGACACGTATTTTGCTAATCTCAGCTTTTCTAAACATGATCAACTGCCAGATGCTCTCCTGATCTGTAAAGTGTATCTTTAATATTACTGAAAAATAGAGATTTCCATTTTCCAGCTGAATTAACTGGAAGACTTGCAAAGTTTCTGGGTAGACTAGTGGTAAATTTTAAAAAGCCAAACTATTGCACCTCTTATCAGCCATTTCAATTTGCTAACTAACATGGAAGTAAAATCCATTCCACCACTTTTGCAACATGATCCCATGGATCATTCCCAACGACAACTCGAAGCAATGTAACTCCCCCAAATTTACAACAACAGAGAATTTTCTAATGACAGATAGCTTTACATATTCCATAAAATGTACATTATATGAATTTTACTCATTTTTAGGTTCAATCACACTCACATCACTGAAGACTAAATATGGCCTTTAGCTTTTACAATAGTTATGACTGGTAATGGCTGGTAACTGCATTAAAGCTGAAAACTTGAATGGGAAGGTTCTGCAAAGACACCTGCCTGAAAAAGTTATCACAGAAGTCCAGAGTAAGCACTGCTGAACAATAAAAAACTTCAAATACACATAAGTATTATCGTTAAACACAAATCTCACACAGAGGATTACAAATAATCCCAACAGACTGGCTAAAGCTTTATTCCAAACTAATCCTAAGTATTTTCTTCTTCTTATATGGATACAGCCCTGTAACGGTTTATATCCTTTAAGGAAAAGTTCAGAGCATTCATCCCAAGTAGGGGTATCAAGATAGAAAAGCAGTGAGGACCTGGCTCAAGTAGGAAAATGGAATAAGTGGCAAACAAATCTCTCAAGTACACCCACAGTACAATACCGGCATGAGATACACATACACTAATACTGTGCATACGTGCTCTACAGTAGTGAAAGTGGGGCTATCCACCACTTTCCTCTGCCATCTGTGAATTCTAGCTTATGGAAATTAGTCCTGCTGTTAATCCTCTCCACCACAGTTTCTTCTCTCCATCTCCCCCATGGGGAAAGAAAATCAAAAAAACCCAATAAAAAGAGCAATGTAGCCAAGAGAAATGGGCTGTTCTGCAAGAAATAATTTTACTACAAACTACTCTCCAGAGAGAGAGGAATTGAGAGGTCACTGTAGAGTGACTTCCCAAAATGTTACCTGTTAAAAAGATTTTTTTCCTGCACCTTCCTTGGTTAGTCTGCTAAAGAAATATCACCTCCTCTAGACTTACTGTTCCAATTTACACAGTCATCCCAGATTTCCCAAGGTGATGCTGCTAGGTGTTAGAAAAGAAAAACTGTGCTGAATTAAAAGTTTTGGCAGGTAAGACTTCTCAGTTTGTTTGGCAAAATGATACTAAAGAGTACAGAGTTTAATAAAAAGGAATGGCTCTTCTGAATTCTCATTAAATCTGTGACTTATAGATAAGATGTAGAACACGCAATACCTCTAAATAATACTTAATATGTCAGCATTTACATTTACTTTTAAATGGTTAATGAAGAAGACTGGCTTCATCTTCAGCTTGGTAAATGTATGATATTTTCCAGTTGCCACAATATAGTAGAAAGCATTTATTCAGTTCTAAGCAATGCTAATAAAAGATATTTGCTGACATTTTCTAGCAAGATATGCTACCGGCTGTCCCCTGGATCCTGTAAATACATGCATGTGATTTAGACATACAGGGACAGAAAAGGCAGTCTAAATTTCTATAATTAATATATTTGGGGGGTTTAAAATACTTCTTGATTTAAAAAATAACTGTTCATTACCTTGTTAAATATGTTCTCTGGGATGATCTTTAATTTTCAAATATTGACAAAAATCTAAGAATTTGGACAAAAAATATTCAGTTGAAGAATTGCTTTTCACTGCTACCTCAGCTCAGAGAACTTCCTGCCTGCAACCTTTCTCCCCTCCTATAATTTCATAAAATCCACTTAGTTATCCTGTATGGGATAATTAGCCATTAAAAGCTTAAACCAGATGTGTCTTCTATACCTCATTATTTCACATATACACAGAGATCAGCAGTGACCTTCAGGGTTGAACGCATGAGGAATGCACAGCCTCTAAAGTAACTTACAAATACGCTAGCACTGGTATCTCAGGCACACATAACATGCATACGCAGATTCTTACCAGAAGGAAAATCTACTTTTAAGATTGAGTAGTGAAAAATTTTAAAGCATCTTATGTTGTCTGATCTTCTAGGATACAAGTAGTCAGTGGAACAACATATTAAAGAATGCCCGTTAGATAAATAGAGCAATAAACTACCAAAATATTTTATATCAAAGCTAGTTCACTATTTTATTACTACTTAGGACTAAAAAGAGAATTCTTACATGATCACTTAATACTCCTACAGATTTGTATTAATTTTTCTGGTCCTTGGTCATAACAATTCACCTACCTGCAAGAGATTAAAAATTACTCCCAAAACATTTGATATCCCACAGCATCATGGAGTGCTTAAAGGTGATTTCCTCCAGAAGTATTTCCTGTGCATATTGCAGTTGCTTGCTGTGAAGCACCAACTTTTCCAAAGTTTCCCTCAAATTCAGTCATCACTTTCTTCACCTAAGGTCCCTTAGGCACAAATAAAATTGCATTGAATCTACATTTTAAAAATAGAATTTATTGAATTAAAGTGTCACATTTTTCTCAATATTCCGTATTTTTCTATCATTATGTAGAAAAATAGTCACAATATTTGTTGCCACTTTGAACAAAAAACATGTAAAAACATTAAAATAAAGTGGTTAGGAATGAGTATCACCCACGTTGCTGAGGTTTGGTTTGCAAATAATTAGTGGTATTTTAAAGAGTGTGATCTCTAGCAGCACTTTAAACTCCATTTAAAAATATAAATTAATTCATGTTGCCATATTAGAACACAGAAATAAACAGAGATAACATACGAAAGACCTCTTGCCTAGGGACTGACCTTTTCAAGCTTATTCCAGTACTTCACTTGCTCCTAGTTATTGTTCAATATTCCTTTCCCAAGAGCACATTAATAATAATAAAAGAAGGCTAACAGCTTTGATAGCTGATTTAGAGGTTCAAATTCTTTACTGCAGCAATGAGATGGTTTTTAAAAAGGCAAAACGCCAGTCATGAGATTCTACCAGGCTATTGGTAAACTACTGACAGCAGCACTACAGCAAATCAATCAACAATGCAAAAAGCTGACAAAGAAAGAAGAAAATAAAGGCTTGAACAACTTTGCAGTTTACAGGCTTTTGTTGACAAATTGTGCTGCCTAATGAAATTTTATCTTGCATTACGGGAAAATTCCAGATTTTGGTGTTAGACCAGGTCAACAGAATCTAAATAAATTTCAAATGTAGGACTACATACATAACTAAAATACTCTTTTCAGACACACAGGAAGACGGCATAAAGACAGCCATGTTTCAAAACAGAAATAACTATTAAAAACACTTTTAAAACAAAAGAATTTTGGCAATATTTTCCCCTATTTTTTCAGGTTGCTATTATTTGCATTAAACTTGAAATCTACTTGGAAGTTAGAAATATCTCATCTAGGGCTAAGTGACTTTGCCTCACATGCATAAAAACTCACTACATGAAATTACAAGCAATCGGTGGTGTTTTTCATTTGAAACAGCCCTCAGTAAGCCTCATTTATAAACAAACAAGACACAGCATTATTAATTTATTAATGGACTCAGTGTACTATATAATGGCATCATTAATACCAAAGTCACTTCTGTTCATGTAACTAATCAGAATTCCAGGAGGGGGAAAATTAATATGACAAATGTTTGGGAGAAAATATGGAAAATGTGTGTATGCAAAACAGTTCTTTAAGGTGGCTGTTGAGGCCCGTGGCTGATAAAGACCTGACGAGGAATGGCTGCGCGAAAGGGAACGGCGGAATCAGCCCGCCCTCGGAACTGCCCCTGTACCACACCAGGATGAACCAACTGCCTAAAACACTGCCAATAACGAGCTTTAGGAAATGTCACTACTAAGTAGGGCTGCTTATTTTTGTCAGGACCCTTGGGACTCTGCCACAGGGGTGAGGGTCACCCTCGGCTGCCCATCCCTTGGGATCCACCAGCTCTTGCTGCTCCCTGAAAATTTTAACTGAAACAGACAAGAACATCGAAGTGGAAGACAGATGGTGGAGTATTGAAACAAAGAGTTTATGTTCAGAGAATAAAGAGAATTTCCAGCTACATCTGCCTATGCACACATTTAAGAGTTTAGATTAGGATGCAGTTTTTAAACTATACTGCTAGATTTTATTGCTTACATGCAATACACTCATTTTACGAGGTTCTACAGAAACTTCACGGACCTCTTGAGTCCACAGTCAACAACGTCTTTAGCACCTTAATTTTAACTCATGCACTTTATAAATATCTATTCATGCTGACTATGTTAAAGTTATAACTAATTCCATTACATGTTGCTCATTTTTTTTTCCTCAAACTGCATGCTTGGGGAAGATAACACCTTTCTGTTCTGCTGTCCCTGCCAAACCTACCATCTCCCCAACTCTCAGCCTACAGAGGCAGCAGGAGACACCACAGCAATGCACCTCCTGCATCTCCTGCAGGTGTGCCTCACTCTCCATGCAGCTTCTCAACGACTCTCAAAATTATCCAAATACCTCCTGAGCAACCACTATTTTGGGACCAGTCATCCTGCAGGAGACTCACCTGGCTCTTTGAGAGCCTGGCTGATGGTAATGTATGCACTCAGAAAACACACTGTGGTTGGTAATGAGCCCTGCATAGCAGGTGTGGAGAACAGCCTCCCCCAGACCTCTTTGATGTGCTGCTTCTGATTCACCACTGGCTTTAGGAGACACTGGGCAGCCCAAGCCACATTTCTCTTGGGCAGACATAAAACAGAAACACAGATTTTGTTTTAAGATCTTGCAGACTTTTTCTAGCAAAAAAGAAACAAGTAAAAGAAATAAAGGTGTGCAAATTAAAGCAATAGTTTATAAAATAAAGACCTTGTCTACCCAACAGCTTTACAAGTCATATACGTCTCCTGGTTTGACAGAGCCCATGCCACAAAGGACCCAAGAGAGGATGCAGGGCAGGGAGAGAGCAGACGATGCAGGAGTTAGAAGAGGCTAGAATTAGATGGTGAAAGAAAATGTAAGAGATGTGAGGAGCAGAAGCCAAGCAGTGAAGAGCTAACAGCACAAATAAACAGAAGACACTGTCCATATTGCAACAGCTGGATAAGTTAGGCATTTTCAGCTGTTAAAAGTCAATTGACAGCTCAGCCACATCCTCTATCTCTGGCGCATTTAGAAAGGAAAATGATCCCTCTTCCTCTTTCCTAGGCACATTCCCACTTTTACATGCAATTCCAGACTCCAGAAATTATTAATATCTGTTACAGAAAGTGCAGCTCCACCAGCCCCTAACTAAGGTCGGCCCACTGCCCCATGTCACCCTCACAGCTCTCCTCCAGCTGCCTCAATACCCCTGCCTCATTCAAACACCTACTGCTGGTACCTGTGCCCCTGTTGAGGCTGAGGCAGAGGAGACAAAGGCTTGTGGACCCACTACTTAGTTTTTACTAAAAATGCCTGTGAATGCAGACTTCAAACGCTTCAAAATAAAATTTCTCATTTTATAGGAAATACTTCAAACTTGCAGAAATTCTGTACAAAAGTAAGGACAAGGCAGAAAAAGAAAAATGGGGACATGCACAACGACAGCAAATATCTGATGCCGTATTTCAGATTCTTAATTTTTCCAAGAACTGTGAAGAGTACCATGTGCATTTATCTCCATTACTGAGGGCACACATTAGGTCTTTCCCAATAAACGCAGGTTGCTTCCCCCATCAAACCAATTCTGCAAAGTGAATGAACCCACAGACATATGTTCAGCCAGTGCTGTCAGCTTTCCCAGAAGGGAAGAATAAAAGAGGTAAAATAAGAAAAATTCACCAAGGCAGCTGGGAACATATATATATATATATATATATTTTTTTCACCCTGGAAGAAGGACAGGAGCAGAGGAAAGAGAAATACCTGTTTATTTTTTAAAAGTCATTCTAAATTGACTTAGCCTAGAAAGTTCAAACTTACTTTCATGTGTTGGATTATTGTGAGGGTTTGTCCCTCTGATTAGCATTGGGATACTGAAAGAATTTATTAACATTTATTCCTGTATAAATTTTAACAGCAATTGATTCTTCATTCCCATTTGCAATTGATCTGAAAGCAGATGCGACAGAACCAGTCCAGAAAAGCAGGATAAAGCACTGTCCCTAAAAAGAACGGGAAAGTCACAGACCTAAGCTAAGCATGACTATCAAAAAAATCAACCAATTAATGTTTCCTGCACATGGCCAGATATCCCTCATATTTTGGAAGAAGACACATAAGGAAATATCAAAAACAAGAGCATGAGCTGTACTTGATGAGCCAAAAGAGGAGCTTCTTATAGCAAGAAAGAAGCTGAATTCACTTCTACGTCACTACAAACTGAAAAGCATTTGACATACAATATTCTACACATTATTTTTTTTAATTATGGAATTTAAAAGTTTACCTGTTGTGGAGGCCAGTGGGCCTACACAAGGGACAAAGAGAGTCCATTGGTGGGACCACCCCTAAATCCAGAGAGCCTCCCCAGGTTAGGGTGACGAAAAGGCTTCCCCCAGCATGCATTGTTTCACTATGTTAATGTACCCCAGTTCTGCTTCGCTGGTTGGCCCGTTGGGCTCCCTGCCCCTTTTTACCTAATATGTCCCCACTCCAGAAGGTTCTCCACTCCCTGTTTCCCCACTGGCCCTTGCCCCATCGCCACTCCCTCAGAGGTTTCCCTGTTGGCTTCCATTCCCTAGCCCCCCCGCCTGTGTTCCGCCCCTGCACCCTCAGACCATTGGTCTCTGATGCTCTCTCTGCTCCCCTATTTAAACCTGGACTCCGCTCCCTGTTCCTTGTCATTGTCCCTGGAGCTCTTCAGGAGCGTCGCTGCATTAAACTCCTCTCGTGGAACCCCATACGAAGACCGTTCCTGGCTCTTTACCGTCGATCCATTCCTGGAGCTATCCACACACACTCACGTGTGTGTGTGTGTGTGTGTGTGCGTGTGTGTGCAAGTGTGGTGGCCTTGCCAAGCGCCTTCCTCCTGGAGACGCTTTTGGGAAGGTCTCGGCACTTTACCATCCAGCACCCCGCGTCCTGACAACCTATGATAAATATTAGGTCTAAAAATTCTAAGCATTCAATAAACAAAAAAAACCCCACTGAATAACAACCAAAAATGTTTTGCTTCTTATTTACTGTTGTGAGAACATGCAGTCCACCTCTAAATACCCCAGGAGCTACTGACAGGAAAGAGACTGAAATGTATTCAGGATGTGTGGCGCTCTCTGTGACAGGGAAATATTTCCTGGTTAATTCCATAAGAATCTCCCTGCTATTGGTGGCCTAGGTGGTTGATGGAATCACAGAATTTTAGATGGAAGGTCATTTGGCCCCAAATCCTCCTTCAAATTTGTTGTTGAATCTAACTTCAAAGTTAGATCGTGTCATTAGGGATAAGCAATATTCAGCTAAGCTTTGAGCATTTCCTCTGATGGATATGCCCTTGCTGGGCACTTTTTCTAGTGCTTAATCGTTATCACAAGTGAAAAATTATTTCCTTCTAATAACTAATCAGATTTCTCGTGTAATGTGTGCCCATTGTTTCTCACTCATTACTGCACACTCCTAATAGAGGTCATATCTATAACCTCCCATTAGATAACAGAAGATAGTACTAAGATCATCCCCAAGCCCTCTCTTGGGCAGACTGAACAAATCCTTATGTATGATTTCTCTAGCACTCACCTTGGTGACCCCATGCTGGACTCCCTATGAACATCTTTCTTGTCCTGGCAGCCCAAAGCTGCATATAGTTATGCAGCTACAGACTCAAAAGTGACAACAAAAGATGGAAAAAAAAATATAACTTCAACCTGCTCTCTGCTTTCTTCCTATTACAACCCAAAATGTCGCTGGTTTTCATGACATGGATGCACTTGTGTTCAGCTTATGCTACACAATACCCAGGCCTTTTTCTGCGGAACTGTCTTCCAAACTGCCCCTACACACCCTGTGCTGTCGCATGGGATGAGTCACTGGAACAGTAAAGCCACCACAACCTTACCAATGGCTTTCCCCACACCAAAGACCTGAAAGAGAAAGTCTGCTTCAGGATAAACTGACAGGAAGTTTAAGAGCTCTGCTACAGAAAGGTGGATGAATGCTCTACCCCAACAGTTGTCTTTTCTTTCACATGTCTATCCCTGTCCCTCACTAAACAAGCTAAATCCAGAATCTGACCTGAAGTGTATCTAATCTTCTTTCTATAATTCTGCAGCAAGTTGTTCCATTCGAATGCAAAGTACTGACAATTCGAGAAGAGGATTTATCAGCTTTTGCCACTGTCAAATACTCATTCAGCATTTCAACTTTCAGAACTGTGGACTGAAGGGCTGAACACAAAATTTTATCTAACATATGGAGTAAGGAAGTGTAAGAGGCCAAAGCAAAATATTTGTAGTATGTGTATGCCACAGAACAGGGTGTCAGGATGGGAATTTGAGGATACAAAAGCCAGTCATACAATTTCCCCCTGTGAAAATGCAATAGATGTGGTACTCAGGCTAAGGATAGGAACTTCACATGCCTTATCCCCACCTCCCTTCAAAGTGCAATACGAAGCAGAAGGTATACATATTCAGTATGTATATTCAGAAAATTACATTTATCTCCCTCAAACATCTGATAATACATTTGTTACTTCAATTCTAATTCAGTGGGGTATTTCACTTAGCAGCTATTACAATTTCAAAGTCCTCCCAACTTCTTGAGGCTTCACTATGATCATAATAGACTCTATTTTAAGTATTTCCAGATGACACAGCATTGCCCAGAGAATAGACCTTTTACAATAAACACTAATGGATCCTACTCTTTAAGCAGCATTTTCTTTTTGCACAATATTCAATATCAATTGCATCCGTTTGGCACAGCTTATTATCCTAATAATAACGAGCCTCTCTTTCCCCATGCCAAAAATTAATGAGGTCCCATCCTTTTATGATAATGGATTAAACAGTGGAGTTGTACTTTCCTTAAGGATGGCTAAAGTATAGGCTCTCTAGAAAGGAGTGTAGACTCTGTCAATATGAGTGTATTCTTTAGCTGAGCAAATAGAGCAGACTTTTTAAAATTCTGTTGCCAGCTAACTGATTGAGAACAGTCCAACAAACCCTTTATAGAGAAAAAATGTGATCTGTACAAAATGTTAACATGAAAGCTTAGCCATGCTTGTAGCATAACATATAAAATGGACAGATGAATGGCTAGCTATGACTCTTGAGCTTCCAAAAACTACAGTTTAATCCCTATATGTATTTTTCTGCTATATTATATTTCTCAATGAATAGCAACCTTTAACTACTCTGTATGAAAGAAGTTCTAAACCCCTCAACGGTGCAGCTTTTCAGTATGCATAGAAATTTGTCTAAAGTCTGTCTGAAAAGACAGTGTAGAAACATGGGAATCAGGGAGGAAGTGCAACCAAAATTTTGTTTGCAATGAAATGAAAATGGTACACAGAATAGCTGAGGTTGGAAGGGGTGCTGGCAGGTCACCCAGTCCAACCCCCTGCTCAAAGCAGGGCCAACTACAGCATGTTGACCATGGCCACGTGCAGTTGGGTTTTAAATGTCTCCAAAGATGGAGGTGCCATAAGGTCTCTGGGCAGACCAGTCTAGTCTTTGACCACTCTAACAGTAGTAAAATTTCTTACATTTAAATTGAATATCCTGTATTTGAATTTGTGCTCTTTGCCTCTTGTCCTGTCTCTGTGCACCACTGAGAAGAGCCTGTCTTAGTCTTTTTTACCTCTACCCCAACAGACGTGTGGGGCTGGGGAGAACCAGAGGATCTGGAAATAATAGTTACTATTTGTGAACTATAACATGCCTACCTGCATTAGAGTCACACAAAGTATGGACAACATGCAGACAAATGCCTTCCTCCAAATACTTGTGTTTAGATACCATTTTTCATTCTCTAGGAAAATACAATATATATATATGTATCTATAAATATAATTTAGATTACATAAACTATAGAATATAACCAGAAAGTTTGTAGGCTTCCTAGGTAAGGTAAAAGGTAAGGTAAAAAAGGTAAAAGGTGCCATGTGTATGACAGAAATAGTCAGTACTCAATTACAGAATTTCACTCCTTTCAGTGACTAGAAAGGATATTTCAATAATTTAAAACCTAGTTTAAGTAAAGCTAACTTTCATATTTTATTGAAAATCTCTTTTGAGTCTGCTCAAAAAATCATCTTAGCTTCCTTTTGACTCTTATTCTTTGTGTCTATCCAGTAACTTTCATTTTCCAGTAAAAACAAAATTATCTTGAGAATACATAATTACTGAAAACTTTTGGTTTTCACCTATACAAGTACCCCAAATACAACATTGAAGCATTTTTTCAGCACTTTAGATTTTAGTGAGGTTTTTTGTTTGGTTTTCAGGGGGTTGTTTGTTTGTTTGGGGAATAGAAGAAAGGGCTGTTTTGGTTTTTAGATAGAAACTCTATTCCTAACCTAGTGGTATTCCTTCATCCTGTCACAGGAATGTGTATCAGTGAAATAAGCGTGGCTCTACACTCCTAACAGATACATCTTTCTCTGTGCCATGACACTCGTTTACTAGCCTGTGAAGACTGAGGAGCCATGGAGCTGCTCAGGTTAATACATAAGTCAGAGCTACATCCAGGTAAGAAAGAGCACTGCACCCATAAACCTAGAGAGAGACTAGGGTGATAATCCATATTGCATTTAGAACAAAGGGAACTGTACTCCATACTCTCAAATAACACCGCATAGAAACTTAAACTACATTGATTTCTTGAAGTTCCTGAAGTTTGGAAGGAATGTGTTTAGCAATACAATCTGTTGGCTCCATTTCATGAGAGATTTCTTTTTTTCAGTTCAGCTGTTACAAAAATGAAATTCCTTTAATAAAATCCTCCAGAGGTCAGCTTTGCTAGAAGCAAAACTGTGAGGCTTCCCATCCTTGCTTAGTAATTGTGCACCTGATGCAACTGTAAAACGTATCCACTGCTGCAAGCTGTTCTTTTCAGTGAAGTAAAAGAGAAAATTTTCCAACTATTTGCAAGCTACAGATCATTAAAACCATCCCAAACACCAACATCAGAAGCATCTACAGTTACAGTGTTTTCCTGATTCCTTCCTGCAAACTTCAATTACTCTTTTTAACTTTAGAGTACAAAGACATTCTGCACACAAATTTTTAGGTTACATAATAATGCTTAGGAAGAGCCTGCTCACATTTTTTTAAAGTTCACCAACTCTTAAAATTACACTGACACAATATTAACCCCCAAAGTATCAAATATTTCTGTATTCCTTTCCTTGTAAACTCTGACTTCACACATTATGCTTCCCACAGATTTACTGAATCTTGTACAGGTTAAAAGAGGGGGGGAAAAAGAAACAAAGGACATCTGTGAGGGCCACCTGAAGTTTTAAAAAGTGTAGGAAATCAATAAAAAGTAACTTTCTGGCTTCAGACAGTTTTCAGATGGAGAAAATGCATTAACGAAAACTCATACTTCATAATAAAATATAACTACAAAGCTTTAACATGCAACAAAAAGTCGAAATACCTGTTTCCTCAAAGACAAACACTGTGTTCACAAACTCTGTGGGTCTCAAATTTCAGGAGGAGACACAAGACTTCTGTAAAAGCTGATACAGAAAAAAAACCTCCAGCTTCAAATAGGGCTACAAAATATTTTGGAGTTGAGCAATATCACTAAATCCTAGGGGAAGAGTTGCAACCGGTCAACTAAGGTTCCAGTTAGATAAAAATCTTCCAGTCTTCTTGACAAGTCTTTCAGGAAAAAAGGATAAACAATGAGTATAGCAGCAGTCTCTATTCACTAGCACTGCCACTGCTGGATCTCAGCAGCATCATCTGTATTTACACCAACAAGCAAAAGACTTCTTTTTAAGAAATGGCCCAAACTCATTTACTTCAACTACCTAAAAAAGCCAGTAAGTTGTTTTTCAGAAGTATTCCAGTTTGAAGTCCCCTATCTTACATCAGCCTTTGTAATATCCCACTCCTTGTTTAAAATAAAACTGGATGCTGTCAGTTTAAATGCCCCAGGATTTCTCTGCTTTCTTGCCTTCTGCGGGACACACCCTCTCTCTGAGCAACCTTAATCCTCCCAGCTGCAGATGCCATTGCTTTTTGCTCACTGAACTGAGAAGGGTTCAAAATCCCCATTCCACATTCCCTCCTCTGTCCAGTTCATACTAAGTTCATCCAGTCCTCCATCCCATCTGTCATGCCAGAAGCCTGGCCCCCTTTCTCACCCCCCGTGGGCTTATGTACACCTGAATCATCTCCTCACAGTGCCAAATCATTCCTTTCTTGCAGACTGAGGAACTAATCATTATATGAGTTAACATTTTAGAATGACAAAGGGCATGGTGATGCTTTTGAGATGAAAGGTAACCACTCATTCAAGGTAACCACTGATTGTTTTAGCTTCTACAGGCATAAAGAGACAGTGAAGTTGATGGTGCAACTATTCTTCTACTCTTCCAGTCATCACCAAAGTGAATAAAACTTCACTCAGAGATGCCTGAAAGAATTCAATTGAAAATTGATCAGTGCTGGTAGAGTTGGTATACCAGGGACTTGTACAGAAATGCCACTCAAAGCAAACAAGTTCAATCAGGCAGCAAAAGAAAAAAGCAATCAAATGTCAAAATATTTCTGGTTTATATTGCTGTCAATTCAAGCCTGAATACAAAATTATGATTACATTGAAAACTTCCATTCTAACAGTCATTGTTCAATAATTCTCTACAATTTTAAATCACATGTTTAATAATCATATGAGAGAATGAGCAATATCATACTAAAAGCATCAAATAAATATGAGTTAAAATTACACAAATGAACAATCAGTAATAGTATCTTATGTAATTTAAATAAGCGATTCTAAATCGCCTAGGAGACAAAAATACCTAACTATTCAATGGGAAAATTAACTAACAAAACATACACATTTGAAGTTTCTTGTTCTCACCTTTATTATAATTAATTTATTAAACAAACTACAAACGCAAAATAAATTGTGAAAAACTGCCTCAAAGAACTGATGACTCAATCATCAGGGTAGCATTTAAGGAAGTCAAATACAAAATAAATAAATAAACAAACCCCTGAACTGCCACCTTCCTTGTCTTCTGCTGGCAATACCACTCTAAAGCTAACATATCAAATTTGTGGAAGAAGGGAGGACAGAAAAATTGAAAAAAATTTTTGACTGTTTGTTCTGCTGATTTTTTCTGTCAAAGCATCTCCTACTCATTTCTCCTGGAGACATGATACAGCATAAACCTAAAAGCTGTACAGACATTCTCACATCACTTTAGGGTGAAAGAGTTTGCTCTTCTCTCTGAGACACCTTCCTTTTTGATGAGAACAGGAAAGAAGAGAAAGGCAACAGTACGCCAAATGAAAACCTGTTTGTAACTCCAAATCTGCAGAGATTGCTGCTTGCAACCCACTGCCGTCAGAAACTCCCAGCAAAAGCTGACACCCGTACTGCCAGGGCTGTCTTACTGTCTGCTCATACTCCAACTTATGAAAAAAAGGGTGGATGCAGCCCCACAGAACCTTGGAACCTCAGTTACCCTTTTGTCTTACACAACTTCAGCACCAGCCACACCCCAGAGCCCGGGTAGAGCTGTGTGTCACGTTGGCAGCAACAGGATTCACAATCCTGTCTGGTTTAGTCCCTTCTTTCTTCCCCAAGACCCAACATTTACATTAACAGTAAGTGTTACCTTCATGAGCACCATGGGAGAAGCTGGGATGGATGTCGCTGAACATATCTCCTCATAGCTTTCCCAAAACAAAGAAAATCCACACTGAAAATCTCTACAGTGAGTTAAGTAATAAGAAAAGTCACGGTTTTCCTAATTTTTCCTTTGATCGTGTTAATGTCACCTGTGGCTTTATGGTGAAAAAGTAAATACTGTCTATTTTTCAAGGATTTTACTTTTTAAAAAGTCCCAAGAAAGTCAGGAAAACACATGGGATTACAAATTTCTATTGATATTTGTTTGGAAGAAAAAAAAATAGCAATTCTTACAACGAGGTCTTCATGCTGCCTATTTAATTGATGAGGCAAATTTATTAATCTTCAGTTTTATATAAATAATCGGGTACTGATTTATAGCATATGCCTACTTCTGTGTATTTCTACATACACATAGCACAAATCTTTTGTTTTTAAAACCAGGTAGACCAAAAAATACAAACCAGAAATCCATCACGAGCTCAGAACAAAATACCATCCTGGATTTGACAACAGGTGGGAGTAACAGCGTACCCATGTTTGTCTGGCTGTGCATATACAACAGCAAAATAAAATACACAGTCTGAGGAAAATTCATCCCTGGTTGTTAAAAAAAAAAGAAGAATTATTCATATGACAAGTTAATTTTGATAGATAAAATAAGATAATTATTTAGGCTCTTCAGAAACACACGTCTGAAGTGTTAAAGTCTGTCACAGATTAATGGGCAAAATACAGGCAGGGCAGCTGGGAGTTTATGGTAAATGAAGTATATAACACATCTGACAATTTTACTATGGCACGTAGTACATATATACGTATATAATCATTTACAAAGCCCCAGTGGTTGAATTAAATTAAATCCTTTTCTGACTCCTAAATTGGCCAATCATAAGAAGCCTGGCTGTCAGCTCTATTTTAAAGAAAGACTCATTAAGCAGTAGCCTCCATTTCTTTCTTTGCAAGACACCGTGAGATGCAGTTAATGATTTGAAAAAGAACCTGTAGGCTGCAACTAACGATTCATGTGGGTCAAAGTTTCTATTGAACTTGTTTATTTCCATTTGCAAGAGGTTTCAGTGTTGTGTATAAAACATTCTTGCTGGATGTCCTTTCACCATATCCAATGACACCTGCATATCCCATGAAATATGCCTATCTTTGAGTGTCCTAATCAAAGACCTAGATAGTAAAATTGTTTTAATTTGATGATATACATTACAGTGCAAGCCAGTGCTTCACCACTTGGAAAGTACTTACAAAGAACAGATTTCTCTAAATTTAGTTTGTCTTTTGTATAAACAAGGGATAACTGTGGGAAGCCCATTAGATACTTAGTGGTTTTCAATATGTTAACTGCTTCAAGGCAAATTAATATATATCTGGTTACATAATAACCAAGGAAGAGCTTTATGATGAGGAGAAAAGCATTGATTAAGCTGGCATAAGCAGCCCAACTGTTAAATGCATAATCACAACAGAAACAGTTTCCTACAACTCTAGGTACAGACATGAAAGTGATCCTGAACTTGCACGGGTGCAGAGGGAAAGGTAAGGAGACCTGTAACACAGCAAACGACCAAATGCAGGTTGCAGTTATTTTCACTAAGTACAATACTTCCCCATTCATTTCCAAATGGACACACCTGCTCTAAGGAAAGGCTTTTGTTTTAAGAAGCCACTAAACCTACCTTATCTAAACACTATCAAAATGTTCATTATATCTAACACCTCATTTTCAGCAGTCAACTGGGAGCCTAGCTGGCCAAATCAGCATTTAGTTCTGTCTCTCTATTCCTCAAAGATACCTGCTGAAAGAATGCCAGAATTCCTTAAAATGTTGAGTTTTTATTACTCCCTCATTCATTGATGTTGCCATCAGATGTCACATATATATGCATACATACAAACACACACAGCTAAGGGTATAAATATATATATACACACACTCATAATAAATCTCACACCAATTTTGATGCCAACATTTCAACCCAAAGACATCACAAACTTTGCTGCAGCACTGCTAACCTTTTTTTCTTAATGAAACCTGAAGCACTTAAAGTAACAATTTTAAAAACATCAAAGATGAGTCTAGAAGCCATTTGTTGAAAACCAGCACTTTTTTGATAGGTAGATTTCCTACCAGATTGCTATGAAAAGCTTTCTGAAAATAGATTTTTTTTCAGAGTACATAGCTCTATTATTACCATTAGCTCTCTCTTGCCAAAATATGTCCTTTCAAATTTTCAAAGCTCCCCTCAGTTTGTTCTGCTCTAGAAAAATATGACTCTGTGAAGAGTAGTTATTTACAGTATCAGATCAAATGCATATATGCATACTAAGGAATCTGTTCCAAGCAGGCAGTTTTCTTTCCTGAGGATGAAATAACTGAGGTAGAAGAAGCAGTGGCACTGGTAGAGCCTCTGTTTACTGAATAAACAGAGTTGAGTTAAAGGATGGCAGCTCTATCAAACCACAATAGGACATCCTAACTAGAAGGAAAAATTAGATGGAAATCAAATGTTTACTTTCCATTTTTCTTCATTTTGTTATATGTCAGCTGAAAAAAAAAATTCTGGCTGTAACACATGGCCTCATTACCAGTTAGAATTACTATCTTCTTTCCCACATTTTTTCTACATTATCGCCCTTTCAGTTTCTGATAACTACTAAATATACAGTCCTTCCAGAAAACAGACAGGTCAGACCACTCACAACTTCAATAAATTGAAGGAGTATGGACTGAGCTCCTGACAAAATTGTTGATTGCCCTCCTATTAAGATTCTCATCTGATATAAACGATCCTGAACTTTATATCTCAACTTTCATTGGATTTCAGCATACTTACATTCTGCATCCTCTTGAGGGATGCTATTAACAATCATTACAAACAACTTCTCAAAAGGAACATAACATATCCTAACACTCTGGAGCACTGTATCTGCATGTTGCAGGTACCTCTATTCTAAATTATCCTCCCACTCCACTATTACCTCACCTCCCACTCTCTGCAATAAAAACAAGATTTGCTTGATTTATAAAGGAAGTAAACAAAGCGTTTCTGAAGTTTATAATAGCATAAAATGGACTGAGTACCGTTCAATGATACATCTGCACAACTGCTTGATCTATAATTCAACCACATTGTATTATTTCAGCTTTACACTTTAATTGGCTTTGAAAGAAAGGTAGAGAAACTGCATTTTTTATGCAGCTTATGCAAGATGGAGTCCTGATATTTCCTAATGCACAAAATGACATTTGAAATAGTGAACAAAAGTATGTCTCAGAGGACACCAAATGACTGAAGATTGCCATTATTCAGGCTCAACAGGAATCTCATTCTCTTCTTTGGATTTGTATGAATAAATAAAGATCTCCAAGACTACCATTCACCTTGTATAACTTGTTTTATTACACATATAGTAAAAAAATCAAAATATTACAAATTTCCCAGACCAGTTTGTTCCCAAGACATCCATGCTCTCACACACATTTACAGTTCTGCCAAGGGTTTTTTTTACTTTTAAAAAAAGTAACTAAAAATCAGTCCATTAAAATAAATAAATCTTTTCAGCTAGATCACTGCCTTGTTCTGTTCACAACAAAGCTACACAATGGTTGGTGCATTAACCAGGTAGGGATATGGGATGGCTACAGAGAAAAGCAGAAGAGCAGGAGAAAGATTTTGGGGAAGGGGGGAGAGGAAAGAGAAATGGGGGAGGTGAGGAGAGGAGAGGGGGAGAGAGAAAGAGAGAGACAGAGGGAGAGAGTGGAGAGAAAAAGGAATAGCACATTGCTGTGATTTTGGTTGCAGTGCCAGCTTACAAGCATGAGGAGTTCACAGAATTAGTTTCAGGTAACTACTTATTTGTTGCACTGCTTTACATAGCTTTTAAAGCAAGGTTTGGGTAAAAATTATGCTTCCAGTAAAACTATCCACTGGAACTGGATGTTCATCATCTGCTAGCCCTTCCCTCCTAGACTTAGAACCCTAACATAGACCCGTGGAGGTCATCTTCACCAAGTCCTCACTCAAAGCCAGGCCAGCTTCTGTGCTGCATCAGGTCACCAAAGGCCATGTTCAGTCAAGTTTCGAATGTCTCAAAGGAGAACCAAAGAAAGACTGAGACTGTGCATCTCTAATTTAAGAGAATACCTGGTGAATCACAACTTCAGCTCTCAGTAATACAAGGATTTGGGGCTTCAGCAGAGAAAAAAAAGAAAACAACCATCTTTGAAGAACTGAAGTCCAATTATTTTAAGGGGAATGGAATGGTCTCACAGTCTTTTGCATCACTTCACCTTGGTTAAACAAAAAAGCAAACAAAGACAGCTCACATTCTAACTATGGAAAATGCCATAGCTTCACTGAAAAAGCAAGCTTATAGGAGAAACAAATTATTATGGCCACTAAACACAACCCACTTTTGAAGCAAGCTAGACAGCTACTGCTCTGAAAAACAACTCAGTTATTTAAGCTGGATTTGAGCAGACACCTCTCACCAGTCTAAATAAATCTTAACACAGGGAATTTGAGGAAGCTGATGGAGTAGCTCCAGTGACAGTAGAGGAAAGATGAAGAGTGGTGGAACGAGGCTGCCTCTGTCTCATTCACTCCTATTTCCTTCCAGCTCCTGTCTACAACAGCAAGTAAAAATGGAGCAGTGGTGACAGTGCCAACACCAGCAGCAAGAAAAAAGAATTTGGCACCTGAGACCAGAAAAGCCTCAGGTGCACCACTGATACTGATTGCCTTTCTCCTACTGCAGCCCATAAGAGTTCTAAGAAAAAAGTTTGATTTATTTATACTGCTGTGTATGTTGAAAACACCTTTGTTGACTTGAGCTCAACATATTTATAGCTTATTAAGTAAATTGGATCATTCTAACAAAGAAAAAGCCACTGGGACATATTCCAAGGAGAAAAATACATAAAAACAGATGCTTACAATCAATTTAGTTTGTTTTCAGTACTATATAGTAACTGCACAGTTTATAGCAGTCTCCTTTTATTGATTTATTTCATCTTAAAGAAATATTTCAAGGAGATTAAAGCATTTCAGCTGTAGTTAGTGGGATAAACAGCTATTTCACCTGTACCTTAAGGTATCCTATCCTTAGCCTGAATTGCTAGGGACTAAAACAGATTACTGTCTGACATCTTTTCACTGACTTACATAGTAGGGTACAGGAGAGTCAATGCTGGTCAATGCTCAGATGTTCAACGAAGGAAAATTACTACAATGGAGTCCAGAAACTTGTTCATTTTAATAACAAATAACCAGCATATTCAAGCAGCACATTCCTTTATGAAACAGTCTCTGTAAATAGTTTCTAAAACAAATTTTTCCTTCGATAAAGAACAAAAAGCCTGCACACTAGGGCGACTGATACACTTGTGGAATTTATTAAGTTAAGCATAAATGCTAAGACTAAATGAGCTTCTTTAATTTCCATAATGAAATTGTTTTTGTAAAGTTAAAAATACTGTAATGAGGCCAAAACGGTGTGCTTTCAGAGACTCCCATGGTGAAACAAATGAGATTTTAGCTTCTCTAATTGGGCATACTGCAGGCTGGGCTTGATGCTGTCCTCAGCACAGGATGTTTGTTATCCCTAACAAAAAGAGGCCTACAGCTGTCAGCATAATATCATATAGCTTCTCTGAAGCCAGGCCAGAAGGAAGGCTGCTGCTCTCTGACTGGGACCACCCAAAGGGAGAGATCAAGTAGAGAACAGCTCTACTCTTCCCTGATTAAGAAGTTATTCATAGAGGTAATTTGTTTACAGCTATCACAGAGAAGCTTTTGAAGCAAGGAATGAGTATTCCCAAAATTCACCTAGAGAATTTTCCTTGATTAAATAATGAATATGGATATTCCCTTACTCTTTCATTCCCACCTACCCCTTTTCCCCTTGCTTATTAGATCTCATTACCTGTCAGCGCAGGCCTTTGGAGCTGGCCTGTTCCGGCAGGAAAAAGGAAAATGTTAGAGGCATTGTGTTGCATCTGCAGCGCCAGAATCTGCTGGTTTGCTGACATGTGCAACACCACAGTGACACCCTTCAAGCCTTTAACAACTGAAGACTCATTTTCAATAAATATCATTTTTGGTTTTCCCCTGTACTAGAGTTCAGGTATAAATAATTCGAAAAAAAAATACCCAACTTAATAATTTGGCAGTAGTAAAAACCAGCCAGTTAGTTCTTACACAATGAAACCATGATTTACTATTTGAAGCAAGAACAATAGTTCTACAGAACAAGAAACATAAGCACTATTTAGGGCTGAAACAGAGAATGTGACTGTACATACTTTTAGAAGCCCCACACAAGGATACTCGATTCCAAGTAGCTACATGAAGAAGGACTTCACTATAAATGCACACTGATGGAGATTTCTGCTCTTTTGCTCTAGACCTAAGGCTTCATTGGAAGATCCAACAGTTTAACCCATGTCAGAACATTTTACTGGACTAAAAATGTCAAGCCATAATTTCAAAGTGCCTTCCTTACTATTTTAGATATTCTGTAATGATTCTATTGTCACATTTGGAATATTATTGTGTTATTATATCTAGCCTTTCACTCCTTTCCTGATATCCTGCCCTGCTTTCACTTCTCAGGATTTCAGCTGTCAACCTGCTACAAACAAAAAATGGTGTTTTCTTTACAGAAAGGCTTTCAGAATCTTGATAGTTACCACATGTTCTACAATTCATCCCTCTGCTGACTCATAAAAAGATAGGGAATTTAGCCTTTATAATGAGAGCAAAACACTTTGATAAAAAAAGTAAATAATTAGTTTAACAGATGTTTTGGAAAAAGTAATACAAAAAAATGAAGGCAGAGGAGAAACAATAAGCAAAATTTTAAATCATCAAAATTGATGCATTTTTGTGAATGGCTATTTGCTTCCTTGCTTAGGTTTTGGAGAGTGCAAAAGAGTGTAGCAAAGCTGCACAGAAGGAAAAAGAAATAAGATTCTACAACAGCAACCAGAATTTTGCCAGAACTGCATTAGGCATACATTTAAAAATATAGCTTAGCAGGTAAACTCTTAAAAACCTTTTGTGAGATTATTCTCTTCAACTTCCTTCCAAGCCTCCTGCGTACTGCATTAATATTTTGTAAGGGAATGTAGAGAATTAGCAAAAGATAAGTGAATCATCAAGTTTTTTCATTTTAATTCAAGCTTGATTCATTAAAGCCTCCCAAAAAAAACCTCTACAGTACATGAATCAGATTCAAATAATGAGATATTTTAATTAATTTGAACTTTGAACTTTACTTTGGATCACAGAAACCTTCTTATAGGATGCTCAGAAGACCAGCATGGGGTAAAAGCAAAATATCACATCACTAGATGTTCAAAGAAAACCTATCTTGAGAGCCTCCTACAAAGACAAGGATGATTCCAAGGAAAAATAAAGAATGGGAAAATTCTTACAGGCTTTTTTACAATTGATTTTGAGTATTCAAGAATACCTATCTTTGTGTCTACTATGATACAGCAGGCTAAATAATAATTATATGCTTATTGCACATAGTTTATTACTATGTAATAATAACAGTAAGCTATTCAAAGGATATCCTTTTAGGTTTGGAAAGAGCAGAGAAAGTCTGAGCACCTTGTCCCTCTATACTTACATTATACCATGAAATGTTATTAAGCTGTGTATCTGCATTAGCTGAAAGAAGGGTCAAGATGCTACAGCCCAAGGAACAAATTTAAAGATTTAAAAACTAACAGCCTCCTGAAACAGGCATAAAACAGATTGTAACTGGCAACTGGCTGTCAGTTTCCAGAAATATCACCACTAATTGATGGTGTATTGAAAAAATTTTATAACATTAATATGTACAAATATGCATCATCTCAGTGTTAAAAATACCTCCAAAAAGGTTTTTTACTAGACTGTTTATGTCTTACTATTTGATTTAGATCTAACAAATCTACTGATTTATTATGGTTAGCCCTTTAAAAAATAGGATATGTTCTAAAAATCTTCCTGTTATGCTTGGACTGTAAAAGGGGAAAATGTTTAAGGTGCAAAATATCTTTGTCCCACTGGTTTCCTTTTACATATTGCTACTATGATGAACAAATTACGTTGTCCCATCAATCAGCACATCTGAGCAAGATCTGTTCTGACACAAAGCAAATAATAAATCTCTCCCTGTAATGAGTTCTGCTTTCTAATAAATTCACCCATTATTTTAGTCTAGAAGATTAACTGTTATAAAATCTATAACATGAAGCACAGACAAAACGTACATACAAATATACACACAAACTTTGGGGTTAAACTACATTTCAGTATTCGCATTATTTCACAAATAACATGTCACCTTTATTTAAGCTGATCAGGCCAGCATTTCTTTTCTATCAGCTGAAGCAGCTAATTTACTTTCATTGACCATCCAGCAGTATAATGTACCACCTGCTTATTGTGATTCTCTCTGGCTAGACATTTTAAAAAAACACAAAAATCAAACCAGCCTCTCTCTCTCCCACTCTGTAATTTAACTTTGTACAAATGTAATCTTAAATTCTTCAATTCTCTCGGGCATTTTGTGACTAGAGATGCTGGGATTTTTACAGCACCACATCTGTGCATGCACATTGTAATTAATACAAGACAAATCCTTCAGGCATATTGCAATTGATGCAGCAAAGCTGAACTTACTTGAAGCACTGCAAAATTATCTGTTTCTTCAACTGTTAATTTATTTCTTCACAGCCAGACAGGTATAGAAGATTAAGCACTTCTTTTTTTCATTGCCGCATGGAAGTAGAAAATGCACATATGGTGGTAAAAGGGCAGAAAATAGTGTTATAATAGGTTCTAATATTTTGGAAAGAATTTGCTTTTCATACCAGTTTAATATTTTAAACAACTTCATATGCTTTAGAAAATCTAAGTCGTAATGCAATGAGGAATCCTATCTAGTCAAGTTTTCATTGCTATTTTTGTCACCAACTAAGACAATTTCTTTTGGTCTGTAAACATTCACAACCCCACCAAATGCTAGTTCATACTTACCACTGAAAATCAGAAGAAGAAGCCAGAAACATGTTATGTTCAGTCTGCTACTTCATTTTGGGTTAAGAGACTACAGTTTTGACAGTAGGGCCATCTGCTGTTAACTTTCCTTCTCATCATAATACCAGTCCAGTCAAAAGCAATTAAGCGTGTTTTGCCATTATAATATGCAGATAATTATGATAAATTACAGTTTTTAAATCAGCCTCAAATTATGCATATGGTAGGTATTTTCCTTGCAGTTACTGATGTAAAAATATTCCCGCGTTTTCAAAATATTTCAGCTATTTTATTGATGATGTTATTTCTGTAATGAGATATCTACAAGAAAATTTCTTGGGCACAGAGCCTGACAGCCATTAGAAATCTATTTATATCTCAGCAAGACATTTTGCCAAGTAGATAGAGTCATAACACTGCGCTGCCATTACACAAAATACTCAGAAAATTGCCTACTTTATTGTGTCACAAAAAAATTAAAAACATATGCAAACACACAAATAAATACCCAGAAGAATATTTTACTTTTTGTTACAATGTGGAATGATTCAAGAGTTTAACATAGGCTAAAACACATGATGAAAACATCATTTTAAGGAACTACACAATACTGTTGTTTTGTGTTGAGCTCTCTTTGTCATTACTCAGGTGATCCCCAGGATTAGCCAGGTATAAATAGGCAACAATTCAAAGTGGAATCAATAAAAATTCATCCTCGAACACTGGATTTATCTTGAGGATTTATCTTTCTTTTATATAGGTAGAAGCATACTGCCATACTTTCTCTGAAGTTTAACTGAAAAATCACCACTGTTAATATTTTAACTTTTTTTATAATGTTTCCTCAGTATTTCCTTGCTAATGAATGGACTTCCTGAGAAATAATCAGGCCCTACAATGCAACCACATGCTCTTCGTGACCAGACCAGCATTGACTGATAACCCAGGACCCTTCATCCATCTAGTTCTTGCCAGGAATGTGAGACCCGCTATGAAAGATGGCTCATAAATCCTGGACACTAACAGCAACCAGCAGCACCTGAGCCATGGCAGGCCACAGAGGAACGATGAGGAAGAGAGGAAAGCAAAAGAAAAAATGACACAGTAATGCCAGCAGCAGCAGAATCAAATCTGATCTCTGCTGAACACACAGGGATGGTGTCTGCATAGCAATGGCCTAATCACCTTCTCATCATTACGGCCACACAGCGTTCAAAAACAAGGCAGAGAGATAGAAAGTACCAAAAGATATCAATTCAATTTCAAGTTTGAAAACTTGTAGTCAAAGACATGAATGATATGAACTCGTATTTAAATCCCTTCCCTCACACAGCCAAGCAATACTTCCATTTAGCAACAACACAGAAGGAAAACCAGTGGTGAATATCTGCTCTGTTTAAGTGTCAGCTATCTTGCTCTTTAGCTGTGCTTGCAATAACCACATAGAATCAGGAACAGAGATAGCAACAAAACAATAGCAGGATATCCCTACCTCTGCCTTCTGATTCTTAGCACTATGAGACAGAAAAGGATAAGATCTTTAACTGAGGGGAATGGAACCTTTACATAATTCTGCTTGTAAGAAAAGATGTGTGTTCTCTCCATATCCCTCTGATAGCTGCTGTTAACAGCTGCCAGTGCATTACCATACTTTTTTTCTCCTTGGCAGGACAGGCAAATTGCTCCCCACAGATAAGATGCCAGTCAACATGGCAAAAGGAACTGTGTTGAGCATAATTTCTCTTCCCGTAACACTAAATTGTTTTCAAAACGTTTGGTTTCCATCAGACCACTGCTTGGGGTGAGCTTTTGCTTCTAGATCTGTTTTGTTCTGAGCATAACATTAAGTTGTACTCAATTTCCATAATCAATTGAGAAAATGCAATGAATGTTTTCATTTCAGAAGTGCTGCAAAATTTAACAAACCATTCAAATGAAAAAGCTCTTGTTAAAAAACTATTGAAAACCTAATGTTTAGCTAATTTATGTTTTCAAGATTAACTTTGCACAGTATCACAAAAACTAAATTGTACTACTCAAGGCAATTGTCTACAAAGTTTTTCAGGAGAGGATATTTGGATTGCAAAGCTTCATGTCTAACACAAGATACTGCAATTTTGAGTTGGGAGAGCTGCATGCAGCCTATAAACTATGATGTGTAAATGTTCAAACATATAAATTATTATCCACATCTTGGCTGCCGCTTCAAAATAAATTTTTTGCCCTTCATAAAAAAGTCCATTTTCTGAATAAAAACAAGAACTGCACTCTCTACTTGACTAATCAGCTTGAATTCATGCACAAGCCAGTGCACCCTCAATATTAATGCAGGTGGCTGCTCAGAAGCATGCAGAATGACAAAAGCATTCACTGAGTCTTTTTGGAAGCAGCAATGCCGATTTATACCTTCTTAAAAATGTATGTCAAGAGCCAGAACAGATAAACAGAAATGCAAATCAAATTCAGCAGGAATAGTGTTCGCTATAAGCAGAGAAGTTCTCAGAATAGTTTTACCACAGATCTGCTCTCAAAAACCAAACCTTACAATGAAATATAATTGGCACCATAGCTAGAATTAATAATGGGTTAAGAGTAAGTGACTTAATACAACAATCTAACAGACTTGGGGAGGCCACCTTAATGGGGATATTTCTGTTTGGTTACAGTATTTTATGTGCGTTTTCAGTGTTGTATGAATAATAATTAGCACATCTGTGTTCAAACTAAGAAACACTAATCCCAAATTAAAGTTTATACAAGTCTGATACCTCCAGTTTACCAACAAAATTTTCCTTGTCTGTCACTTGATATTCCAGTTGTGGGCCAAAATGATGTCAAGGTAGGAAGCACATCCACAAGCACTTACAAGGGGGCACTTAAGCAATTCCCCAGTACAGCTACAAGTCCCAACTCATACTAATCTGGGGAGAAAAGGCGAAAAAAACCAAAACCAAACCAAACCAAAATTCTTTCACTCTTGTCCTCTAAAACACATTTGAGAAGTGAGAATGTTTATTATTAAGCCAAGTGAGGTACATAAGACAACACCTAAAAAATATTATCCATCATTAGTGACTCCATGACCAGTTCTGTCAGCTAAGGCAGAGTGAACATGTACTCCCTAGAAAGCAATGCCTTGGTGGTCTATGTCAATAAAACAGGAGTCTGGATCTTTGTGAATGCATCAAGCTCGTATCTGGTCTTCAGGAATCAATTTGGAAAGTGATTTTTTTTTTTTTTTGGAAGTTCAAAAGTAGAGAGGACATTTGAGTGAAACCGTGTTTGGAATTAATCGCTTCTTAAATCTAAATAGTAAAATGCAAAGAATTCTTTGACACTAAATTTAAGGGACACAAGTCTTCACCATCTTCACCTGCATCAACCATATATTCAAATTTTGTCCAAGTGCTATTATCTCCCTTCCGTGGCATCTCAAGTATTTTCCACGAAGATCTACTACAAGTCTTAGCATTTAGTAATGACTGAAAAATCCTGATATTTTTCATTTAAAGAAACAGCTTTCAAATTTTTTGCAACACTGAGGACTTCTGTATCAAATAATTTGCAGTACAATTCTCCACCAACACTCAGATGGAACTATTAGCATTTAATAACTATCTTTAAAAATCTCTTCTGTAACTGCTCCCTCTCTTTTGGTCCATTATCCCTCAGGAGTGGCTTCATCTGCCTGAAAAAGCCCTTCTGCCAGAAACCTGGCAGCCAAAACCCCCGCAGCACTTTGAGGGAAGTACAAAGCAGGCTGGAAAAACCTCTGGCACAATCTTTCAAAAAGGTATCACATCAATCTTCCCAGGACTGTCAAAGACAACAGCTAACAAAAGAGAGCAATGTCCAAGCACACCAAACGATGATAGGGGAAAAAAACTCCCTAAATTCACCTGTTCAGTTTACATAAGAAGGAGATAAACTCAATATCATTTAAATGCCACTGGACTTGCATTGTTATCATCGGTTCTCACCCTCCACTGAACCAGTTATCTGCGTTCACAGGCGGGCACGAAGACCTTGAAGCCCTCAGCAGTATTAATAGTGCAGTCAGCACCTCACAGGCAGCAGGTTCCCCCCTTTGGAGATGGGCATCTGTGATCACTAGAGCTAAAACACACAAAGCACGCTTGCTGAGTTGCACACTTTGGCACAAGACCTGTAGGTTTTGCCCTCAGAGCACTCCGTATGCCTGAAGTGCTTTGAGATAGAGCAGGAAGCGCTACATCCCCAGGAAAAATAACTGTAGCTGTGTTATTGTCCCAAATCTATCAACTAACAGGACTTACAAAAACAAAATTTACCTGGAAACACAGTTCAGTATATCAGCATAGGCAACACTGAAAGTAAAGTCTCTACCTTTTTCCGTTTTCAAACCTGCCCAAGTAACAGATGAAGGAAGGAGATAATCATCTTTGGATATACAGACATACAATGCAGCATCTCAAATACCTTCAAAATGCAGACACTTCCTGAGAATCCTTCCTTCTGAAATAGAATATCAGCTAGGAGCCGGTATCATCTATACTTTCAGATGCCTGTTATCCAACATCAGAAAATCGTAAGTCTTTAAGCAATGCAGGAATGAGCAGTAATGGCTGACAGCGCTGTCCTTTAACTCAGATTCAACACTAGCCCTGGCTGTGCCCACTTCCAGTACATGCTAATATGTTAGCACAAGAGAAATGGAAATCCTTGGTATTCTTTTTTCTATTTTTATAATATTGAATCAGATCCTTGGCAAAAGAAGCAGCAGCAGTAAAAGAAGAAATATTCACCCAGAGTATCTGAAAAGTAAAAATAAATTTCAAGACACCTCGTTCATGGTTTGAAATAAAAATCTGCTGACATCTGGTATGGATCAGCTGGCTGAATTGCTTTGATTACTAATCCAAAGCCAAGTTCTTTTTTATTTATTCATTTACTCATTTATTTCATGGTTATAAAAACGTGTTTCACAATAAATATGGAGAGTGACAACACAATGCTGATTAACGAATATGATAGTCTCAATTTCTTTAACAGATTTCATTTTTTAAAAGGAATTGTGTGTCTGCAAGATTGTCAGTCCCAAATTTTATCCGTGCCTTTGCTGTCACAACTTGGTTTTGGCTTTCTTTGGATATGCTAAATTTATAGGTGTTGACAAAGTATTAAGAACTACAAGAAGACAGTGTTTGTGTAGAGCACTTCAGCACTTGTCAGGCCACACCTGGAATACCGTGTTCAGTTTTGGTCCCCACTAGAAAAAATAGACACAGGCAGGCTGAAGAGGCCCATTGAAGGGCCACAAAGATGATCAGAGGACTGAGAAGCCTGCCATGAAGGGAAAGGCTGAAAGGACAGGGTTTGTTCACCTTGAGACAAAAAAGTCTTAGAGAAAAGTCTTAGGGGAGGCATTATTGCCATGTTCCTGTATTTAAAGGGTGGCTGCAAAGAAGAGGGAGACTCCCTTTTTACAAGGAGTCCTGTGGAAAAGACAAGGAGTAATGGGAACAAGTTACTCCTGGGGAGATTCTGGTTGGACACAGGAATAAAGTTTTCCACAATGAGAACATTACCAGCCGTTGCAATATCCTCCTCAGGGAAATGGATTCCCCAGTACTGGGCACATCTAAGATTCAGCTGCACAAGGTGCTGGACCGTCTAGTCTAGACCATGATTTTGCCAAGAAAGTTTGGACCAAATAATCCTTGATATCCTTTCTAACCTGATATTCCATGGGTCTATGATTCTGTGAAATTGTGTTATAAAGATACATTCTCCTCAAGCACGGGACAACCTTGAGCTGCAAAACACAGAAGGCTAAGAGACTGTCCTGGGGAAACACAAATAAAGGCATGTGAATGTTCACTCTGCTGTAACATCTCCTACAGGCCACTCACAGATTGAGCTTTTCACATCTCTGGTCTGGCCTAATGAAGAATATCTGCATGAACCAATTTCCCAAAAGAAACAGAAAGGACCAAACAAACTGAAATATTACAAAACAAACAAACCCCAAATAATTAATTCTTAGATGGGGACTAGTTGATGAACAGAAAAATTTGGGTTGAAAGGGATTTCATGAAGGTACAACTCCTCACTCCAAAAAAAGACAACCCATAGCCTTTTCTGATGTGGACCCCCATCATTTTTTGTTTTCTTCCTGATCTTTCTGAATTTCTCTTGCTGCTGCTTTTTGTTGCCTTCTCTTCTACTTTTAATAACGTCCTCCAAGAGGTCCTGCTCCAAATTCTCTCTCTATAAACTCCTTTTAGACAGTTGAAGACAACAACTAGAGTTGTGCCTCCAGCTTCCCCTTCATTCTTCTATTCTCTAGTCAATTGGCTTAGCCAATCCAGTCCTCAGATTTTTTTGCTCCCTTTTTAGCTTGGTGTTCTGCAAAGCTGCTTTCTAGCCAGACAGCGCTCACTGTGTAGTGTTGCATGGAGTTGTTCCGTCCTAACTGCAGCGATTTGCATTTGCCTTTGCTGAAGGCAAGGCTCCTCCAAGCCCATTTCTTCACCCTGTTGAGAGCCCTCTGAAGAGCAGCCCTGGGCTCCAGCAAATCAACCACTTCCCTCCAAAAGAGCAACACTGAGCAAACTTACTGAGATTGCAAGCAATAGAATCATACAGGTTATTATGAAGGAGCTACGTAGTACTGGCTCCAGTGCTGAGCCCTATGGAACTTCTAGGTCACCAGCAACTGGTGATCAGCTGGACTTCAGACCACACTGACCCTAAGCCTTTGGGTCCAGCAGTCAAGCTTTTTTTCCAGCTACCTTAGTCTGCCTAATCAGTATCTCATCAGTTTAGCCACCAAGGTGTTACTGAACTCTGAACTCCATGATTCTAATCTTGCTATTTACCTTCCTCACCACCACCTCACAGGTGTGTAGTTGGAGCTACCTCTGACCTTCCCACTCTTCACCCTCTTTACTGATGAGCAGCAGATCACCTTCTGTGACTGATGGGGCAGCACTTGCATTGAAACACATCCTCAACACATCCCACAGATTTCCTTGACTACATGTGCCACACGATGTTACTCCATCCAGCAGAGGTTGACAGGTCAAAGTTGCTCACAAGAAACAAGGTTTTCAATCAAGCTTCCTCCAGTTCTCTAAAGAAGGTTTCAGCTGATTCCTTTCTTCATTCAGTCTGTAGTAGATGTTTGCTGAGAGGCATTCATGTTGGACTCTCCTTTGGTCTTGACCAGCTTATTACTCCTTTTAAAGCAAATCTGGATCTGCAAATTTAAGCCACCATTGGGAGCACAAGCCTTTCTTTCATCTTGCCAGCTGATACTTCCAAAAGAGTCTGCATTTCTCCACTACCACACACCACTTGTGTGAGCCATCCCACACCACATTTCTGTGCCCCTAAAGAGGTATTGTGATGGTCCATAGACTTCATACTCCTTGTTGCTTCCTATGCAGTGTGTGTTTCTGTACAGGTAGATGGACCACCACAGAAATCATGAAAAGTTGCCTGATAATTCTGCTGATAATTCTTCTCTTTGTGTTTCAGTCTTCATTTCCTGAAATGAATACTCTTTAAAAATGAAGATTCATTGAAAGTCGTGATATCCTAACCAAGGTTCAAACTCTTCTCCATAGATAAACAAAAACACATGCATGTGTAAGAGAACAATAACCCTACCAACTTCCAGCCAGGCTGCTCACTTTCCTTCACTCCTACAGTCAGAAAAAATACCTTGGACAATGTGATTCCAACCCATGTTGGTGCAATGCTACTTGAACCTGGAAATTACCTGAAAGGACAGTTCTAAAAACTGCTCATGCAACTTAATCAAAGCTTTTTAGACAGCTATTCAAGCTTAAGATCATATGTGAGGCATTCTTCCCCGAGGATGATCCTCACATTAGGAGGACATTAATTCATGTTCATGTTTTTGAAGAACAGATCAGCAAAAACCACAGAACTCCAAAGGCGTACAAGATGCATGACTGCTCTTGTGATGAACTACTGAAATTACAGAAAGACAACAACTATAGGTGGTTTGATTATGAAATGAGATAAGGATGTATATTACCCTTTTACCATATGTTCCAACAATGCTTCTTTTTCTGTTTCTTCATATCTCTGTGAAGCAGAATTTTCTGGAAAAGCTGTTGTTAAAAACAAGTACAGTAACCTGCTGAGTACTGAGAATGAGCTACTTTTATGTCTGAAACATCCCACTGCTCCTAAACAGATTTGTGACTCCAAGCAGACTCATCTATCTCATTAACAAGAAGTACTATTAGAGAAAGACAGAAACCTTTGAATTTAATTAAAATTCAAGCACATTTTGTATGAAC
Organism: Dicrurus megarhynchus; assembly: GCA_013399195.1. Taxonomy (NCBI): domain Eukaryota; kingdom Metazoa; phylum Chordata; class Aves; order Passeriformes; family Dicruridae; genus Dicrurus; species Dicrurus megarhynchus. The sequence goes on from VXAD01002227.1 coordinate 507,385, forward strand.
GCACATTTTTAATATACGTTGTTACATACAAAAGGAAGAGCATTATAAAGTTCTATCTATGCACTTGTTTACAGAGAAAGAATAATCAGCCAATATTTTGAGGGAGTGCTACGAAAATATTCAAATAGCAGGGGAAAAGTTACCAACTACTAAAATTTGTCAGCTCCTGCTTATACCTTATCTTTGCATGTCATGGCCTACTCCAAAAGTTACCCAGTGGAAAAGGATGCATCTTGCTACCATAACTGCAAAGTGATACTCAAATGTGTTATGCTGTAAATAAAAACAGTTGATATGCAGAGGAGCGTGACAATCCACTGACAAATTTTTGAATGCTTTGTGTTGGAAGGGAGCTTTAAGTCATCTAGTCCAGCCTCCCCTCCTACGACCAGGGACATCTTCAACTAGATCAGGTTGCTCAGAACTCCACCTAACCTGACCTTGAATCCCAACTCCTGTTAACATTATCATGCAATTGTAGGATGTAACAATTTAAATGACTTAATCATAAAAACATATTTTTAAGTAGCCTTTCAATTTCAGAGGAGTACTTCACAGTTGTTTCAGGTAACTGGTGATCTTTTTACACTGCTTGCATAAGGTGATACACAAAGCCTAGCCACGGTAGGGTTTCTTTTAATTACATGTTCAATGGATATCGCCAAACCTGTAATCCCATTTCAAAAGTAAAACTAACAAAAACATGTATCACCCAGAAAAGACCCAGAGAAAAGGAGAAAGGTGTTAGGGAGAGAGAAAAGCAGAGGGAAACCTTAAAGATTCCTTTAGTTACAGAAGACAAAGCAGAATAAGCATAGACCTACACCAGAATAAGTTTCAACTGTTCTTCATCTAAATTCCAAAATATTTCTACTGGTACCACTGAAAGCACACTTACCTTATTTTTCTTCTCCACAAAATCAGTAAGGAGAGGGATTATCCAGAGAGGTTCACAGGACTTAAACTGCTAATAAAAAATTCTGCCCTCATGCTCACTGTCATGCATTGTTTTGCACAATAACTGACAAACACAACAAGATTCAAATAAACATCCACTGAATTATAGATGTTCTACCCCTAACAAAACAAAAAAAAACCAAACAAAAAATAAAAAAGCACAAGCTGAAAGCCAGTTAAAAAAGTAATCAAACTGACCCCAGGAATAACTACTTCAGTGTCATAAGGGACCTTCTACTTCAGAAGAAAACCCGTATCAGGAAGCCCACGCAGACGGTGAGTCTCTCCTACAGCCTAAGTATTACATATTACACTAGAAGATGAGCATTTTGAACGAATTTCCTGGGGTGAAGTCCACTGACTTTTACTACTACTTTGATGAAACAATATCAAAGGGGAGACATTTGTCTTGCTCCTGTTTTGAATTCAATTTCTTCAAATATTTTCTGTGCCATCCAATCTCCAATGTGAGAAATTGCTGAGGAGACCCTGTGGTCATCCCTGCACACCTGAGGTGGAGCAATTGTGAATTCCAAGAGGCACAGCTACCAAGTACACCCCAAGTACGCCTTCTGGATGCACAGCTCCTGCAACCTGAGTACAGCCACTAGACTGCAATAAAGGTGACCCTACTTGAGTCTGAGAGAACAATTCTCCCTGACTCAGAGCTTCAACTTTAGCAAGTGGAACAATAAAATTAATTTCCTTTGAGCAAGTTGCTACTCTGACACAATGGGAAAGAAAGACAGGGCAATATGACCAGCCCTGTGTTTAATGACAGTGCTTCTGGACTGGATAATGTACATGTTAACGACTCACCCAGCCTATCGCTAGCCCGGGCTCCGCGGCTTCTGTGCTGGAGCGCGAGGTGCTGCGGTCTTCCAAAAGCGTCTCGTAAGCCGCTCGGCAGGATCAGCCATGTACACTCACACACGCGTGCACGCACAAACACACGGACAGCTCCAGCAGTGTGGGTCAATGGCAAAGAGGCAGGAAGGGTTTCCACACAGAGTTCCACCGACGGAGGTTTATGGCAGCCACACCGTCAAGGAGTCAAGAAGCAAAAGCAAGAGACAATGCAGGGTCCAGGTTCAAGTACAGGAGTGGGGCAAGCACCAGGGCCCAGTGATCTGAAGGCATGGGGGCGGTACAAAGGCAGGACTAGGAATGGGAGCCAATGGGGAAGCTCTGGGGGAGCGGTGAGGGGCAAAGGCCAATGGGGGAACGTGGAGTGGAGAACTTTCTAGGACATGAAACATCTAAAGTAGCAAGGGGGTGGGGTGGCCAGCAGCCAACCAGGAACGCAGAACTGGGGTAGATTAACATAACAGAACAAAGCATTCTGGGGCAAGCTTCTTTTCTCACCGTAACCTAAGAGTCTCTGGTACTAGGGATTGCCTTACCAGAGGAGGTTCTTTGTTTTTTCGGCCAGCGGTTAAGTGGCCACCGCACTAGCCTGTGTCTGGAAGCGTACACTGCCCAATCCAAAGGACTCCATGAGTTTTTCTACGCAATGCATGCGAGGTGATTCCAGTGCTAACAAGTGCCTGGACTGCAGTCACACTATAGCTTGAAAATGGTGATATGCTAAAGTCAGACCAACAAGGTCCCCGTGGTAGTACAGAATTGAGTGTTACAGCGATCAATTCCCAGCTCAGAGGCCATACTCCAGGGGTCCAAGATGAAAAGGGCTGGGAGCCCAACCTCAAAGTGGGTTAGAGCCTGACCAGGAAAAGCAGCAGCAATGATGTCCTTGTAATTTATCAGGGTCCTACACCTTTGAGATCCGACATTCCAGATCAGGTTCTGTCAAGACAGAAGACCCGGTATAAGTGATGAACCTCCCAAACATCATCCAGGCAACTTTGGCTTCTAGGTCAGACCAAGAGGCCATCTGAACCAGCAGAAAAGAGGTCATACTTGGAGAGGGAACAGAAGAAATAAGGCAGGGATGGAATGGTCATTCTCAAGTCTTACCTTCTGGCTTCCAGTGAAGACCATTGCTTTCTTTTCACTGTAGGCACTCTTTCCATTAGATTCTACTCCAACAGAGTGCATTGGAAGCTATAAATACCAAAGCAAAGCCACAGTCATCTTCTACCAGTTCCATGGCTAAAACCACCTCATTTTTATAGGAGCAACAGCCTTCTAGTTCCTAAGGCACAATACTGAGCCTCCCTTGTGCTGACAACACCAATTCAGTACCACACTCCCATGAGCCATTGATTTGACAACTTACTGACATTCACATATTCGACAGAGGCTGACATTAACCTGTGATACATAGCGTTCTAGACAGGACACCTTATTTCTGGGAGTTTCATGAGTCTTTTTTCTAATGAGGAATATTGGCATTAAAGTTTCTCTCATAAGCCCAAGTATTGTATGCCAAGGAAAAGACTATTTGTTTTCAGAAGAAGTAGGATCCTGAGGAAAAGAAAAAAAAAAAAGAAAATACAAACCTAACCAAAACAGACCAAAACCCAAGATACAGCACACACAAACAAACACAACTAAAAGAAACCCCCGCCCCACTCACAACCACCTAACAATTTTTACTGTGTAATTTATTTGGGAAGCAGAGGGAAAAAAATTGAAAAGGACCAAACTTCGTGGAAACTTAGTCCCTTAAGTCAGGGTCCCAGAAACTTGTTCAGTTTTTGCTTGCAAATTTCAGAATTGAGAAACTTTGGGAGTTTTCTACTGCAGCGAAAGGCAGAGCTTTAAAAAACGACAAGACTTTAATTAGACATTAAGTAAGATAGTCTTTTCCCAGCTCCATCCCCTACGATATGTTCAAAGAAAGTTGCATTTGAACAATTTTCAGCACTGGTAAACAGCAGTCTGGGGAAAGAGCATTAACTTTCAAGACTTTTCTTCTACAGTCTGACAAAATCAGGCAAGTTGGAAAACTCTACCTATCTCTGAAATACACCACAACATTTTAATGAAAACAGTTTTGTGCTTGTATCTTTGATCTATGATCAAAGTTATCACCCCAGATGAATCTGAACCAAGCATTCAGGTATTTCAAATGCCGAATGACAGGCCAACTGAGGATTAAAGGTCAGGCCAATAGCTTGAAATGCAGTGAAACCAGACAATGCTGAAGTACACTTAGATCTTCACACAAATAGCCTTCAGGCTTGCTGTGAGTTTACTCAAAACGAGACAGCATGATCTCTTCAAGTTGTGCTCCAGGCTGGATGCCTTAAGACAGGCTTGTGCTCATGACTATGGTATCAATTTGCTGCATGATCTATTCTTTTGGATTCAGCTGTATTTCGGTACTGACAGAGCAGATTTATTCTGCAGCTTTACATTACTATCATGGGACTATTTCCCTGTGGAATCTATATAATTTTACTTTGGGCTTCTTGTTGTCTGTCCAAAATGTTTTCGCCTGCTGATTTTTCATACAGCTGGAAACAAAGCTGAGGCTTCCTCAACAATCGTGGTTCCTCAGGGCCCATATAGGAAATTGTTATTGTTGACATAATAAATTCCCTGAGTACAGCATATCAATAGAGCCAAGAATGCTCTTTCCAATGATTTATTTTGCTGCTGACTTCAAGTTTCCCTTCCATGTAACAGCTTTTCTGTTATTTAATCAGAGGTAAACAAGTTCCTGAAAGGTTCCTCCAGTTTAATACTGGGTAATCAGATAGCTAAAGCATTAAAAATAATTCATTAAGGAACACTCATGGTCTTACTCAACAGGTTTTGATTGAGATTTCAAACCACCACAGCCTTTATTACAGACGTGTTGGAGCAACTAAATCTAAGTAGTAACTTTGCCAACATGCCCAGAACGTCTCATTTACAAATGCTTTCTGTGTTAACTCCTGCCTATAGTAACCTGTCTGCAACAAACCTCATTCAGCTACGTGTTAACCAGTATTTCTCTGTACAATATCACAGGAAATAATTAACAGTACTTCTAGTATCACTTTGACACTATAGTAGGACTGTACTGACACTGCACAGATAAAATATAAACATATTAACAAAAATCACCCAGGTGCTCACAAAAAAAAGGCAAAAAAGGTTATTTTTGCAACAATCCTATCTTGAAAAACCAAGTTTTTTCAGGTTTCCAGAGGGGGTGGATACTCATATTGCTGAAGTTAAGGTGCTTACAATAGGCAGCTAGTATCCTGTGGCTCCTCAATACTCAACACAGAAAGAAAGGCTTCTCCAGGGACAAATTCATAACAGAGACCCAGTATGAGCATTTGTAGAAACAATTTTTTCTAGAAGTGAAGAAAACATGAAAGAAGCACAGGAGAAACTATCTGACTGAGGCTTAGTGGTTCACACTGGAACACAGAGAAACAATAAAAATCCTCATTATATCATACTGTCTCTGAAGGCTGGCAGAGTTCAATGAACCAGAATTCCGATATGACTCGATTACTGCTTTCTCATATTCTTTGAGGAGTCTTGGTCTCAGCAATTCTGAATGATAGCCACAGGAAGTAGATTTCATGGATACTTTGATGAGAAGAGAAACAGAGGTCATATCCTCCCAGCATAGAAACAATAATGTTTATCTAGTGTTTGGCTTCTGTGGTTATACAATTTAATTAACCTCATGGCAATACCAGCATGATCTGTGGTAGAATATGAGATGAGACTTCAGTTGTCTCACTGATTTCAATTTTACTGTGAAATTTCAAAGCAGTGATTTGGAATGTTGAACAGAAAGAATGCTATCGTATTCTATGAGATTTCTGAACAATCCAAAAACTTACTATGAATTACCTTCAATATGCGAACTACTGATCAGCTATATTATTATGCCAGTGCAAGCGATATCTTTTAATGTTACCGACATATAGATCGGCATTGTAAAATGGAAATAATGTGGGTTTGTGTCATCCAAGACTAAAGGGTTTCAAGGACTCAAGGATTCATGGATGTCCATCACCTGGGTAGCTAATAATCTTATTCACATTTGTTTAGAGAGCAGATATCTTCAAGATAAATGACTTGGGTCCTTGACTTCATTTTATGTAAATCATGAGATCATAAGTATGAATTATGCATTTTGCAAGAGAGATGCTTTTATGACAGTTTGCACTATGAGGAGCAACAGTAACACAATTCACCTTGAGAACACCTGAAAGTGAGTCAGAGCATATGGCAAGTAATTTACTGTAAGTGGAAGATAGAATGGAGATACTTCTGTGGAATGAAGATCACATCTCCAGCCCTCCAGAATTTCAGACATTTCTCAAACAAAAGACTTTATGATTTTCTGGTATTATTCAGAAGGTATAACACTGTCTAGATGAGTTACATTATTCGGGAATTTGTAACAGTAGCATTCTGTCTTACTCTTCACCTTTTATTCTTAAAGGAAAAAAAAGTTAACTCTTTTAGTTGGAGGAAACAAAAATATAAACTTTGACACGTTTAGATTTTTTCAGTTAAGCCAGTTGATATGCTTTTGCTTAATCCTGGCCCAAAACACTTCTGCACCCAGCTATAACAAACACTTAAGATTCAGCTGAGTTGCAGACCATGTAAGAATCCATAATCCTGGCTATAGCAATTAACAGCTCCTGACATTGGTCACAGCCAGAATGGCTTCATGAAGGGAAAGTCTTGCCTATGGAACTTGATTTCCTTTTATGGCAGGGGAACCCACCTAGTTGATCTAGGCAAGCCAGTAAATGTAATCCCTTTGGACTTCTGCCAAACTACTTTTGATACACTCACAGTATCATTCTGGACAAGATGTCCAGCTCACAGCTGGATTAACCGTGTTATGCTCTTGGTTGAGCAACTGGCTCACAGATTGAGCACCAAGAGTTATAGTGAATGGGGTAACATCAGACTTTACAAACTACAAAAGCTACCCAAACTTTCCATGAAGCAGGAACCTTCCAAACATTTTCCTGGAAACTTGTGCAGTTTCCCCCTTGAGTAGGGACATGTAGGAATCTGTGTACATTATCATCACTTTGGTGGTAAGTTATATTCAACTCCTAATCAATACTATTTCTTTTGCTAGCTTTAATATAGGAACCTTGATATAGTGTACTGTTTTATGGCATACTGTAATCTCTTTGGAGTTCTTTAGTTTTAGACTGTGTAGGAAGTAATTCTGATTAAGATCTTTCATCTATTATCTCTTGTCTGCTTAATATTCGTTTTAATAAACAAATCGGATTTGCCATCATTACAACTTGCAGAGTGATTCCTTCATTTTAAGTGTGGTCATGTTCTGAGGCTAAAGCAGGGCCTGTCTGAAGCTTCCACTCATCCCATGACAGCTAGCCACTGAGATCAGATAAGCAATCTGCCTAATACCATGTGTTGGATACAGATAATAGTCTGTTATGCCCTATTTCTTGTTTTAATTTTGTCTGTGGATTTGTAAGGCTGAACTTTTCTATGAGTGAAGTGATTGCAAACATTTGCCTTAACCTTTCCCCTGCCCTCCTGCCCCCCCAGGTGTTCTTCAATGCTTGCTACAGACGAGCAACTGATTACTAACATTTCTTAAAGGAAAGGGTAAAAACAGGTAAAAGCAACCACAGAAGTGCCATAGTGGCCTGGAACAATTTTGGAAGGGAAATGGAATGTAGGACACAAAATTTCCTGTACTGTATTGTAGAAGTTTCTTTAGTTCAACCAAGGAATAATCAGAATATTTTAAACAGTCTTTTTAGATTAATTTGCAGTCCATGTGTGGTTATCTGTGACTGGATTTCAGTCAACAAGAGGAACCATTTCAGGAACAGAAGAACAAGTAAAGGACCTTAAACTAACTGTTCTTTGAGCAGCTGAACTAATTAGCCTGGTGTCTCCCACGTCCCTCACAAACACCAGTTTCCCTTCATATTCCTGACATCTGTTGTTGTAACAGCCCGTATCTGCCCAACGTGCCCAGAGCCACACCAAGTTTAGATAGGTTTCTTGTTTCAGACCAGGCCAGTTGATATGCATTTGCTCAATTCTTGCCCAAAACACTCCTGCACGCAGCACCATCTATTCAAGTTTATTCCTAGACTCCTCAATGCAGGACTCTCGTTTCCTTTTCTCCCAGAGATGCATGGATCTTCTTCTAACAACACACACTGAAAATAAAGGTCATAAGAGCAAAAGTCTCCCTTCCTTCTTCACAATGGGGGCATAAACATGAGTTTCTACTCCATGTCAACACCAATTTTCATGCAGCCTCTAAAACTTTAAAATTTTTAAGATCTTGCTTTCGATTGGCAAAAAGATCCATTAGCTATTAGAGCATAGATAGAGATGGAGTAATGGTATACGCCTCATTTCCTTAAGTAGGCAGGAAACAGATTAGGTGAAAGGATTCATTTTACAGAAAATGTTTATGTCACTCTGTGTGCCATCTAAAATTTTTGAATTTGTAACTAATCACCTAATGCACATTCATTTGAAAATGGCAGAAAAAGGAAGAATGCAAATATAAAAAATACCCCAAAAATGTCTTGTGCATAGTGGTACACATCCCAACATTATGCAGCTAGTTTAAATAAATAAATTAAATCTGTAATGTTTAGCTAGATAACAGCAGTAAGATTACTAGTGATATGCTTTGCTGCCTTGACAGTAAATGAACATAAAAGATTTTTAAAAATGTTTCCTGTCATGTAAATGAGCTAAAATGCTGCTTCCTGAATAATAAATATTTGGACGATGCTGTGTTACAGCAAGTCCCTATAAACAGAATATACAGTTAACAATAGAGATAATGGAAAAGCTGACACCTCAAACACTTTTTTTATGTTGCACTGTTTTCTGAAAACTAGAGTAAAACACCATGTGACACACTGCAGAGAAGTCCAAGGAAAGGACTTGGCATTTAAATTTCCCAAATGAATGACATTTTTGACATTTCCCTTTTGAAAGTTCATAATGTACGGTAGTTTTTTGTTCTGCTTTTTGCTAGGAAAAAATGATCAGAATATGATAGTAATTGGTAAACAGATGAGTGAGAAATCCCAGAAGCAATCTCCTATTAAAAGGCTACACTACATGTTACTGAGGAATACTGCTCTATAACAATTTTGGTTGACTCACAGATGGTTTTTTTGCTCTGGATTGTTTGGGGATTTTTTCCTTCAAATAAAACTTTCCAGAAAGCAAGACAATACATTGAGAAGGTCTGAACAGGTCATATAATGCCTGGTAAGATCAATCACTTCTGCTACACACATCCACATAACTTCTCTAACCAAAGCTTCCAGCAGCAGAGATCTCCACAACCCTCCCCAGGCATTAGGTGAGGTTACCTACTTCACCCACTTAAAAAAAGTAATTTCCTAACATCTAACCTGAATCTCTCTCAATGCAAATTAACTTACCTCTTCTCCTGCTCTCAGTAGGCCTTGTAACTTCTCTTTCTTCCCTCTGTTTTTCTTACCTTCTTGATTCTGCTGTTTATCCCACTTTTCTTTAAATTCAGTGCCCCAAACATGATATATCAGTTCTGCCAATATTCTATTATACATAACATACTGTAATGCTATTTATAAATTATTTTTAAATGGCAGAACTGTGTGGGTTCATATTTAGTGTTGTATGCAATACAGTTACCATAAGCTTTTCTTCAGTTTTGTCTAAGCAAGAATTCCTTCAAATTGTGATTGTGCAGCTAATTAGTCCAAAGGTAGCACACTGCAAAAGTCCTTACTAAATTTCACACAACTTTTTATAGACTATTGCTCCAGCATGTTCATCCTAATTGTGTCCTCCAAATTTCTTGCTGCTTCCTCCTCATGACCACCTGCAAGGTAAACAAGTTTGCTGAGCAGACCTAAACTAAACCCTCCAGAAACACATTAAGTCCCCTATTCAATAGCAGATGCTTCACACAATTAGTCTGCACAGTTTCCTAACTACTGGCTGGTTCAGTTTGCAGCTGTTTCATCTACCATGTATTTCTTTCTTGCTTAAAAGTGCAGCATGCAAAAAAAAAAAATCCGGGTGTTAAAGGCAAGACACGTGTCATCTTCAGTCCCTCTGACTCTAAAAGGCCTGCCACTTCTATAAAATTAAATTAGACTGGTTTGAAAAGAGTTGCTCTCAATCAAGATGCTGTGTATAGCTTGGGTTTTCCAAAGTATTTGCCAAAGATTGTAAGCTCCAGCACTTTACTTGAACTTAATTTAGGTAAATTGTCTGCAATTCTCTGATCCTCCTCTTCCATTCTCTTACTTTTTTCCATCTTTCTGCAAATTCACCCTCTGTCAATGTTTTCTTGAACTGGAATATTTTACCCATTTCCCTAAATGGGATGACATTCATCAGGCTCAGCCAGTACAACAGTAATCTCTTTCTTCCTCTTTCTACACCTACATCATTGACAGTAATCATGCTAGCTGCGTGAGAAGATCACCATTAATTCCCTCTTCCACCTATAATGACTACCCATAGATTTCCACGCTCAAATTAAGTGGCAGTCTGGACCTCAAAGCATGTACAACCTTGACAAATCAATGTCACTCCTGTTAATAAGGCAATATAAATATTCAAGCCTCTGAATCACTTCACCGGATTTTTTATAGCGCCTAACTTTGACAGTTCTTCCTCTATTTCTTGCATATCTTGTATGGCATTTAGAAATTTAAGATAGGCAGCAGACTGCTGGTTTTTTCTCTTCTCTCCACTATTAGCCCAGCAATCATGAAGTAGATTTCAGTATGTCCTGATGTTACCAAATAGATACATTTTAACATCATTATGCCATTTTTTATGACACTACATTGACTCTCATATCAAGTTTCCAGAAGATATAAAAGCTGCATTCCTATCCCAACAACCACTAAATCAAAGTGTCCTAACCAGCATCATTCGTGCTCACCTACCAAACTAAATTTTAGCAATAAGAACACCAGAAACAAAAAGACCAACTGGACAATGCAAATGTGAATCTTGGCTATAACAGTAGTGTCTCCCCACTCAAGCAAGACCTGTCTGATAAACCAAAGCAGCTTATCATCTCCAAGAAAGAACACACACAAATCATATCTGTGACACTTTCACCCTGTCTTTCCTCCCTGACATACAAGAACTCCACTTTTCTTTTAAGGCTCCCAGGCAAACAAACTACGTGTGGTGCACTGTCTCAAATGTAAGCAACTAGAAATAATTTTTCATTGAAATTGGAACAGATTAACAGTAGTCGCTTTGCAAAGAGTATTGAGACCTCCAAAACAGAAAACATAACTCTAAACTAAATCTCTCTCAAGAATATATTCAATTGTATTTGGATTTTAAGTCTTATGAAAGTATGTTGGAAAAACTAAACCATGAGTCTTCTATTCTTGCTGTCAGAAAAAGATAAAAGGAAAGAATATTTGAGGGTTTTTTGTTGTTGCGGGTTTTTTTAACCTTGACACTTCCAAGAAGTCAGATCCCAAGAAATCTTGCTCAAATAACTTTAATTCTGTAAAAAAAAAAAAAAAAACCAAAAACCCAAACAAAAAAAAGCATCACAGCCCTAGATTTTATCTCTGCTATTGACTTCTAGAAACATGTAGAGCTTATTGAGGCTGTAGTTAATTATGATTTAGTGGGTTTTTTTCTCTACAGTACTTCACACACTACATTTACAAAATAAATTACAGCAAATTTCCCAAGGTCAGAAACCAGTGTCTATACAGACAGTGACAAGAGCTTATAAGCAGCAAGAGATATCACAAAAAACTTTTTTTAACAGAAAAAGGACATACAGACTTTAAAAGTATCCATAAACCCCACACTAACTAGGCAGAGTACACATATGGATGTGCACACACAGATCCACATCTCTTTTTCTAAGCAATGAACTAAATCATTGGGTATTCATAGCAAAGGTCATTGTTCTCTCCTGTAGGCTGTTGGGTATCTTTGTACTAGATCAAGGTCCAGTTTAGAGAGTAGGAAAAAAGCCTCTGCACTAATTGCAGGATCCAGTCTCAGGGTATCACAAGCCCATTACTCTGCGCATGGCCTAAGTTTACCTAACACCTTTATCTCAATTTCCAGAGGTGCTGTACTGAAAAAAAAAAGGCTTCAGTGGAATTTGAGGTGGCAAGTATAAGCAGCAGTGTTAAAACAAGGAACTTCAAGAGCCATTTTAAATTTGAATATCCAGTACTGGCAGGGTTTAGATTTGTGAACTGATGGGCCCAGGAAACCCTACAGAAAACTGAATTTCTTCTTGTTTTTCCCCTTCCTTTCTCTCCTTCCCCAGTAATAGTTACTAAATCAAGTTTACATATAAAGATACTGCTTCTAACAGTTCTTTGGGAAGGGAGAAAGTGTTCCCCCTTGTTCTCATTAAAACTATAATATTGTAATTTAGAAAAAAGCCATGAGAAATTATATGATGGATAACAAATAAGGCAATGGCAAAAACTTTTAGGACTTACTAATAGGCAGATTTTTCTTGCCTGCAAGAGCAGGGCATATGTGAATTTCTTGTTTGTTTGAAGTAGTACTATCTCAGCCACATTCTTTTCCATGATTGCCTCACCCAACAAGATGTACCTGTCATCTTAAGCATGAGACCAGCCAAAACTTAGCCCCATAGGTGGGAAGCAACCTGAACTGATTAATTTGTTTACCAATATGTGGAAAGCCATTCGATTGCCTCTAGCCCACCTTAGTAGTGGTGTAGTAATTAATTATACAAACATGCCTTATACAAAACTCCGAGGGGATTCTAACACCCACTCCCCCACAATCCATTCTCAAATGCTGTTTTATGTTAACTCCAAAAAATACACAAAACTTCATTGAAACTGTTAATGGAAAATGCAATTGCTAATAGGAAACATTAGTTCACTGTTAATATTCTCTTCCTTACCCCTGAACCTCAAAGCCAGGTAAAAGATGAGCACTTTGCAGATTTTTACCCTTTCAGATTTTTTCCTTAGTATTGCTTCAATGTAACTCCTGTATTTGGGGTTTTGTTTGGTTGGTTTTTTTATAAAAGATGTTTGGCAAAGTCCAATATCACTCACAATATACCTAAACCATAAATATTAGAAATAAAAAATTAAATTATATGAAATACACTATAATATCAGCAAGGCACTTTCTTCTTATATGTAGAGCCTTTTATTACAATCTAATACTAACACCAGATTAATGTGACAGCCATGAGTATACAAACCAAGTTACAAAGGAAATAAGCTTTTATTACTTTTCCAAAGATACAACTAGCTTAAAAGTAAGAGAGGGATGATGAAAATCGCTCAGAGGGGAAAAAAAAACCAAACCGAAAACCAGAGTGTTTCTGGAATAAAAATATTCAAATTGTTAAGCAGTTAATTGGATTGCCAGGCTTACATTTGATACAACAATCCTCCTTACACAAAGTCTTTACTTAGGCTGTGAATTTCCCCATGTACAAGCCAAGTAAAAGAGGATTTAAATAAAACTTTAACATTTGAGATGTTTCAGTTCTTATGATGGAGTTAAGCACTAGTACACAATACCAATACAGGCAATAACCAGGGCCAGTAACAAAAAATAGAACTGGATTAGTCAGATGCCAAAAACACTCATGACAACACACCTCAAAATAGGTTTTGTCCTGCTGGAATTCTCCAGCAAAGTGCTATGACTTCAAATGCAACAGTTGCAGAGCTCCAGCTGGAATCATCCCTCTCAAAACTCATCAGACATTGGAGTGAGTCACTCTTTATCATTCACATTAACGATAGCAAGTTCTAGGGCCATTAGTGAAGTCGAACATTAAACTTTTTCTAAACCATTGAACAGATGTTCCCGCCTTTATGCTGGCATGACTTTTTTCCTAATTGCCTCTGTTAAATCCTACCAGAAACCTGTTGTTCTGGCAACTCTGCACAGGACTTGAACTTCATCTGAAACTTTTCTGATCTCCTTCCACCTCTGCAAACCCTTTTGCCAATTCCCTCGCAGAGGCCAGCAGCAGCTAACACCTGTGCTGCTAACAGAGTGAGGTCTCACAAGGAGCTGGAGAGACAAGGCTACAAAAGTGACGGCAGCAGCAGGAGGAGGAACATTGTTCACAGGTGGGTCTGAGCACCAGGGAAGAACGGTGGTGGGATGGGATGGAGCACTGAGCAGAAAGGGGCCAGACACAACTCCAACTATCCTGTTTACATTTAGTCCCTCAACAGAAATCCACTGTCATAGGTTAAGAACAGATGTTCAGAATGAGCTGTAATGAAACCTTTTTTCTCCTTTACTCCTCCTTGCCCTTAAAGGCCGTTCACTGCATGTCTTTCAGCCCCACTGGAATCCCATGAGGCTGGGAATGACACCAACAGAGTTCTTTATTTTCAGAAGACGTAACTGCAAATGCCTTCCAGCTGAAATATTAGAAATCTTTTCAAGTAAAGTGACTTGATATGACTCATTTGCTAATGTCATAAGCCTGTGGCACAAAACATCTTAAAAAAGATAGTTTTGTCTAACTGCTTATTAGAGTCAATCTTTATATTACTATCTTTTTGTTTTCCTTCTATATCCCCAATAATCTAATTTCTCAACAATTAAGCAGTTTGCTTTAATACACTCCTGCTGATTTAAACAGAAAACAATAGAAGTAAAAGGGTATAATCTTTATTAGGTCAGCGATAGTTTCAATAGGTTGCAGTAAATTAAAAATTTCGTTATATGCAATTAAGCAACTTCATTAATATAATTGCCATTTTCTTCACTGTTTTGGCTTAGTATGTGCCAGTAATTATATTGAGAGATACACTCATTCATGCACATACATATAATTTCCACCTACAACCTCTACATTACTTGCAGGTAAAAACCAATAATGTGCTTCTGAAAGCTAGTTAAGAAACCACACGTAAAAAATAACTTCCCATCCTGGACAGCAGTGTAAGGATCACCCTTCAGCTGTGTAAGCAAAACACATGGGAGCTTGTATGTGCCATATTGGCTCATTACTTAATCATTCTCTTAATAAATCAGATCCTATTTTTTTTCCAGCTACAGAGCCTGGACAAGATTCAGAACCTGGACTGAAATCTGAAATGCCATGCCACTGTACAATGCTGCTCCAATACCAGATAGAATACTACTCTGCTCTAAAACTTCATGTTTCCAACTTTGCAGAAGAAGGAGTTATGTTATGAAACTACTAAAAAAAAAAGTCCAAAAATGTTATGATTGTCTATCTCGCAGAAGGGAAGCAATTTTCAGCCAAGTAATTGGTACATTTTCTTAGTGCATTATGTTTCTCAAAACATGTTACTGTAGGTGGAGATTAGCATCCCTTTTCTTCAAGAGGAAAATTACTTGTCTTCTATACTGACTGGAGCTGTCATTCCAAGAGCTGACAAATGTTAACAATCTCTGGAGGTGTTCTTTACAAACATCTCAAAAATAAATAAATATATTCAGATCAAGGATCCAATGACCAAAGAAAGGTTATAAATAGAAGGAAAATACCACTGTTTGAATATTCAAATGCATCACATATCCATCATTTCCAACATAAGGAAAACTATTTTAAAATAGCTAAATTGGCACATTAACAACTGATATGGAACCTTGCCAGAGAAAGAACACAAGTATTATTTATTAACAACAAAAAAAGTTTGCTGTATCTCCCATTTTGCAGATAACATTGAAGAGGAAATGAAAATAGGCAACAGTTCCATTCCAGCCATCCAATCTAGTAATCTGTGCAGACAAATTAGCAAAACCCTTACATCTGGAATTAGAAAACTGCTTTTTCTTTAAATCTTCTTGTTCATCATATCCTCACTGCAGTTTCTTGAAACTGTTTCCAGTGCTTGCCACAACAAAACATGAAACTGCATTGTGTCATCTCACATGCTGAAAGCAGGTTCACAAAGTCCAAACAAACCAATTTTCTCAAACCAATTTATTAAACCACAGTAACTACCATAATTTGTTTAAACTATGAGCCAATGCCCCATGACATTATGTGTATAGCACCCTTAAAAATTTTAAATTTCAACCATAAAACTCATCTTGGTTTAAAAAATGTATAGCAATACACTAATATACACAACATGAAAGGACACCTAAACACTTTTCCTTCTTATTTGCAAGAAATTGTCAATCACAGAACAAGATGCTTTACTGAGATTTTGACTGAGAAACTCTCTTACCCTTCCTGTAATACTTCAGAATAGTGGCTGCTCTTGGCCACATGACATGGAGGGTTCTGTGCAGGGCCAGGAATTGGACTAGATGATCCTTGTGGGTCCCCTTCCAACTCAGCTTATTCTGTGATTAAAATCAGAACAAAGTGGAAAGGATTTTTTTTTTCCCCAGGGTGAGACTTTTGATAGGAGACAACTACCAACATATCAGAAAACCTTAGCTAAAATTACAGCTGTACAGGATGTAGGACCACCCTCAGAGAACTACAACCTGAACAATAATCAAAATAATTGAAAAAAATTAGCAGTCAATACAGCTCACTAATGTAATATCCAAAAAAAGTAGGAAAAAAGGAACAGACTAGGAGATTCTCATTATACTTTCAAAACTTTTCATTTCTCAGTCTCCTGATGTAAACCAAGGATTTAATTTTAATATAAAATTAGTGCCCTATCAGATGAGTAACAGAAATATAAATAAATCAGCCTTGCAACTAGTTTAGCCCAGGGCTATAAGTAACTCTTCTAAATGATCTATGCAGCACACCACAGAATTCTCAATGTGTTTAAAAAATCTCCTTCTTGCAAGAGATGGACCTTCTTCACCCTGCTCAGTTAGATTTGAGCATATTACCTTCAAGCACATGATCACACAACCCCACATAAATTTATAGGCTCTAAACAATGGGATTTAGAAATAGTGGATAAAAAATTTGCTGTGGGGAAGAGGGGATGGAAGACTTAAGACCTAATTATTTCAGTCTTAGAGAAGAATTAGTATTAGTAATGATAAAGAAGACAAAGTAATACAGACTGAGGGCACGCAAGCAGGCAATATTTTTTTAGTGTCAGACTGTACCTGCTTTGCACAGTAAAACAAGAAATGACAGCTTCAAACCAAGAACTGCAGAACACCCCACTGGCTACAAGGCAGAGCTTCATGTTTCCTTAGCCCTTCATCTTCTCCATTACGAGGTCTGACCTTCACCAGATGCAGTGCCTGATTTCAGCATTTTCTTTCAGTTACTGTGGAGACAGACCTGGATTACATCCGCTCATTCCACAGGTGGAAGGGACACAAGGCAGCCCACTACGGATGAGCTACACCTACCCCAACTAAGAAACATTTCTCATGTATCCTCCCACACATAGCTAATCATCTACATCCTGCAAAGTTTGAGAAGCAGAACTATTCAGCAGGATCAGATTTGTAGCAGAAAGGTAGACATCAAAATTTTCTTTTGCTGATTAGATGTGCAGAAGAACAACTTAGAACATTTAAGCCTCTGAAAAGTTTAAATGAAAGACTCGTTGTTACTTACTTCATTCAGTTTGTTACATGAAAGTTCATATAGTGGAGAAAGGAAGGAAGCTGTGATACCTTATCAATGAAGGACCGTTACTTTAAAAGTAATTCATGAAAAGAATAGTATGTATTGTAGAAAATAATTATGAATAGATACATTCTGCCAGTATTCAGGTTATGAGCCTGAGAAAAATACCGTTTCTTCTAAAGACAGAATGTCATACCCATGTAGTCAAACCTATTTGATAATTTTTCCTTTCAGTAAGACTGGGATTATTCATTAGCTGACTGAAGCACTTAGTATGTACACTGACCTTGTGCAATGCTTGTTATTAGTGACTCTTTTGATCATACAACTTCTTTGCTTGCAAATAGGAACAGTTTTTTGTCATTAGCCATGGTAAAGCACCAGTTTAACTTGCACTGGAACAAGGAAGATGTGGGAGTAAGCTAAAGTTAAAACTTTCTGATACTAAACAGCAGGTTGCCTGCTGTCTTCAGCATTAGCATTTAAGTTCACTGCAGCTCAACTCATTTTGTATCAGAGGAGATTTATATCAAGCTGTGGGAAGGCATGTCAGCTTCTGGTTCTGTCTTACAGAATTACCATCAAGAACACAGATTATAAGAAGCAAAAAGCAAAAGCAAAGTTAGCAGAATATTTCTTGCACGACCAAAACTTGTAAAGGTTGCTCTGGTGCTAGACGTATTTTCTAAACATCTTGCTCTTTGAGATACTTCTTGAAAAGAAAGATTTTCTCTTCTAATTGAGGTGTATAGTGATTCTACATACATGCAAGCCAGTATCAAACTGCATAAGTTGCTTTGTCTTATTCTGAAGTAAGATTTACTGTTCATTTGTCCTTTTGCTGTCTCCTTATGCTGAGATCCCCAAAGATGCAGTGCCAACTGCAAACATTCACAAGGACATTTTGACCATGGTATTAGACTACTCAAATTCAGGAAAAAAGCACCTTGAGGGTGCAACCTGCATAATTTGCATCCTGAAAAAGAAAATCACATTTTCTATCTGGGATACAACTGAAACCCCAAGTTTGGTATTTCCTCTCAGAATTTTACTTCATTAATAGTAGATTTTAGGATACACTATTTCACAAGTAAAAGTATTTTCAATAGCATCGAAATACTTCACTATGCAAATACAGGCACATAAGTAAAAAAATTCCCGAATTCTCTCTTTTGTCAAATATTTAGCTGTGAGCATGCTTTTTCAAACACAGCACGATTAGTTAAAATTTCACTGCATTAAGACAGAACTTCTTTATTGGAAAATGTTTGACATCACCAAGTCAAAAAGAGCCCACATACAAAAAATCCCTCCCTATTGTTCTACTGCCTTCCATTGCTGTTACATCAGCCCAATACTTGTGACAAATTAACTCTACCCTGCAGCCAAGTGAATTCCTATTAGCGACTTCTTATGGAGGAAAGTAAAAACAGGATAGTCAAGGGCTCTGCCCATCAGACAAAGCCAGCTGTCATTCTGCTTAACTTCTACAACAAATGTCCTCAGACCCACAGGAGAGAAAAGAAACACCATTTGGCATTTAAACTTGAGGTGCCAGGATTCATTAAAGCGGAAAACAAGCCTGGATTGATTACTCTGATTTTAAAAGGTCGTGAATTGCTAAGGTTTTTTTGTTTCTTTTAATGCATATTTAGTTGTTTTACAAGGCAATTGTTTTAAATTGTAAATTATAACCCTGTATAATGGGTACTGCCTTAATTAGATTTTAACTATATGCTAATCTGAAAGGGGCAGGGGGGAGATTGTTTCATGCTTTCTCAAGGTCTGCTAATAAAGACTGCACATCCCACAAAAATACTAATTGAGATCAATATAACTAACTTTTATAACTGAGTATATCCGTGTGGCTTAAGGTGCAGAGCTTCTACAAACTGTGGCCTTTTAGAAACATTTAGATTTCATTTGAAAGTACCATCTTTGCTTCCATGGCATGACCAGTGATTTGTACCAACCATTTTCCAAGCAGGCATGTAGAGAAAAGCAGTGCAAAGAACATAACTACAGTAAAATAAGTAGACCAACTCATAAAGGCTTCACCTGTGCTTTGTGGTTCCAAGATACAGCATTAAAATCAAAGTCTAGCTTGGTCTCAAAATCAAACCAAAGACCTTCTAGAATCAGCAGTATAAAAACTTTTTCACCTTCAACATTTCACTCAGACTTTGCCCATGGACTCACACAAACTTATAACTGTCTTTTTTTCTTTTACAGATTGTACTGATCACTTTTAATCCTAATAAATTTACTGCAGTGATGACCGAAGGAAAGATAGAAAGCTTATCAGTACAATCAGCAGTAAAATAGCTGCAGTGCTATTTTCACTCATGACCTCGTCTTTGAAAATAAAAATCTTTTTCAAAAGCATTTCTCCTTAAAGAAAATAAACATTCTTCAGGCAGTAATGTCAAATTTAAGTAACTGGAAATAGAGAAGAAATAAGGCCAGCACTTCTGATGTATCCATAAGATTAGGAAATTAATAACATCCAAACCAGCCTCACCCTTGACTGTCAGATGTCGGGTGGCAGATCCCAACACCAGAGGAGCATTCGGTCAGAAGGGAGCACAGGACAGGTGCACAGCTAATGGGATGTGTCACTCCAATACCCAGTCCCAGTGCAGCAATCAGCTGATGTACAGCCACCATTGAAAATTGCTCTAATTTGGTGGTTATCACCTATCTTGCTAATATCTTGGTAACAGGAAGAAACGTAAATATGTGCTTAAATATGCTGTCCACATCATACAAAAGTTGAAGGCTAATCTTACTTCCTTTACATCAATACCTCCAACAGAAAATTGGTATAGAGGCAGTTCTGTTGAACCTGACCTTCGCAGCTGCATCACTGTCTGCAACCACTGACCGAAGTTACAGCATAGAGACTGTTCCACTCCTTCCCACATCTCGATTTTCCATGCACAGCCACCAAATTTCTTCTTTGGAGTTTTGATTAATACAAGTATTATCACATGGATTAAAATGTATTTAAGGAAAGTAGTTTAGACTTAGCTGTTTCATAAAGGCTCTGTGTTACAGCATGGTTTACAACTGCTTTACAGGTAAAGCTGTCCCTACACAGCACATACAGAACCTATGAATAATCACTAGTACGTCCTGATGTTTCTGAAACAGCTGAAGACCAAAGGTATAAAAAGAAGCCAAAATAATACCCATAACCTTTGCCCCATTATGCATCACTTCAGAAATTCTCTTCTGGAACAAAGTGCATCTGAAGTTACTTCTAGAGGTTACATGTTCACAAGCCCAGAAAGGGATCCATCAAAATGCTCAAATAATCACAATAAAAAGTGCTTTAAAATCTGAGCAAAGTTGCACAGGAATACCCAACAATGCAATGAGATGTGGGAAGAAAACTAATTTTAATTTTCCAAAGATACCCACCTGGAGCTACTAGTCATTTCTACATTTACACTGGAACTTCAAAGAGCACCACGGTCAAAATATACATTCCCCTTGAAGATGCACACCTAACATCCATCTTAGAAAAACTTGCTCTCTGTCCTGAGCAGCATTTCAGACACTATACCTATGACTTTTGTTATGGCTTTTGTTTTGTTGATTGGAGAGTTTTTGTTGTTTTTAGCTTGAAAGGCACTTTACCCTTACTGAAGCAAATCCCTCCTTTCCATAGTGCACTGTCAATGACAGTCCTGCATACTAAAATGGTACTAAGTCTTCACAATGAGATTTTCTGTTGGTGCCCAGAAACATATCTGCAAGAAAGGGTTTATTCAGAACTAGGTTTTTACACTAAAATAATAATGTTCATATTCCCTCTCCCTCACAGCTGTTGCTGATTACAGGCTCAAGATGAGACATTAGCTAGTTTGGAAATACAGACCTTAAATATTACCCTCTTATTTAACTGTTTACCTTCTGATCTGACTCTTGGCATCTGCAGTTTATAATCCACAAGCATTTCCAAAAGCTTTCATATTTTAATTACAGATACAGGCAGAAATAGTTCAACAGAACATAAGAAAAAAAGACCTTCGCACTCATCATGGGGCTGGCAGTCTCTGAAACCCTGCCTGCCTACTTCACCCAGCAATAGGCAGAGTGCTGTTGGATGGGAATTCATCATGCCCTCTGGTGATAATAACTGGAATTTCCCAAGATTAGACACACACCTGTGCCCGAAGTCACCCCGTGCAACACTGCCGCGCTTTCTGCACGCAGCTGTGTGCCTGTGGAGCACTTCAGCGTGCAGGACAGACTAATTTCTGAAACTCTTACCTAGCAGGGGAGCAGCACTCAGCTTTTAGGAATGAAAGGACCCTAGAGTTTAAGTGCACCATCCACACACGTGTTGGAAAAAGGCGTTTGTTTAGTGCACATGCTTGTCTTTAAACATAACCTCTGGGCACCAGTATTCCATTAACAGTGTCCACCACCAGTCAGGATGAAAGAGTAAACAGGACTGATAAACAATTAGCAATTTCTTTCTGATTAATTTAACAAACACATTCATGTTGGAAGGGAGCTCTGGAAGTCATCTGGTCCAACCCCCTACTCAAAGCAGGGCCAGCTACAGCAGGTTGCTCAATGCTGCACCCAATCAGGTTTTGAATATCTCCAAGGACGGAGATGTCACAAACTCTCTGGGCAGCCTGGTCCAGTACTCAGCCACCCTAAAAAGAATAAATCTTTACTGCATTCAAACAGATTTCCCCATATTTCAGTTACTGCCCATTGCTTCTCTGGACAAACTGAGAAAAGCCTGGCTTCATCTTCTTTACTCACCTCCCCATCAGGCCATTACATGCATGGATAAGATCCCCCTGAGCTTCCCTTCTCCAGGCTGAACACTCCCAGCTCTCTCCGCCTCTCATTGTATGTCAGATGCTCCAAGACCTTTGATCTTCTCCACGATGCTTTGCTGGACACACTCCACTCTCTTGTAGTGAGATAGACAGCAGTAGACACAACCCTCCTGCTGTGTCTCACCAGGGCTGAGCAGAGAGGAGCAGCATAAGTGAGCATATAATTTTAACTAGATTCAGTGTTGCACACACCCTTCCCACACAGCTGAGAAGGAATAACCAGTCTAAAAGAGAGAGCAATCCTTTTTCGTACTTCTGAACTACAGAACTTGAATTTATACTTCAAAATGTTGTCAATTTATTAAGTTCACACTGCTGTGAAAGTAAAACCACTTTCATCCTGAGATGTAAATCTGAATTAGCAAAATCGTTGAGCTTGTTACATAACCTATAAAGTAAAATACAATCACAAATGTCCTTTCACTTGCCCAAGCTTGTCATGCTGATCCCAAAAGCAGTACACTTGGAAAAGTATATTTCTACAGTATCAGAGAATTACAAAAGGAAATAAAATCATAATTCATATAAAACTATTATGACCTCCAGCCTTCAGATCTGCCAATACAGTAGCATCAAATTTACCCTTAGAGACTTTTACTAATAGCTAACTTAATAGCTAATAATGTTAGTAGCTAATGAGAAATCTACAGGACTCCATTTTTATATTGTGTGTATATAAATTACACACATATCCATACACATGATTCTAAAAAAAGACCCAGTTCATCTTAGATCAATTTCTGAGTAAGCACAGGAGCAAATATAGCTTAAGTTTGAAATTCTTCCTGTGGTGATTCATTTGTTTTTGCCATGTGTCTTGTGCAATGGGATCTATACATTAGGACAATGAAACAGCCTTCCTCTGCGTGGGCAGAACCTAGCGTGCTGTCAAGGCTGCTGAAACATGAGCAGAAACAAAAAGACTAAAGCCAGCTTTTGAATGCAAGATATTTTACATGTAACTTAGAATATAGACTTCCTGCCTTTTTTTTGGAAGCTGAACTCCGCCTTATCAGATCACAGTTCAACTCTTTGTACCACAAATTTATGTAAGACCCTGCATTACAAAAATAACTGAGGTAAAGGGCATTTTTAAAAGAGCACCAAGGTAGTTATTAGAACAAACCCACTTGCACCTTAATATGAATACAGGTTCAGTCTGGCTTTTTAAAAAAATCTGGACTTCTAACTCCATAGAACTTTTTATTTCCCAATGCTCAATATTTTAAAACAACACTGAAAAAAAATTAGGCAAAACACATCCAGTTTTTATACTACAAGGAGAAACCCTTTTAAAGTAAAGTGGTCCCATTCTGCGATTCAAAATCGATACTTTGAGGACTGTATTTAACACCATACAAATGGATGCCTAGAATATCCCCAACAAGAAATGCTGGAGTGACATGCATTATCCTACCCGGGAGACAATCTGCTAAAAATGCATCTGGTTAACATCAAGTAGTTGGCCTTTATGGGGTTATAACTTTTTCTTTGTCATCTCTGACTATCCATATGTCTGTATAGATAGATATCTCTCAGCAAGGGTTTACAAATACAGCAGTAGGCAAGTGCAAGCTCACTCTGTCCATGCATTGAGAAGACATTTCTTAGTGGAATACCATCAGTTTGCACACAGCGTCATACATCATACATACCCCAATCCCATACTGGCTTATTTCTGGCTCCAATTGTGCACCAGGCACCTCAGTGCCACAAAACTGTTTTGGTACCTATTTTCATGTTTTAGGTATTTTACTCACATTTTTGCTTTCTTTAGATTTTTCCAGATATAGTTATGAAATACTAGTGAGTCAAAAATCCCGTTTTTCTAACAGTTGTTCATGAAATCAGAGTTGAAGTTAAACAATGCACACACAAGCCTTCTTTACCAGCTCTTAAAATCCCTGTGTTAAGTTCTTCAGGCTCAGTAGAAGGCTGTAATTATAAACCAAGCAGGAGAAATTATTCTAAGTTAAGGTAAAACTCTCCCAATGAAATTCAGCCAAAGCAGAAGGTATTTTCAGGTCCAATCCTAACAGCATTTTATCTACCTGCCCTACTGCCTCCAATCCCCTGCCACTAGTTTCTGGTGCTCAGGTCCATGTACCTGTATGGAGCTGATAGTTCAGTTCAGTGACAAACAGGAGGTGTTTTGAAAAGTGATTAATTCCTCAACAGTTATTAAGTACTCCAAAGCAGTTACTCAATAGACAATAGACTCTCACTAGAATAACACTGTTTTTAATATACACACTGCTGATATTCTTCTTTGTGTTATAGGATCTTTGGGTACAAATTTGAATTTGACTTCTCCCTGCTTTACAGAAAGAACACAAATGATGTCAAATCTCTTTTTGTTCAGGTATAAAACTTGCTGCTAGAGACTAGCTAGAGCACTGAAGTTTGAAGGCACAGCCTTATTAAATATTAATGTTCTGCTGGATTTTTATATTCCATTTCAATATATTTGTGGCCAATAACCATCCATTTTCCCTCACTTGCAGAAGCCGAGCAGGTGTGCAGGTAGCTGGTTACCAAGACAACATACTGGCAAGGGATTAGAGCAGACACTTGTATGTGTATAAGTCTGAATAATGCAAACACTGTTAAGTGATACATTTTTCATTATTCGAATATCACATGATGTTTTATGCCATTTAATATTTTTTTGCCTGTTGAACACGCTCCTGTTAAGAACCCAATTCAAACCTCACAAGCAAATGTAATTATAGTTTCATTATAACAATGAAAATACCACTTTACACATTTCTTCCATGAGCTCAATAAGTAGTTATACAAACATCTGTTCCATTTCCTACATCTCACATTTGGAAGAACTAAGCACGAAGACACAGACATTTATAAAAAGAAAAGTAAGACAAAGAAATTAATCAGAACTTTATCAGAGGTATAAGCACTTCACCAAGAAGGCTGGGTACTTTGACAAGGCATGTCTTTGCAGTAATTCTTGCCTCATTGCTCTAGAGACAGATACCAGCCCTTTAGTAATGTCTTAAATTTTGTTTTGTTAAACTGTGGAAAGCACTGCAGAACATTTTAAAGTGTTATGTCAACAAACTATGAATTACAGTGTTAAGCAACAACCTTTAATAAAAGAAATGAGCACAGGTAAATAGAAACCACATTTTCAAATGTCCTTCTGTTCTTAGAGACAATTTGAAATGCACCTATTCAAAGCAAAACCTTCGCAGATATTTGAGTATATACCACCACATCCTAATTTTAATGCTTCATTTTTATTTTACACGTACTGCCAGAGGACAGACAACCTATGTCTTTCTCCATACTTCTCATAGTAATAGCACATCTCAGCTGCACCAAAATATGTCGAGAAAAGCACAAAATAATGAGAAATGGCTCTTTTTTGATCCACTACATACAAGATCAAACAGCTGTATTTTATAATTCAGCAAACCTCAATCCCCACTTTACCCATGACAATCATCCATAATATGAGAGGGAGAAATGCTGAAGTTTCCTCATGTAGATAGAAAATGTTAAGTGCTACTATCATTCTGTTTTCAGCAACATGAAGGAGAAAGAGATACAAGTACATGGTCCTTCCAACAGGTATTTCTAGGACTGAAAGTAGGAGCAAAAGGTTCAAGTGCCTCTACTTTAAACTCGTAGATTTCAAAATGAGGAAGATAAAACCTGATGTATTTTAATGGATACACTTGGGCTTTTCAAAGGCAAAGAACAGAAAAGACAAGTTCATGTGCTTTCCATCCTCCTTCTATACTGTAACTACTTCCTGTTACGGGCAAACTGCCTATCCTTGCCCAAAAGTGTAGCAACAATTATTCTGCCTCAACATTTTCAGGTGTGTTTCAAAATCAGATCTCCACAGAATACTTAAAATTATTTGGGTTTATCTCATTTCAAACTTTTCACTGAGCTCAGAAGATATAGAGGCACCTGGTGGGTATTATAAACCCACCAGGGTTTATAACCCGCTTCTAGTAGTTGAAACCACCCTCCTTTGAAATACCCACTGGCTAGAAAATTCACCTGTCCTGGTGCCTCTGAAAGTCCTGCTAAAAACAAAGATGCTTTTGAGATGTCCTACCCTTACATCCTGCACACCCAGGATCTAAGGGTAGGAGGGAATTAAGGGTAGAACCTCAACAGCTGAGTACTTAAAAACAGGCTTAGGCTGCTGAAGTCTGTGGGGGTGAAGAAAATGTTTATGTATTTCTCAGCACCGTGGCTTCAGGGCTTTCAATATCACAAAGTCAACAAAAATTAGACTCCCTGAGCTTTGACGTGCCTGAGCTTGAGAAACCTTACTCTAGATCTTCACAGATGAAAGATGCAAACCCTGGAAACACTTCAGGACAGGTGACTGATCGCTGGAGAAATCCCATTCAGCTCAATGAAGCAACTTGCATGGCCAAAATGATGCTTTTAATTAACTATTTCCAGGATTCGCATTTTTAATTTTGCTGCAGATTGCTCAGAAAAGATGAGAGACTCAACCTGTCAACTGCTTAATTAGACTGGGTTTCAATTCTCAGACTAGCTTCCTCTAAAGAAAATGCCATCTGTTTCATGTTGCAAATTCCCCTGTATGTCCCACACAGCTTGATACTGAATTCTAGAGAAATACTTCTTAAAATCAAAGATCAAACCATGCAAAGAGATTCCTGTAGGGTTAATGCCTCCGTAAGCTCACTGAAGTCAGTGAGACTTTACAATAGAATTAATTTTTTTCACCCCAAAGCCCTTGCCTGCCTGGCCACTGGACTAACTACCCAGTAAGGAGGGAAGATAAGAGATAATACAGATAATCAGAATTCCAGAAAAAATAAAGTGTATTGAAATTAAAAATGCTGCAAGTCTATTCCATGATGTAATTTTTAAAGAATCAACTAGTTCTCCGCTCCTATTGCTTTTCACAGAGTATTTGTGCCTAACATGCAAAACAGTGGTATAATACACAGCTAAAGTTTATTGTCATTGGAAGGTAGACTAGTACGTACCTCTTGACCCAACACAAGCATAAAGTGCTGGAGAAACTTTAGCAAACAGCCAAATGCCCACCTAGCTGCTGCTCACTCCTCTTCAGCAGGAAAGGGGGAGAAAATAGGATGACAAAGCTTGTGGGTGGAGATAAAGACAGAGATATTGCTTACCAATTACCTTCACAGGCAAGACAGATTTGACAGATGAAAACTCCTTCAATTTATTGTCAAGAGAAACACAGACAAACATTAAAGCAACATCCTTTCTCCTTTCTCTTCCAGACTCAATTTCACTCCTCACACTCCTCCACCCTCCAACCCCTGAGCAGCACAGGGGAAACAGGGATATTACAATCAGAACACGGTGGTTCCTCTCTACTATCCCCTTCCCTCTCATTCTTCTCCCTTGCTCCAGCAGGGTCTCTTCCCACTGGCTGCTGTTCTTAAGGAAAAAACTTTGTCTGCAGTGTGGGCTCCTCCTCAGGCTACAGTATCTGCCAAGGTACCATGAAGCATCTTTTCTTCTCCCTCCACCTTCTTCTCTGACCTCTGTTTCCCTCTACTGTTTGTCACACTTTTCCCGCTCCTCCTTTTCCTGCCCAGCATTTTTTACCCCCTTTTAACATAGTTTTTTACAGAGGGGCTACACTCATGGCTGATGGGCTCTACTGTGTCCTGTGGTGGGTCCACTGGAGCTGGCCATGTCCAGCTTGGGGCAGCCTCTGGGCCCTTCTCACAGAGGCCACCGCTGCAGCTCACCACCCTCAAAACTCTCCAGGGACACCCAGCGCAATGCCAAACACCTAGAAGTTCTTGGAAAGAGATAGAGATTGAACAGCATATCAAAGTCTCAAATCTCAACCAGAAATCAAACACTGTAGCATCATCCACAAGGAATTACAGATTAGAGCAGGGCAAGAGAGGGAAACAACCCTTGTGATACAACATAAAGCTCTGGGGATATTAAGGAAAAGCAGAAGAGAATTACCTGTCTCGAAATAGGACCATAAAGAAAGCCACTTCATTTTAGCTCATAGGGATGAGGGAGAAAGTTTACTGAACTTAAACTCCACTCCTCTTCACAATATAACCACGATTTCTCAGCTGCGTTTACAGCAGTAGCACTGCAAAAGGCCAAGCAGAGCTGACCTCAGTAGCAGCACAGAATAGTTTGTGCTGGAGAGATCACAGGCCCGTGAATAATTACCCACTCTGCTCCAGTCTCTTCAGAGCCATTGCTTTATGAGATTTTGTGATTCTTAACCTTTATTTTATTGTGCTCATATCATGATCAATTATATAGGGTCTAGGTTGGTGCATTTGCCCAAGTGTTTCTCGTTTCACCTCTGCTGTTGTCAAACTTTGGTCTCTAAGATTTCTTCATTAAACAGCACATGCTTGTATCAATATCCACTTCATTTGCCTACAGCATTTCCCTTGCTGAAGGGGGCTCTCTTGTATGCCTTCAAAGAGGGGCTTTCAAAGATGTAACATAAACATGACTCTGTTCAATTTAATTACAACGGAAAGAGATATTCCCCGTGGTCTCTGGAAATCCAAACATTATAGAGCAGAGACTTCAGCTAAGAGCTAATCTGATTAAAAAAACTTGCTGGCAAACAGTTTTAGTTTAAGCTTCCATAAGACTCCAATATATGATATTTTATTTTTATTGAGGTTATGTATGTTATCTATTTAAGAATCTAGTTCCTCGTTTTTAATAATAAACCTAAAGCATTTAAACTAATAGCTTTAAAACATGCAATATCATCAACAGCCACCCTATTAGTCATTATCACACACACATAGCTGCTTGTACAAACTGTGATGGCCTCCAGTAAACAAACTGGAAGAGAAATTAAATTTTCACACTAATATAAATACAACTCAGCAACTTCTCTTTCATAAATGATACTGTTTATATATCAAAGTGATATTTTTCAGGCAAAAGAAATTATAATATCCAATAGTACCCTCTTTCCATATGTTTTGGGTGGGGTTCTTTGTTGTTTTTTTAAAATGAAGCACTGCTGTAATTTGATCTTCTAATTTATTACCATAGCCTGAAACGTCTGAATTGTAAAACATTAAGTTCTGCATCCTGCTGTTGATTCTTCTTTAATGAAAGAGAGCAAACATTGTTGTTCATCCTCTCCAACCTTTCAAATACCTTTTACATAATCAACCTCATAGTTCTATTGATTCCTGTAGAGTTAAACTGCAGGATTTCTGATAAGGTTTTTTATCAAATCCAGTGCCACTCCAGAAACTGAGCATTAGCAGTATTTACAAAACTGCGGCACCATTTCCTCCCACTAACAGGGGAAAAAAAATAAGCCAGCTATAAAGACTATAAAATCTAGTTGTCTTCCATGCTTTCAGTGTCTGAAATTGGAAGAATTGCAGTTGCTTCAAATCTCTTTCTTCACAGCAAGAGGCAGTTACAGGCACCTGCAAAGATAACATTTTCGACTGAGAGCTCTTACAGGGATTGTTTTTCCTGGACATCCACTTCTGTCAATGTATACAGGAGGATGAGGAGTGCTACAGCACTCACAGTGACAATTTCTCATCATGTTTCCCTAACACATCTGGCCTAATCATCCAGAGGGACAGCTAATTTATTTTATAGTTTTGGCTAAGAAGAGTGGCTAAAATTTAGTCCACCTGAAACTGAGGCAGTATGGACATAAGAAAACAAAAGTAAAAACTTAGTAAGGATGTCAACTCATGCCTAAAGGAGTATGGTATGACTCCAGTGTGCATACACTTGAGACTGTGTTTTGATACTCAAATGGAAAACAAGTAACTGCATTCTTTCTGCATCTGCCATCATCTACTCTTCATGCTCACATTCAGCACAGATTTAAACTTCCTAACACCCTACAAAAACGTCCAGTTGTACAGCAGAACAATGGAAGACAGAAATCTGGTGAGGAAAAAAAAGGGTAAGGGATCAAGGGCATTGTCACATGGGCATGGAGGACCTGCAATAGCAGGGAGCTAGTTAGATTTGCTTTCTGTGATGATTCTGAATATAGAAAGACATCTAGGATTGCATCTGTGGTGAAAAAAAAGGCAAAATCTTATTTAGTCCTGCTGGCTCCCAGTAAGCAAGCAGCAGAATGCTTGGAGCCTAGCTAGAATCTCTATAATATCAACGTGGTACACACACACATAATAAAACATTTATTCCTTTCCCAAACACTAAGTAAACAGATAGCTAAAAACATGTAGCTTAAAGCTCTGGCTGTAGGCTCCCCCCTACCTGCCAGAACATACTGAATGTCATCTCAAAAAAATGTGGTCATACAGCCACATACAGCAGCCTTGGTAGGGGGAAACAGCCCTACTGCAGCTCCAGCTAATCCAACCTACCTTTGTGTTACAGTGCCTGCAGTTCGCCCTGGGAGCGCTGCTTTCCCCAGCTGCTTACTTTGGGAATTGACTTTAAAAAAAGTTGAGATTGCAGTACCAGGGTACCAAACTACCAAACCTTTATGGAAAAAAACTGTGGCTTTCTGAGCAAAACCACAAGGCACACGGAGTCAGCTCAGGTTCACAGCCACTTGTCTCCTGCCCTGATTTAGTCCTAACAGGTTGGTTCTGATGCCAACAAAGACACCAGTGGATCTCACTGAATACCTTGGCACTCCAGTTCTGGGAAGAGTGGCTAACTTGGCATTAGCATAGCATGAAAATCTGGATTCATTTCAAGACTAGTGCTCCAAGCTGATAAACACCCTAGAAAGCCAAGCAGCTCTTTGTGGAGCCAGCCTGGCCCTATCAGGACTCACGTGGTCAGGCAGTGTCCAGAAGCAGCAGTACTACTGAGATGACTCCAGAACAGCTTAGCTCAGTCTGAATCTCACAGAACTGGTGCTACCAAACCCTGCCAGAACTGAGCAGGTTCTTCATAAGGTCAGCTCTGCTTATGGTCTTTTGTTGTCTGATCACACACTGACAGCTGCAATCCTTGCACCAGGACAAAAGATGTGGACGTCTTCTTCCACCCCTCAGCACTATCTCCTCAGGTCACAAACTGCTTCAGCTTCGAGTGCTACAGTTTGTCAGGGGGATGGTTCACAGTGAGTGCATCTTACACGAGGCAGCAGACACGGATATTTGAGTAAAGCTAGCAATAGCAGCATACCACGTACAATTTTATCTGTGCCCTTTTAAGCAAGGTGCCCTTATTTAATTTCTGTGCTTCCAGAAGAAAACTAAAAATACCTCCCTGCTGCTTTGCAGTTTCAATTTGTTTTCAGAAGATAACAAAGAGTCTATGAATTGTCCACACAGAATTAGACTGGTGCAGTTTAGATTAATTCAAAACTCACTGTATAGTTACATCCTTGGCATGGAGCAATTAGAGCTGGCTACGATTTTTCAAAACCCATGCTGCTTCTGCACCCACTCCAAGACTGGGTCACTCTTTATTGTGTGAACTATCTTCAGAAAGAAAGAGCTGACATTGAAAGTCTGCAAAGCTACTAATTGCTATACTTCTTTAAAAAAAAAAAAACAAACCAAAACCCAGAAAGATAGATAAATGCATTTAAATTCTTCCCCAAAAAAACACTGTAAAACTCTGGGATTTATTTTGTGATCTGCACCACTGGCAATGGAATTGCTCTGGAATATTTCAGAAATATTGAGGCTCTTCTTCAGTATGTGAGAGAAAGCCCAATACTAAAAAGTATCTAGCCTCAGATTAATTAGATGCTCTACCTGCAGTCTGTAGTACTTTTTGCAGACATGCAAGCTTTCATTGTCTTCTCTTTGTTATTTGAAAGACAACCCACATCATTCTTCTGCTCTCCCACAATCATTTTCGTTACTTCCACAAAGTCACTGAAGAAGAATAGACCCTTCATGACGTGTGTGCAGTGATGTTGAATTTCTTGAAGGAAGCAGTGACAGAGCTACTATACCAGCTTTTACCCCAAGGGAAGAAAGTCTGGTAAGAGAAGGGTCCAGCACAAGAAAATTTCAAGGAGAAACAGTAAAAGGAGATCTTACACATGGAAAAGGGTAACTGCTGAATGTGTTTTGCTGTCCTAAAACTCAAAAGCATGTGTGTCCTCAGAGTTCACGAGACAGATAATGGATAACAGCAGCATTGCTGAGGATGGACCAGACAGACTGCAAAGAGAATATAGATAATGGGACAGTCTTTCAGCCACATTTTAATTACGAAAAGAAACAAACAAAAAAATCACCAAAAAAAGAAAAACAAAAACCTACAACAACAAAGAAATTACCACAGTAAACACACGAAAGAAGCATGAAGTTCTTCACTGGAGTAGGGCAGACTTCATGTGAAATGTACACAGAGCTCCCAAAAGAAATTACTATCGCCACTCATTTTCAAAAAACCCCAAACTGATGCTGAACAGTGGAGCAGACACATGACAGCTAATAAGAATGAGTTCTCAGGGATAGAAATTACTGAGATAGAAGCAAAATCCAAAGAGCTTATTGCTGTCAAGTCTGGGTGGCAGACCAATCTTAATCACAGAGCACCAAAAGAACTGGTACATGAAATTTTAAGTCTGATAGCACAGATATTAAATAAATCCATCAAATGAGGTAGTACCACATGACTGAAGAAAGCCAAATATGGTGCCTATTCTTGGGAGGAAAGAGGGAAAAAAGTCATTTTGGTAGCACAGACACATCAGTCATCTACAGATAGCGCACAAATCTTGACAAAAGAATGGAAAACAAAAGCAGACCAAATGCATTACAGAAGACTGATCATAGCACACTAGTCCAAAATGTCTCTTTTCTATTTTATTCCCACAAAAAATGTGAATGTAATCTGTTTGAATTTTAATAAATCATTTGGCAAACTACTACATAGGCTAAACTGGAAAAAGTGGGAATAGTCAACAAAAGTAGAAGATGTATAAATCAGATAAACTACTTCAAGGATAAACAAGAGCAAGGGGAAATTACCTGGCAGAAAGCTCCTTATTAAGGAAGTTCCTTCAAAGTGGTCTTTAAGGACAGAGTTGAGCAACAGAAGGGAAGAAAAGCATGACAACGAACCCAAAACAAGATTCAGCAGGGCAAGATGCAGTGCCTGTAGGAACTGTGAGTGCAGGATGATTCCAAACTGTGTGGTTCCATCATGAGACCAGGAAGGTGCAGCCAAGGGAACTGTTGTTTCTTTCAGAACTGTTTTGGAGAAGGGCCCTGACGCTGGCCAGAGGCTTGAGGTGAATTGCAGTATATTGAGCCTTCTAAAGAAGACCACAAGTTTTCTGCAGCAGACTTAGGTCTTCAATCTCCATAAATCTAGGTTCTATAAAAAAATCCCAAAAACTAGAATACTGAGATTGAATCTGGTCACCTGGTACTGACCTTTACTCTGTGGCAACTGTGTTGCTAACAGCCTGTCGATGAGGAAGCTCAAAGGTATGTCAGGTGGGTCTACAGAGGCACGCTTTCAGCAACAACTCTAAACATGCTCATAAGGTAAAAGCCATGCCTTTTCATGTAAAAAACACTGTGATTTGTCTAAGCCACAACGGAAAACAAAAAACAGTCCTTCAAACCAGAGGACAATGAGGAATGCATGGCCATTTGCTAATATGGGAACAAATAAATTTAAATCCAAAATGTCAGGGATTTGACTGCTAAAGGGTTTGGTTCTAGAGCAGCTTTTCAGTAAAAGGAACCATGGGGCTTTTTTCGACTGATGTGAGGATGAAGCCAAGCTGTTTCTGAGGAGAAGCTTCACCTGCAGAGGACTGTATATTGCACCTGACAGTGTTGGCAGAGACTGAATCTGGCGATGGGGTAGCACTGCCCACCAACTTCAACACCAAACCAAGCCACACCTGACCAAGCCATCCCACTCTTGCCTCTTCTTTTTCCTCTGCTTGAGTGTGTCACTTACCTGCTGTGTCTTTCTCCATTCAGATGGCAAGCCCTCCAGGACTGTGACTGTGACTTATTAGGTGTACATATGGTTCCTGACAGGAGCCCCAGTGAAGCCTCAAGGCTTTACCAGACACGGTAGGAAATGATGCAGCCATGGATAACACAGTGAGGCTTAGCAGGTGGGCAGGATCCATGAGGACAGTCTGTGAAACTGATGTCTAACACAGCAGTGCAGGGGGAATTTAAAGCTGTTAGATCTGTTGAGCTGTTAGATCACACAATTTGTATTTGCTGCCTCCTGTATGGAACTGGTAAAATTCATACTACAAACTCAATCACATAAAATATTAATCAAAGAATTAATATTTGAAGACATAAGAAAAAAAACCTCAAGACAATTCCTATTTTGAATAACTTTCATCCTATTTAAATCATGTCTCAGGTTTACATCTACTAATAACAACATGTGTTCCCAAAACAATGAAAGAATGGAGTAAATATATATAAAATCAAAGCTCAAATAAGGTACACATGAACATTTTACAAGAAAAAAAGTGTAAATACTGTCTCAATCTCAATGCCAACAGACAGTAATCTCTGCATGACAGAACTCAAAAGTGCAAATGTGGTGGCAGTGCTTGTGTTATGCAGACCAGCAGAAATCAATGTGCAAAACCTGGTACCCAAGCCCTGCTCCAAAGGCAGACTTTAGGCTCTCACAGGGATCCTTTTCTCAAGCTTGTGTGGCTCTTTATAGAAGCCAGGGAAGGATAAGAGTTGAGGACCTGAAAAGAGGTTCAGAGACATCCCTGAGCAATGACAGCATCTTCCAGTAGAATTCCTATCTTCCAAGACAACTTCCCTCCCTTTCCCACCCTGAGTAACCAGGCCCCATGTCCAAACCCCTCTTGCCACCTTCCTTCCCACTCTTTCCACCTCCTGACACAGCTTGGCTTGTATTTCATCTGCATTTAAATTACCTGCTGGTCACTAGGTACTTTGGAAAGAGAAGCTGCTTTTCTGTTTCAGGATGCAGTTTAACCTCAGCCTGCAGCAACAAGGAACTGCTTAGGGAGGTCTGTTCAAACACACAATAACCCTGGGCTGCAGCATTCTTGCTTGTTCAGGGAGGACAGGACATCTGCTGCTTAATTGCACGGAGATGACAGGTAAGCTTTCAGAATTTTATTACTGACACGTATTTTTCAGAGACTTCTAAACTTGGCAAGAATTAAATAAAAGCAGAAGAGCATTTTCCTCTAAAAATGCCGACTTCTGCCAAACCTACCCTGCAAAGCCCATGACGGAAGGGGCTTTTGCAAGTGACAAAACAATGCATGTTTTCCCACACATCCATTTTTAAAAATAACCCCAAATGTTTTGATGAGACATCAAATAAAAAGGCAGATGGCATGAAAAATTTCAATACTAATTTTTAAGATTTTAGTACAGCTTAGCAGGAGGGAGCTCACAGGCCTGACAGAAAAAGAGTATTCCCATCTTACAGTTCAAAAAGCCGAATGGTTTTGATGCCCTGAGTCCCATATCAAACTCATTCCAAAAAAAATGACTACATGTAGAGCAAAAGGTGTTTACTCTAGCAGAAATATCACAGACCATTTCAAATTAAGAAAACTTCAGAGAATGCTTTCTTTTTAATTTTAGAAAAGATTCAATAAACCCAAGAAGGGTTATCTGGTACAGATGAAATTGGGATGAAATTTTAGGCCAGAAAAAAAACATAATCAGCACCAAGAACTACTTTCAACTTTATGGAAACCACAAACAGAAGGCTTAGAGAACAGAAATACCGGCTCAATCAGCTCCAGTGGGAGCCACAGTCAGCAAAAATGCTAACTCCATTGTATTAAGTGGGGAAAAAAAAGAAAAAAAAAACAGGCACATTGACTAAGATGTAAACATTGTGTTCAAAACTGCTAACAGTATAATCCAGCCTGGTAACCAGCAGACTGGTTCTGTATACTTGAAATCACAGTAGCAAGCTGAATACACTGCTTTGACCAATCTGCAGCACTGCCAAGCCTATATAGCAGAGAAGGACTAAGGCTGGCCGATGCATGTTACGCTAAAATTCCTTTTATGGAGGGACAGATTTCTCCCATTTGACGAGGCTTAGGCAGTGTATCAGTAAATGTAATGATAAGTAGCCTATGCAAGTGCTTCCATTTTTGATGGCAAGGCTAGAGGTGAAGCAGCACTAGAGGAAACAGCTTAACAAACCCTAACAATGACAGCAGCACCTGCACTGTACAGAAGACGGGACCAGAAAAGTCTTTATTGCTGCCGGTGATTGCACAGCAAGAAGATCTTGCCCACAATATATCAAGTTAGCCCAAACTAGCCTCCCTCCCAAGCTAATGCCATATGGCTGAAACACAAATCATGCAGTCTGACAGTGTTCCTCTAGTAAATTCTGAGCCTAGCATGAGTTCAACCACCTACAGCACAGGGCTCAAAGAATTCATGGAGGCAGAGCTGGAGTACTGCTCAGTGATTTCAGGGGTGAATGAGGAGGCTGCAAGTAATGGAGAGCAGACAGAGGACAATGAGAGGTACCCAAGTACAAGGGCAACTGGGGAGTGGTGGATTATGGGCACCAACTTCAGTGAAGAGGTGAAGAAAACACTGCAGGACACCAACACTTCATTGACTCAAATATTCACAAATTATTGTTTCTTCAGTTGTTGTGGTTATGTCCCATCCAATCCAAACTCGCTGTGGTGAGGGGTGCAGGGAGAGGGGAGGAGGAAATACAACAAAACATTCCTTCTGTGTCCCACTCCAAATGCCTCTGCATCCAGCCTCTGCTGCTCATGCATGCAGCCTCTCCCTCCTTCACTTCTCTCCATGTTGTAGTTTATGTAGTTTTATATGGGTGTGAGAAAAACAAGGCTGCTGGAGCACACAGGTGGGACTCTCACATCTAATAACTTCTCAAATATTACTGCAAATCCCTTGCCATTCTCTCCAGAGACATCTTACTCCACTTATTATTTCATTTCCTGTTTGTTCCACTGTAAGTTTCCTTTTATTTAATTTCATGCAGCTTGGCAGAATAACATCAAGCAATTAAAATGAGGCACATATAACACTCACAAAAATACTGCAGAAGTCTCCAATGTTCTCTACATTGTTTGAATTAATTCACATTTCACATATACCGGCCTACAATGCCTCTTTCACTCTGCACTTCACTCCCATTAGCAGATATTATAGTTAAGTTATATAATTGAATCATTATTCATCAGTAAAACATCTACTTACCCGCTGGTTTTATACCTTCGATGTCTCTCATGGTAGACTCAGCCCAGAGATGGGTCCCAAGGCAGGAGAGTCTCAGCAGCAGGAATGCAACCATTGATCTTGGCACACAACCACGCAGTAGGTTTTTGCTCACTGTAGAAATCACTCTAGAAATTGCTCCTTGAGTTTGGGACCTCACCACACACAAAAACATAACCTTTAATTTGAAAAAAAACATTCCCTTTTCTCACAGTCGTGAAATCACCGACATGGACCAAATGAAATCCAGCGCAATATCCTCTTCCCTGCTCTAGAGACAGCCTGAGCAAATCTGAAAAATTAAGAACAGAGTTGTTCAGCTAATCAAGTTGATTCAGAAGCCTAAATGAGGGAGGGAGGACAGGTGGGGAGGGAGCAAGATCTTAATCAATTTTGTGTCCCTGATGAGCTGCTCAGGCACATTCAGTTAAAATTGTCAATCTAAATTCCAAACTGCTGAAGTGTTCACCATCCTTTACAAAGCTGTAAAAAGTCAAAACTCTTTCCAAATCCTCTTCCACCACTCAACAATGTAGTGAAGCAGTGTCAATATAAAAGCATAGCATCTTGGCAATAGAACATACAGAAAAATTATGTGAAATGAGATTCAATTAATAAGTTTCAAGCCTCTATTTATATGCTGCACTCCTCTTTCTACGTGTTTATCTTGCTTTTCCATTAGAAGTTTCTAAATAGTTTCTAGTTTACTGCAAAATTAAACCGGGATATATGTTGTACCTTCTATAACATCTTTGCAACCCTGTGCTGGTGAGCCAAAAACTACAGCACAGTAGCCTGCAAGGAAATTTCCACTGCAAGCCTAACCTGCCCAGCAATCATGTAGTATAGAACAATTGCTCTGAACACTGTGTTTCAAACTATCATGCACTTATTCACTCAGTCCTTACAAAAGCACAGTTAAAACACTCATGAGAGGTTTAATTTCTGAAGCCACTAACAAATAGGATCATCTGTAACTTCAAACCCCAAGGGGGTACCACATGCACCGCACTATTTCAGGCCAATTAGCACGTTGTTTGGGAATTAGCTCTTAAAACAACCAGTGCATTACATCTTGAAAATAACAGTTTCCCAATTGTTCTAATGAATACAGAAGAGGAAACTGGAACAAATCCTCTTCTGGTATAGATCCATCTACTTCAGCTGAGCTCTGTTACAAATCATTTCAGCTTTATTACTTAGAAAGTATGCAAGTGAAATAACAATCCATTTGAAATGGAAAAATCCCTAGCATTTTATGTGAATCACCACATGACTATTAAGATAATAAAATTAATCACAGGTTTTCTATCTCAGCCTTGGTGGTTCTCATGGTTTCCACTGTTGTAGCAGTGAGACTATACTTACTCTTTGTAAGCAAACAGTAAAACACTGTCTAGAAGTTAAAGCATTTTCCTGAGTCTTTCCATTATCACAGTTATTCCCAGACTATGAAACTCCTACGCTTTGTACCTGTTGGTTATGTCTTCCCCCTAATTTCAGGATAACACATAATGCAGCTTTACGATCTGAGAGAGCGAAATCCAGCCATTCATCTTCAGCCAAGCAATCAAGAAACACAATGAACATCATAAGTTTCACTTTTAAAAGCTACTGTTCCTTAAATTGGGATAATACTTGTTTCAAATTAATTTACAAGTTGTTTATCCAACCCATGCAGCTCAATAAAATGAGAGGTTCATTACTCTGCCCTCCCTCAGCCACACGCCAGGTACTTTATTTTCAGCTGAAACCACAGGTTCATCTCTGCTTGCTTTCCTAATACATTTCAAACCAAATAACCATCAACCTTCACATATGGTCTCCAGCATACTTTTGACTTTGTTTTTGTTTTCCTCTGCTTCAACACCTCCTCAGATTACTCTGTTTAATTCTCTCATACCAAACACTGATTACCATCCAGTCTTGTTTTATTTACTACCTCCTCCTGGGTTTCACCCACTTACATCTCCCTTATGGTTCTTCAGACCTGAAGCTGTCTGGTGCCAAGCACTCAGTGTTTGTTTTCCCTGTGCTACAAATTCATGCTGCAAGCATCACTGTGACTCAACTCCAAACAAGTACTTAAAACAGTACTTGCATTAATTGTTGGTTATTTCTGGCAGCCCTGGAGAGTCTTCATGTTAAGAAATGGTCTCCTGAAACCATTTTAACCTTGATCCCCCATTACATGGCAACCAGAGACCTAAATGAGCAGACAGGAGTAAGAGGGCACACACTTGAAATGCACAATAAGAAAAACCACAGAGAAGACAAAGAAGGTGCCATTCTACTCTGTTTTAACAGAAAATGTACAGTGAAACTATCATAAATTGAGAAGATATTGTTTAAGGAAAAACAAAACCACTGAACTCCAAATTAATTCTCATTAAACACAATGTTCCTATAGACCACCCTTAAGATTAATAGGAAAAAGTCATTTATAATGAACATGAAACATTCCTCATTATGCTGTTTTAAAGTAGAAATTTTTTAAAAAAATTAAAAAAACAATCTTTACCTAACAGACCCAAGGAAAACCTTCCTTCTGGCCTGGCTATTCAGTAATTACTCACCACACCATGTCTCACACTGAAAAACTTTACTTTTAAGCAGATTTGTGATCATGTTCTTTGTTGCTTTATTTCAGCCTATTAGTCAGGAATATACTGCCTTTCTCCAAATAAACAGAATAGCACTCTACTACATTTCCTAGAAATAAAAACAGAACCTCAACATCAGCGCAGTCATAGATGAAGAATAAACAAAAACCATCTCGAAGTAGCTAGAATGAAGAAAAATATTTTAAAAATAAACATTAACAATAGCTTATAAAGAACTATGCACAGACACTTCTTTAACCAATATTGTTAAAATCCAAACCCCAAACTATTGCTTTTGCTTGGTGTCATATGAAATGTGGGTGTTCCCTTGTTTCTGAGGTAAATGCCAATGGCCATTACCATCAGTAAACAAATGAAAGATTAGAAACAGTCCACAGACTGTAGGGAAGAACAAGAAAAAGGGATGAAAAGGTCTTTCAGTCATATGAAAATGACTCTTTCATGACTTCACAGGCCCCTTGCTCTTCCCGTGTCCTCACTCCTTTAAGCACACT
This sequence comes from Dicrurus megarhynchus, assembly GCA_013399195.1. NCBI lineage: Eukaryota > Metazoa > Chordata > Aves > Passeriformes > Dicruridae > Dicrurus > Dicrurus megarhynchus. Next base: position 547,945 of record VXAD01002227.1, read on the forward strand.
ACCCAACAGCAAGGTTCAGCACAGGCAGCAAACCTGAAATGAACCTGGACATGCCTGCAAACGGATGAAGGGTAGGAGGCTGTACATGTACTACCCAACTCTGAGCTCCTGAATTATCTACCTGGACTTCCAGTCATACCCTCAATGGAGAGAAATACATCTTCACTGGATGGAGAGGGGACCCTCTTTAGGATATTGCTCTCTGCTCCACCTCTCATCTCTGCACTAAACAGAGATGGTTGGAAGTATCTCTCTTAACGAAAAACAGAGAAACAAAGGCAGCTGTAATATCTATGCCACCTACCGAGATTTTTTTTTGCTCAAGGACCACAGCTGAATGCTATCAAAACTAACAGACTACCCCAGGAGAAGCCAGTACCCTTCATGGCATCCACAAAGCCACTCACTCTTGAGAAATGTGTGAATGGTCAGAATCCACTGTCTTCAGAAATTAACAAAACTTTCCTCTCCCTTCCTGAACTACAGCCATTTCACACATAAACACAGTCTCAGAAGAACTCTTGTCAAATTGAAACAGCTACAAAAGAAGAAAAAGGTGATTTGTCTCTGAGGAACATGCTCTGCTGTGCACTGAAGCCTAAAAGGGTAGCAACTAGTGAGTCAGAAGCTTTAAAACCTCATTGTTGCCTTTACTTCTTATTTCCACTCCTACTGACCAGAAGCTGATAGGAAATTTTATTATTGTTAAAAGATACAAACAAGATAGTCAAAATAATTCAGAATCCAATCAATATCTTTCATTGTGGCCACAAATAACAATTCCAATCACAATTCCACACCCTGTTGAATTAGTTTTAAGGTCATCTAGCCCTAATCTTGGTATTTTTTTTCCTATCACATTACTAACTCCTTTATCCCATAAAGAATAGCCTGACCTGAACTTCCAACTAGTGAAAACAAGCGTATGAATCCATGCTAAAACTCCAAGACCATTAAGTACTTAAATGCATCTAAGTATAAAAGGTAGGGGCTAAAGTTGCCGCCTGACCCCTGTAAGCACCTGTTGGACTCCCATTCTCTGCTGCCAGGTATATGAAGAACCACTAAAATCTGACAACACTGAGTAACCTTATGCCATGGTTTGCAGCCAAGCTTTGAAAGGCAATAAATAAGATTGTCGCATGGCTGGGGTCATTCACAGGACCAGAACCAACACAAAAACTATATATATACACACATATATTTGTGTATGGTCCACTCAAAGGCAGCCATCGAGAGATCGTTGGTTCTGTAAGCAAGGCTCCTTTTGCAGTTGAGAGCTGCTGTCTCCAAATTCCTCCAAAGCCCATATCAAAGGGAAGAGGAGACTGTATGTTCTTACTCCTTTAAAAGAAAGGACTGAGCTACAAAGAGCCTTAATTTCCCCACAGTTTGCACCCGCACACATGCTGATACAGCCCAGCCACCCTGGAGTCACGTCTAGCACTCTCTCAGGGTTATCTTGCACAGATGTGGCATTAGCAAGGATTGCTGTTCTCCAACAGCTGTCAGACCTTGTGTTAAGGTGACTATTTCAAGACTTAAGAGAACTTTTCTGGCAAATGAGAGTGAATTTGACAATTACTAAAAGCTTATGACAAAAATGATATGTTCATAGGCTGCTTATCATGACTGAGGAGAATTTTACCTCTAGTCCCTGCTCTACCTGAATTGAAACAGAGATACTGACTAATCTTTCTGTCTGGCCATCTTCATCTCCACTAGTAACATTTTCTTGCAAGCGAGAGGTGAAGCAGGGCACCCCACAGTGTCATTCAGACTTCTGACTATGGGGTCATGTGAAGTCTCACTCTACTATTAGAGCTGCATAGAGTTACAACAACACTGGGTTAGGGAAGGTCTGATCCTCTAAGAGAGAGGTTATAAATACTCACTGAAATAGTTAAAACTACTTTTCCCCTTGGTCTTAGCTTTAGGAAGTTTACTATTTTCACAGTGGAAGGAAATGAGCCACCACAAAAGAGGTCATCTGATAGCATCCTATTCTTCTTTCACTTCTTCCTTCTGTCCTAGAATGTAATGTAGGTCCTAGTGAATATTTCATATCTTAATTACCAAGAACAATTATCAATTAAAAAAATACATTAAAGTGATATTGCTTTCATGTAGCTCTAAAATGAAATTTAAATCACTTTTTTATCTCTTCACCGTAAACTGTCGGAATGAAAATCTGTTTATCAAGGCTTCTTCAAAACGGACCTATCCTGCTACGCCAGACCACTGCCGTGAGGAGCCCACCTCAGGAGGATGGGCAGGGGCACAAGGACGCCCGTTCGGGCGGCGGTGGTCAGGGCTCAGGCCCAGGGGTCACTTACCGCCCGCCCCGCACGGCTCGGCTCGGCTCGGCTCGGCTCGGCTCGGCTCGGCTCGGCTCGGCTCGGCTCGGCTCGGCACAGCCTCGGCTCGCCCGCGCTCGCTGCCCGGTGTGAGGCCGGGGCTGAGCCGGGCCCGGCGCGGACGGGGAAGGAGCGCGGCAGCAGCCGCGGGGCGACCCTGCCCTCTGCGGGGGCCCGGAGGTACTGCCGGCCCTCCG
>VXAD01002229.1:0-108818 GCA_013399195.1 Dicrurus megarhynchus
CCTGTGCCACTGGATTCAATCAGGAAACTTGTGTAGGAATATACCAACATGCTGTACTGTCTTCAGTCTGGTCAGGTGAACATCAAAAACAAAACCCAAGCCAATAGTTAAATAACCTCTGAGCTGAGATAGTGATGGAAAAGCCTTGTTTCAGGATGTCAAATACTGTTTGTATGCAGCTCTGAAAAATGAATATACATGTCCTAAGGAAATAGGTTTGCAACAAGGAACTTTGAAAACCTGCAAGTGCTAAAGCATCATGGTAGCAGAAAGGGGCTCAGAGCACTTGGGTCTCAATTGTTTGAGTGGAAGATTAATGACTTTTGGGTTACAAACAGCCTTATAAAATTGTTAAAACTTTTTACAGTTTATTGTCATAATAAGGTAAGTGGGCATTAGTCTCCTTTCTGTGTTATAAATAATAAAGAGTATTTTAATTGTTTGATGTCCTTCTCCAGATGCTCTAAGTCATTACCTGTGAACAGGTTTAGAAAAGGCAAAAGCTTAAAAGATAACAAATGTTAACAGGGATTCTGTAAATGTAGAAGTCCAGCCAGGGATGATAAGTTTACAGTTTTGTAGTACATGGGGAAAAATACATTGATGAGAAAATCTTCTTGCAGGTTAAACACTCCAGCATATAACAAATGGCACACTATGAGCTACACAAAGTTTGAACTCATGGTAGAAGAATTACAACAAAATATTGGATAAAGCCTAAAACTTTCTCTTTAGATGACTGTGTAGAAGTACAGCACTGTACATGACAAATAATAGCCTATATAGCCCTGGAGAATTCACCCCACCTTTTAACTTGGGATAGTGCTTAATGAGCATCGGTGGGACTGAGCTCTGGAGAGGCACAGTGTGACATTTTCAAATCACTGCCACAGAGGTTTTTCAGGAGAATTTTGAGAACCTAACAATAGAAAGCTACCTGATCAGGTAATTAAAGAATTTATGCAAACCCCACAATGGGTGGTTATTGCTGCGTTACTGTCTTGATGCACATGCGGGATTTGTTTCCTCTTCCTAAACAACTGAATTTGCTGTTAATAAAAACATATGGTATGATGCCAAAATCCTTGAAAAGACACGGCCAGACAAATCTGAGCAACCCTGACTCTTAGTTTTAAGAACAGAGAGTGGATTTAGGGACGTATCAACTCAGTGGTTAATCAGTCCCATCTCAGAATGCCTAAAACTCCAGCTTGCTTTCTTTTCCACATTAGTAACCTGATTAGACTTAGAGCTCTGCTTGCACACATCAGATAATACATGCTTTAGGGGGGAAAAATGCTTTCTGACATAATAAGCAAAACGTCCTTTAGCTCACTAGGCAGCCCCAGTATGTTTGGACAGAAAAATTAGTGGTTGCAGTTTTCACAAAGTTGTATTTGTCAGAAGAAAGAATGGCTCTTTATTGGTATTTACTTTCTTTGCAACTCTCTTTACAACTTGCACAGTTCGAAGGCTTTTTGTACAGATTGGGTATGTGTTGCTAGAATGCACTGGAATTAAACATTTATTTATTTTAATTTTCTTTTACATATAATAAGCTGTCAAGAGGGAATCATAAGGCTCTCCTGCTGCAATCTGAACAGCTAAATTATATCCTTAACAGATACAAAAGCACATAAATATAAATCTGAGAGGAATGTGACTCCCTCCAAAGTAAAGCTTTAAAGTGAAATAATCTCAGCACTGGAATGTGAAAAGCAAAAGGTGAGCTAAAGGCTAAGCCTAAATTTTCACCTGCATAGTGAGGGGAAGGGTGAGACTCAATGCTAAATTCTTTCACTGGGCGCTGTTTATGTTAAAAAACATAACTGTTGGATTTAGGACAGACCTTTGTAAAGCTTGTGTGCATTCATACCTGGATGTATTGGTTTGAATTCTGACCAAGACATCAAACCTGATTATAAGGAACTTTATCCTTTGGTAATTTCCAATACAAATAAAAACCAATGTACAGCAAGGACCTACAAAAAAACGCCAAGTGCGGAAATGTCGTGAACAACAAGGAACAACACTTATTGCAGGAAAAAAACCCAACCAGTCACCAAACCCAACAACCAATGCAAAAAAAGAGAGAAATGGCAGATAGGCTGCTAGCTTAATGTGTGAGCAATAACAGAAATTAAACTCCCCCGACAGATTATACTTGTAAGATACATAGCATTTGATATGTCCCAGTTCTCACACCACTGCCTTAGCCCTCTGCAAGGATGGTGTGTGGTTGAAAGATGAGATGCTTGAAGAAAGTTTAGAGAGGATGTTTTGCAATCCTGTAAGGAAATTGGATTTCTATAGCTCTTTCCACTGCTAAAGAAAACAACACTTAGTAAGGCCTATGGAAAGAAGTGACAAAAATAGAATTTTTATAATTTCTTCTATTTCTTTTGTCCTGTGAGCTACATTCTGTCAAAAATGCTTCTGATGTAAAACTGTTGAGCAGCTTTAGCAGTACAGAAATTGAAAAAAAGATTCTTTGCAGAGGGTTAGCAGATGTTTTCTGAATTGTGATTGATGTGGCAGAGCAAACCAGCAGAAGATAATCTAAAACTGAAAAAATAAGAGGCACAGCCACTCAAACAACTCATAAAAAAAAAAGTTGCAACAAAGGGCAAAACACATATGGGATAGGTTATTGTTACATGTGTTAAACAGGAATTGGATTTGCTTCTGGAAAAAAGGGAGATTAAGAAAGATGTCTGATCTCCTTCCCTTTTCCCTGGCACAAAGAAAACTTAGATAAAATTTTAAGAGGCTCTGCAGGTTAGGAGGGCTGTCGTTTTCATACTTCCCCATGGTCAGAACAGCAAATTATTTGTTCAGTCAGTGAACATCTTAAGCATAGAAAAGCTTATCAGTTGTTCATACCAGCCAACATACCTGTGCTCTCACCTAGCACAGTAACAGCAAGCAGACATAATTCAGAAGGCAGCCCCTGATTTTGGAGAAATCTGCATTAAAGACAAGAGGAAAGTTCTCCAATAGATTTATGTAGACATTGAAATTTTAAAATATTATTTCCTCATTTTGCCTCCTCTTAATTTGTGCTTTGGATTTTTTCCCTACTGTAGCGTTTGTACAAGATGCAATATTATTATAAATTCAGATCATCACTTAAAAAAAAAAATTGTTGGCAGACTTAAAATGCCTTCACTGGTCAAGGGCACTGTCTGACTGGTCTGCTGCTCTGTGCTTTGCTGATATTTTGATAATGCTTTGTGGAAATCACAAGAAGGACCACAGGCATCCAACAAGGCTTTTGGAAGGCTTGGACAAACAGAAGTAATTTGAATGATGCCAGAGTCATGGAACATCTGTGCACCACCTTGTGTCCCGAGCAAAACTTATGAACTCTCTTGTGTCCCACTTCTGAGTCGACTGCCACCCAGTCACATCTTTGGGACAGGAGGAGAAAGAGAATGTTAAAAACTCCCATCAGGTCAGCAACACATCAATAGACAGTTACTTTAGAGAAAATGAACGAAGGACTTCAAATCATTGCTTACAAGACCTTAAATAATTAAGCAATGCAAAACTCAGCCAATTGAAATCCAAGTATGCAGTGGCATTTGTTGTAAGCTTGGGATGACATCAGATGCAGCAGAGGTGTCATCTGGGAGAGAAGGTAAGAAAAACCCGAAGCAGATCACACCCTTGCAACAGCAAAATCTTCCCTTGCCCAGCACGGCGACAGCAGCAGCCAGCAATCCCAACTGAGCAACTGGGAACGCAGGATGATCCTGCTGGTACCAGTGAGCTACAGCCCCGTACAGACACCATGCAAACTGTTCTGAGGAGACAGCAGGTGGCATTCTTAGATTTTCAGACGCTTCAGGACAAGCATCTTGATGGCATGGGCTCTCTCTCAGACCTGTGCCCCCCTACACCCATTCTGAATGAGAACTCTGAGCATTACTTGAAGAACGAAAAAAGGGTACTAGAAACGTCTGACCCATCCAGAGCACTTCTGGAAATTCTCTTACTAAGCCAAGAGAGAATTTTTTTACTATCTCCCTGTCTGCTCTTTGATGTCAGCATGGGGTTTGTTTTCTTGATTTGGACCCTGATGTGGTCCCACATTACGATATTGGGATTTTTTCTGTTGTGAAGACATGCTGAATAATCATGCCAGCATGCACAGTAACTGGTAGGATAGAGGCTGAGGCACTTATTGGGTACATTTGTAGTCAGTGTTATTTTTAGAAGACTTACATAGACAAGATCAAATAAATATTTTTCTGTTTTCATTGGTGTTCCTTAAATATGAGAGAAACCTTTATTAGAGTAACAATGTGCCTCTGAGAGTAATCTTCCTTAGCAAGATAAACCCCTCTTTGCTTCTGCTACACAGAGTCAACTTCTTCTGCCATAAATGACATCATTCTGCAGGCTGTACCTCTCCAGGAAGCATGCTTTAGGTCCTGATTGTGTAATCCCTACTCACAGGAATGATCTTTACCTAAGGGAGATGCTACGCTGGAATCAAATTACTCCCTTGAGTAACGGTGACATAAGGAATTAAAGGACTTGAAAGCATGTGTAGGGTTTGCAGTTAACTATGGAGAAACAAACCTAATGAGGACATTTGGTTCAGACTGTTCTATCCTCTCTAATCCACTCCCTCCCCATCTGTAATGAAAGCAAAACAAATTGGCTACTTGAGATTAAAAACAGCGAGGCAGGGACATGGGAAAGGTGGTGCAACTTGTCCTCTCACAGTGCTGCGTGTGCCAGAGAGATGGCACAGAGGGTTGAGAAGTCTTGTTCAAGAATGGAGGAGAACGTCAGGAATCTGCCTGAGAACACGTTTGCTACAGCTCCTGGACCTCAAGAGAAAAGGAAGGCAAAAACTGACATTATTTAATGTAACAACAGCAAAATTTAGGGCAGAGCTAATATTTGAAAGCCAATTTTTGCCTAAATGTGTTTGAAGTAGTTCCCTGTGTTGTCAAGGATTTTTATCTCCTAGGTTCAGTGGCAGTAAACGGCCAAGTACCTTGTTTCCTCCTTACAGAGCTTACTGTATTCTTTAGTTCCTACCCACAAACCTTTCACCCTTGGGGAGCTCTGATCAGGCCACTTCTGCCAGCTCCTCCCACTGAAGGCAAGCCACAATCCTCCCCTGGAATGCAGCTCATAGCATAACCTCACGTGCAGCAGGAGGGCAAATTTAAGTCCCTTGCTCCACCAGTGACAGTGAATAAATGCAAATCACATGCAAGACACCCCTGTCAACTGTACTTTACTACCAGCATATACATTTTAAAAGAAAGTGGACTTCCTTACTGCCAGTTAGCATTTCCTTAAGACTTAATACCTGCTCTTTGACATATGGAAACAGTCAGTGGCTCACATTTCTTTGCCATATTCCAAAAACACGTGGTTATCAAAAGAGATGTCATTTTGGATTCCTTGGATTCCCTGTGTTTATCACCTCAATTAAATTCTTTCCTCAACTCTACAAAGTAGTGCTAATTTTCTTTCACAGTGCAGAATACAACGAGAAATTACAGTGGAAATGTTTGATTGGGCACCAAAAATAAAAAAAAAAAACAAACCCAAAGAATCCCAAATGCAAACCAGATAATTGCATTGAATGTGCCTTGTTTCAACAGCTGCAGAACAGAATCATTGCAATGGACTGAGCTGTGCTGTCCCAGTGGTTGAGAGGGAGAAGGGCAATCCCAGGCCACACAGTCAGGGATGGTGAATGTCACCACTGCACACTGAGACACAGAGAGAGCTGACAACATCTAGGGCTGCTCTAGGTCCTGTCCTCACCCTCCAGCAAAGTGGTTTGGCAAACCCAAGTTAGAATCACGCTACAGATGAGAATAGTGTATTTTCCCTGGGAAAGAACACTGGAGGGTAGTTAAAAATCCCCATTTTGATCTCTTGATTTCCACAGTCCAGGCAGAATGAAAGGTTCCAGGAGCAAAGCTCCTGCAGCAGGAGCTGGGCTCTCTGCTTGGTGCTTGATCCTTCCTTACTGGCCCAGCCTTCTGCACACACCAAGTAGAGGGGCTCTGAAGAGGTTTCAACTACTACCCAGTTCAATTTGGCTTCTAGAATAGTTCAGGTTTACAAGGTTTATGCAAGAGACAAAATGTTGACTCTGTTCACCTGGTTAAGTGCTCTACCTCCAAATCAGGTGTAGTGGAAGACAAAGTCTCTGCTACAGTACCAGTCTCTAGCTCACAGCACTAAGAGCTCTTCTTATGGGCAACAAACACCCATTTTACTATAAATCATTCCCTAGCAAATTCCCAGTCCTGGAATCAAAGATGAGATAGAGCAGTTGCTTTAGTCTTACGTTAGGAAGATGACCATGGCGGTTCTGACATGTCTGTGCTGTCCTAAACTCTGTAAGTTACTCTGTATTTTGCTATAAAAGTCCCCCTACATTTTTCTTTCAGGGGGATGTATCTCTGAACTATGAGCCCATATAGACAGAATTCCCCTGTGATTTCAGATTATTAGATTAGATCATATTCCTTGAAAAGGGGGAGAAAAATATTGCCAGTTTTAGTGTTAAGAACAGCCATTATTGGAAAATGCAGACTACAACCTCGACACCTTGTAAGCATCTGAAAGCTTTTGCTCTTACTTCTCCACAAAAAAACCTGATTGTCATTTAGCACACACAATGTATTAAGGCAGTGTCCCACACAAAAACACCTAGACAGGAAAAAATCCAGTCCTATCACACCTGTGATTTCCCTGCTTCACCGACCTGCAATATGGTGAATTACCAACAAAGACAACTGGGTGACTCTGCCACCCCAGCATCCCTCAAATGAGCAAACCTTTCCTCATGCATTACTCTCCCCATAGAGCCCTCAGGGTGTTTTTTACTTCCCATCTTCACTGCTGTACGTGGTGAACGTGGCATCAGATATATAGACCTGGATGGCTCAGATCTACCAGGACATTGCAAGGAAAGGCAGGACACTTTCCTACCTGTTACAGAGTTCAAAGAAGTATTTGATTAATGCCAGAGAGCTTGGGATAAGGATAGAAAATGACTGTGGTAATGAGAAAACACTGCAATAAATATGGGGTAGAGAACAATGCTGGGACTGAGAAAGTATTATAAATTTTAATAGAGCATTTCAGGGCAGATTACTAATTGCAATGAGAGAGACCAAAATCTAAAAATGTCTAAATTTTCCATCCACCTTGTCTGAAGGTGCCCAATTTTCTCTTAAACTCAGAGTAATCATGGACTTAAACAGAAGTATAATTTTGAAAAATTATTTGCAGTAGTTAATTATTTAAATACATGTAAAGGTAGTCATCTGTCGGCATTCACACATGAAAATTGTGGTCTTATTTAATTTTAACTCAAAAATGTACTCTGCCAGTTACATGCTGCTGTGTCACTGACAGAAGGACATTGCACTGTCACGGGGAGGGTTTGGCTTAGGTCCTTCTACTCATACCCTCTCTTTCCCTGTTATGTAATTGCTGTATCTCCAGCAGACCATGTAAGCACTGGTGCTAGAGAGCTACCTACACTGCCTTTGAGTAACTCTCTTGCTACAAGACTCCAGTGAAGCTTGAACACATTACAGGCCTAGCTTTTTGTGTTTTTAAAATTAAAAAAGAAAAAAAAAAAAGAAAGAGAGAAATTATGGCAAGTTTTTGTTCCAGTGGAACAGTCAAGTTTCCTCTCTAGCTTCATTAAGGGTAGCAGGGTCTTCTGCCCACGTAAGTCTGTCTTGTCAGCAGAGGATCTTGTTGAAAACACAAATATGGAGCAGAGCAGCTACTCAAATTATATGACTTCCAAATTGTCTAGAAGAGCTTATCAATTAAGTCTGGCAAATATCAGATAGACAATAACCAGTGGCAAAAATGCAGCTACATTAAGATGAAGTACAACATGAAGAGAACGAACAGAATGCATGAGGTGGTATAATTGAGCAGCATGAATAAAGGTGATAGAAATGGAATTTAATAAGTTAGAAGGGCATGAGCTAGCATGCGTAGGAGTAACTCATTGCCCTTTCCAATAGTCAGGAGCGGTTTTCTTTTTTAATTGGATCATGTTTCTTCATTGCCCAATTGGATGCTTCTTTTTGCCCTCCTCAAGCACAAAATGGTTGAAACAAGTTTTAAAATATGTAATAACATAAAACCAAGAGAGAAGAGTAATCAACAGGAAACTCTTAGCCCAAAGGGGCTAACTTGATTCTGTCCCTAGAAAGCTTTACAATGCTTCACACTCCTGCCAAAGGAGATACTGGGTAAGATTCCAAGACACTAAAGCAATTAAGTTTTGGTAGACATGCTGATTTTGCACTTGTCTACTTATGTCCATCAAGGGAATTGTTTTCCTTCTCTCTCCTTTCTCAAACCACTGTTTTGGTCTTAATGCCACACATTAAGACAGGTGCTCCGATGCCTGTGTGAAGTTTTTCTTATGAGGAGACTGCTTTGGTACTCCAGCAGTAAAGTTCTTTCAGCAAACGAAATAAAGTATGCACTGCAAGAACTGTGTTAATATGACAGTAACAGAACAGTGGAACACTGAAATCTGGCCTGTGTACCAATGGTATCAAGTGCTTAGGTCTCATTTTCAAAAGACACTTTACTAAGATGAAACCTAAATCATCCATGTGCTTTTCAAAATAATCACCAATAATCTACACATTAATGCTGGCCTAAAAGGACTGAGTGTGGGCCATTTTTCCAGAAGCAGCAGGACTTTAAAAAGAGTGGGGGGGGGATGGGGGGGAAAGAGTTTGCTTAATTAGCTCTGAAAGTCTATTTTGTACACAAAGCAGCTGCCAGCACTGGGATGAGAGCAGTGGGAAGTATCTAACCTACTGCTCTGCCATACACCTCACACAATCACCATAAGAACTGTACTGCTCGCTCAAAAAAAAGAGTTTTCTGGAAAAGAACTCAAACTACCTTAAAAAAAACCTAACGCACAAAAACCCTTCAAACCAAACCCAATTGATCTCTACTGAATTTCTTGGAAATGTGTAAATACTTAACACTCTTTTTTGAAGTTGTACTGGGAACCCAAAGACATTCAATTCAGTGCCTTTGAAGCCTTCTCCCATGATGGCACAGTTGCTTTTTTTGACACAGATAAAAAATGTCTGTCTTATCTTTTGAACAAAATGTCTGTTTTCTTCCTTATGACAAGGGGTCTTGTGAATGTTCATATAACCACAAAGCATAAAAGTGTCATCTGTTCTCTTAAAGATTATGAAATATTGATATGCCCACAACCATCATCCAGATGTAGCCTTCAGGCTTTGTTGAATTCATGACCTCAAACCCTTTTGATTTTAGGAGGGACTAACGTAATTTAGGGCCTTGGACAGTTTGATCCTAACAAAGATTGTCAAAGGTACATTTTTGCTTGCCTGCCCGTGGGTGAACCAGCTTTGCTTGTACATGAACCACTTATTGCACTGGACAGTCCCCCATTTCTTGGTTGAGACATTTATTGGCAAGAGACAGCCAAGTCCCAGGAATTAAGCATGCATGGGACTTGGAAAAAAGGGATTGTGAGCTCTTAACATCCTCTGTCCGTCTATCTGAAGCTGTTAGATTGTCATGTTGACCTAAATGTCCAGCACTGGTAGCCAATAGGAGACATAAATAATTAGAAACCACTTCTGGAAGTGTTAAATCTTGAACTTTTGTTTCCAGCTCTCAATCTGCAAAAGGCAGACACCAGTGATTTACTTCAGAGGGCAATTAATATGTCTTTCCCCCACCTCAAATCAAACTTATGTGGAAACTCTCCATATGCTGAGACAGGTCTTTAAATGCACGAACCTGAATACAAAACATGTCCCTCTTAGATTGGATTATTTCCTATGGATTGAGCCAGAGAGAAAAAACCTCATGTAAACTCCTTGTGACTCAGAAAAAATGATTCCATGCTGCAAGCCAATCCCTCCACCTCAGACAACCTATTTCCCAAGACCAATCCTAATGAGTTTAAGATTTGCATGCAGAAATTCACCATGTGCTTCACAAATTTGTTTTATAGGAATCATTGTGCTTTACACACTTTTTTCCAAGTAGTGGCAGTTAGACCTGGACCTCAAGCCAAGCAGCAGATGTTGGAATTTCCATGCAGAAGGTGGCTGCCAGTGACCCAGAGGATCCCCTCTTACTAAAGGGGTGCTGCTTCCATACAGAGTCTGTTAAGTGAGAAGGAATTGCAGCGTATATTACATTCACATAATTTTAGGACAAATCTGTGCAGGTTTTTTCTTTACAGGGGAAAAGTCTTGTGCATTTTGGAAGGGCAAGGAAGCAAAAAGCATTTCTTTATAGATGGCAAAACACTGTAAGTGCAATGTTGGTAACTCACCCACTGGTGTTTATGATGCCTCAGGGGCAGAACTTGAATGGGACCTGAGACTTGACTTCTAAACCTCTGCACTAAACTTATGTAAGAATGTAATCCTGTAATGTGCTATTTATGGTTAGCTCAGGCAATCTCATCTAAAAGGCCTCATGAGAAAAGCTACGCTCTAATACATATGGATGCGATAACATCTATTCTGAGCCAATCAACAGGCATTTGTACAATTAAAAAATGCCCAGTCAGGATGGAGGCTGTATTAGCTACAGATCTCAGTAGGCTTTTTAAAGCCATGCCAGCCCCCAGGAAGCTTGGTTTAACAAATAGTCAGAAGCAGAAAGATTAATAGAGGGTATCTGTCAGGTGAAGTTGATGGTTTGCTTGCTTCACACTGCACTAGCATTTTGTTGTCAGGACCAAATACTTGTTAGGCTGCACCAGGCTCCCTGGCTCTCTTCTGGTACAAATTAAATACTTCTCTTGATGAGAAAACTCACAAATGGACTGTTGGATAGTCTACACTGGGATTGAGATTGGATATGGACATGGATATGGATAGTGTCAGACTTGGTTCCCTCAGCTTCCTCGAGTCCTCCAAGAGCACCAAGCACACAGCTAAGCTCAGCCTGTGTCGGAACAACTGACAGCACAGAGTTTATGGCAACTCCACTCAAGGGGTTTGAATGACTAAGGTAGAAGTACTCTAAGACACCAGACTAGCAAGATCCTCAAATAAAAATAAACAAAGTGCCCCCTAGAGCTGTTCTGGAGAAGATTAACTCCTTTTGTGCTCTCTACATCTCTCTTTGCTACAAGCATGGAAAGCAGTGACACTTTTCAACCACCTCTCTCTTTAGAAGGTAAACAGGTCCCATCCATAACAAACTCTCAAGGCAAATGATATAATCTTCCCACATTGCCATGTCCATATTCCACCTCCACAATGGAACTACCAGACTTAGTTACTCATAGCTTCATTGTAAACAGGAAAATGGATGAAAGACTGCCAAAGGCTGCTTGAGGACTTGCTCAGAGGCATTACAAATAATTTAAGCGAATCGGACTAACAGAGATCATGAGTGTGGCATTGCCCTGTATTCTGTTGCTTCTAAATTGTTCCCAGTGCTCCTGATCTGAACATCACATGCAAAGAAGAAAATGCAATTTTAATGAAAAAGTTCCTCTCCCTCCAAAATCAACACACACAACCATACAGAATTTCCACCAAAGTCAAGAATTTATAATACCAAAACTTCACTATGATTTCACAATCATTTAAAGGATTTTATCCTTGAAATCGCAAAAATCCTGGATCTTCCCCTTTCATTGTTTAAAAAGGTTGCACAATCGGAAGGACATACCATGAGATTTCCATTCTCTTCAGCTCTGCTTTGGTCATCCTTTGATTAATATCACGTTTATCACGAATACGTACATTTGGAGAAGTCTTCCCCCACACACCAAAAATAACCTGCATCACGCTCTGTCTTCAAAACTGTTACACAAATTACCCCTGCCCCATGCCACGCCACAGACATACTTAAAAGGAAAACAATGGCATTACTTACTAGGAACCCCAGACACCAGCCGTAGTGGACGTAACACTCGGAAAGCCCGCAGTGCTTTAACATCGAATCCGGCACCTTTTCCTCCTATTGAATTCCCCCCATCTGCTTTGGTTGCTTGTTCTAAAATTGCACTAAAAAGCCTGCAAAAAGAAAGAGGAAACAATCTGTAGGCAGACAGCAAGGCTTGGGCTAAACAGGAACAGAGATCATCACCATCACATCACCCAGACTATCTCACAGACCTGTGAAGAGTGTCACACCTCTCTCTCGACATTCACATATGGTGCAGGAGACAGAGACTCTTCCCATATGCAACAGCCTATTGGTGATGTCTATACCATTTGCAAAACACTTGTTTCTGGAGCAGACATAAACATGACATGCTCCTCCTTCATGCTCCTCCATGGCTCCTTGCAGCCAGCTATTGGCTACCAACAATTTGCTGTCTTTGTTAACCAACAATCCACCTTGGGGGAGAAAATCATCACCCTTAATTAAACCAGTTGTTAATTATTTGTCACCCATTTTACAAAGAATTAAGATTCACCAATGTCACTGCAGGTAGAACTTGGTGTAAACTTGAGGATCCTTCAAGGGGCAAGTTTTAGATAAAGGAGTATGCTCACACTGTGTGCTTGTGGATCCATTTGTAAATCCCCTGATGCACTGGCTAAGGAAAGAGCAAAACTGTAGGAGTCTTATTATTAGAATGTTTTATTATACCAGCCTTAATGTTTTATCTTGGCTAATAGGAGTAGTTGCTTTAAGGAGAAGATGTCTCACTCAGAATGCATTTAGAAAAGCAGAGAAAGGAAGAAAAGACAATGTTCTTCTGTAAAAAACCTGAAGGCTCACCCTATCTGTTAATAAGAACTTGATTTAATAAATTAGCTTTCAGGAAGCAGCTTCCATTTTTCTGGTAAAACATAAGTACATTTGGGGGAGGACGGATTCCTCATGAATCTGCTAATGATATTGCTTTCAGCCTTGAAATCCTCAGCTTGAACCCGGTCAAATTCAGTAGAGGTTAAAAGCTGTTCCAGCCTAAATGGATGTTTGGCACTCTGCAAAAAAGGCTTGTCTGGGAGTGGCAGAGACCCCTTGGCCCGTAGGGTGCCGTGGAGGTGCCACGGAGGTGCCACAGACAACTTGAGAGAAACTTCCTGGGATGCAAGAACCAGCCTGGATACAGCAATGGTTTCTCTCTGTGGTGCCCCTGTCAGGATCTCATCCATATCCCGACTGGCACATCCCACAGAGAGCCCCCCGACCATGGATCAAGCAGAGGCTGAGCTGGCTGATGGCTTCACAAGGAGCTGCAATGCCTGCAGCCTGCAGATAAATCTTACTGATGGGGCCACAAGCACAGGGAGCTTGCCCTGCATAGGAAAAGGAAGATTCATTTACTGAGGCATCTAAATCAACACATTCCCCCAGCACTACATCCACACAAAAATGTGGATTAGGGGACTGCAAATGCAAAATTCCTTCCTTAAGCGGGTTTGTTTTGTTTTTTAATTCATATTAAGAGTCTTATAAAACTTGTCAGCTGTGACTGAGGAACTCCTAACTGGATCTATTCAAAGCCTCAACTTCAAGCACCACAGAAAGATTTAACAACTAGGTAGCAAGCGTGGGAAAAACTGTGTGTGGGGAGGTTGGATGCTGAGTTTGTAGGTGTTGCAGACAGAGAAGCAGGATGCAGAGAAGACAAAAACAGAGCCCGTGAGAAATACTGCATTGACTACAGATATCACAGAGAAAGACAAACAAGGGTTGATGCAAAGAACATGAATTATTGGAATGTGTGTACTTCCTGAGCTGTGTACACAAATTATACAGTTGCAATTATCTGCTGGTCTTCATAATAGAAACACTGTAGGTCAAATCTGGCCTAATGTATTTTCAGTAAGCGACTGATTAGGCTCCAGCAATGTGCTCTGTTTCACATTCAAACATTTCTATCTTC
Organism: Dicrurus megarhynchus; assembly: GCA_013399195.1. Lineage (NCBI taxonomy): Eukaryota > Metazoa > Chordata > Aves > Passeriformes > Dicruridae > Dicrurus > Dicrurus megarhynchus. The sequence goes on from VXAD01002229.1 coordinate 13,892, forward strand.
CTGGTCCACAGAATTCCCATAATAGGTGATGAGTGACATCCCTACACAACAGTCCCAGTCTCCTGGGATCCTCTGAAGGAAAAAGAATTTACTGCAAAAAGGCTTCTAATACTGTTTTTCAGCTCCAGACTAGGAATCTCAAGGAACTCTGAGTCAGCAATTGTGCAACACTGAGGGCTCATTTTCCTGATCCCCATTTTCACTGGCCCCATGTTTTACCAAAGAGCAGCTCTTGGCATTGGGCACCAAGGCTGTTTCTGCTGCCACATGTGCAGTGAGCAAACCAGACCTGCTCTAGAATTCTGCTGCCCAAGCAATGTCCTAACTTAGTTCAGGAGGAGCAGAAACTCAGCCATAGGATAAGCTCACTCCTCTGGAGATAGAGCCTGCCTCCCCAGACCGGTGCAGCTCCACCGCATGACGTGCTACATGTGCTCCTTTGAGGTACCCACAGTCACCTGCCCACTGCACCTCAGGAACAATTTGCAGTAATTCCTGCTGCTCCTCATTTAAAAACTTACATTCAAACTTGAATTGCGTTACTCCTGCTAATCCTTCTTTAATGCATTTACTCCATGCTTAATATCTCCCCTGTACTAATCCTGCTTTTTACCAATGCATTACAACTTCTCATTTCCCTCATTTATTTCACTCTCTTTGCCTTTTGTATTGGGGTCCAGACTGTGCCCAGTGTGGCCTACTGAATCTCCAACTCCACTTTTCAAATTTATAGTACATCTTGTCCATTCCTCTTCTTTGTCCTCACCACCTCCCTCAATCAGGGCATGGGCAGACATCCACGATGTACAGCTACAAAATGCTCTCAGTTTTTGCAGCTAATTGTTTTCTGAGACTAAAACAGCCAGATGGATGTTAAACTACTGAAGATGAGGCCAGAGCCCTTCTGTCTTATATTTATGTAGGAAATTCTGCTCTTTGATGAAAACCTTTTGGGAAAGTTTTCAGTTGGTGGGGTGGAGAGAGGTGCAGCTCCTTCTCAGGTGAGTTAGCACGCTCCAAGCACAGGGTGAGAGAAAACCGTGCTGACAGAGAAATCAAAGTTTGGTGGTACAAAAAATGCAAGAGGGATAATCTCTTGTGGCCAATGAAAATCTTGCCATTAAAAAAAAACCCCAAAAACCAGACATCAACCTTATTTCCTTCTACCTAACTACTTTCTCCCAGCCTAAATTCATGCCCCATTTTCATCTGGATATTGTACTTTTCACTGATGAAGCACAATTAACATCACCTGGATTTCTGAATTTCACTTGTGACATGACTACACCTTAACTAAATTCATCTGACAGACATGAACTATAAGAGCAGAAAACCACATTTTTATCACACGCATGTATGGACATGCCCCATGGCTTGTTTGGGGTTTTTTACATTTGCCTGTGATGTATGAAGCTAGCTTCACACTGTTTTTCTTTCTTATATTTTTCTATTTCCCTTTAGACATTTGAAATATCAAAAGGGTTTTCACTTTGCTAGGTGACCCCAACAGCAGCATGATAAGGCTGTAACCTGCTCTTCATCTCTTCCTCTGTGGGGAGTACACTGTGATTTTTATAGCATAAGAGAACTTGTCAAGGGCCTCCAAAATATAAAAGGGAAACAGAGGGCTTGGTATTTCTAAGGCAAAAAATCAGCAGAGAAACATAGCTGAAAAAAATCCTCTTAGGTATAAAAAAAAGTAAAATACAGAGGGTTTTTTCACAGTGTTTTACATTTCACCTGTGATTTGTGAGTGTAAAAATGTTTGGATCTGCCCTCTAGAAACTCCCCACAGGTCTTCAGAAAGACACAAACTGGGACATTTTCCAGCCTGCTCTGACTTCAGATCTTGTCCAAATATCTTCACTGCTTACCTTCCCAAGTAAGACTATAATACTGCCTTTCAAATTACACCACCTTTTTTTTCTGGCAGAAGTTACAGGTCCTTGGAGTATGACTGTGCTTGGCAGACAAACCACAGTACTGCCAGGAAAGACAGATATTCTTCCATCACAGTATTGTCAAGCTGGTCTTCTCTCAAGAGAAATTTCCTAATATTAAGGGACATCACTGTGATACCTGAAAGTTTTGGTGTTTTCCTAAAGAGGAACAGTAAAAATGAAGGAAGTGGGAGACAATTTGCCTGACCGTTAGTGTTTGTGGGTTGTGCCTCATTGAGCAGCTTAGGGGCCTGGTCTCTACTCTCAATTACTCAATAATGTTGGTAGAGCCTCTGATTGATACCCTCACACAAACGTTCTTCAAAGCAGCATTTAAAGTGCTGCTATGGCAAGGTCAGAGACTATTTAAAGAGAAGCCAAAACCAAGCTCTAAAAGATATAGCTGATGAATAAGCAGGTCTCCCACACTTCAAGCTGCTACAAACCTACAGGTCTAAAGCTAATCCTTTCACCAGAAAACGTAGCAGCTCTGTTCAGTGCTTCCCTCTGCTGCTGTTGCATATTCCCATGGCCTTGTTAGAACCACTGACTCTAAACTCCCTTTGGATACCAGGGGACCTATCTTCAGAAGGCAGGGGAAAGTATACAGGCACATTGTTGTAACATTTTTTACAGGAACAGCGATTCCCCTCTAAAATTCCCCTCTAGTTCATTTTAAGGTAAAGAAAGAGAGATGTGCTATTATCTCTGGAAGTTATATGTGATGAGCTGGGTATAGGTGGATTTGAAAGATCTAAAACCTGCCTTTTTTTTTTGCTCCTTTAAGTTCCAACAGCACTTGAAGAAGTGCTTCCCACCCGGCCTGTGTTTTGTAGCAAGGGCATTCACCACTGAAAATGAAGATGGTTGGTAAGGCAGAGCAGGCACAAATGGCAGCTACCACAGTTGTACCATCCTTTGCCCCACACACCAAACAAATCCCTCTGCCTCATGCTACAGCTGTGTTCCAGTTACTCAGCTTTCCCCAATAGCTCCACTGATAGGCAGAAAAAGGCACCACAAGGAAATGTTGCTATCAGTACTTGCTTTCTTCCTCCTTCCTCTCTCTCTTCAAAATTTATTTTAAACCTTTTCCATGGGGCTTCCTTCCTGGCAAAATATTCAAATACATTGAAGTTTAAACATAATGTCACTGGGGGATTTCAGACAGTCCTTAGGAAAAGAGGACAGGGCAGGAGAGGAACAGATGGTATCACCACATAGGTTTTGCAAGAGGGGTTGTGGAGAGAAAAAGCAGCTCACCAGCCTCGGCCGTGGTACTGTACGAGTGAGTTTAAACAGATAAACATCAAAGGAACCCGTCCGGCCTTGAAGTGGAATCTGTCACTTGAGATTGTTACCATTTAACAGAGACCTTGGGGTCTTGGCCATGTTTATTATACTCATGTAATCCTTCCCCAGTTACATTTTTTGTTCCCCATCTAGTGAACTAAGAGCTGCTGGAGGCGAAAGCAGATAGAAGAGCTGAGAGCTGCAGCTTCCGTCACTGGCAAGGGAATTAATTTCAGCCTGAATATCATCTTGCTGATTAACTGCCCTGGTAGGAAAATTGAAAAGGACTGTACTTAAACGAGATATAATGCTGCTCTGCGATTTCTTGAGCCCTGCTCTCTCACAGCCCAATGGCAAAAGAGGGAGGTAATGTGTCCTCTCTTTAAAATGCCTCTTTCTCATAAAAATGAAAAGGGAATAATCACATTGACAGGAGTTTTGTTCTTCAATGTTTCTTCAACTTAGGCAGCAATTTCCAAACAGGTGAGATATCTGAGGGCATTCAAAGGCAGAGCCAATGATGGAATTGGACATCAATACCAGGGGAGGGGGTGGGGATTTTCCAGTTTTCGGGTACTCATATCTGGGATCCTCTGTGGGTAGGAACAAAGGAGAAGCACAGTGGGCATTGCTGTAAGGAGAAGCTTTATGTCCACGTGGAGGCAGAGAGGTCTGGAAACTAAGAATAGGCTTCAGCCTGTTCTCCCTCCCCCTCACTGGGAATTCTCCTTCCACCCACTTTTATCCATGGTGATGGGAAGTGGGAGGTATTGGGAAGCACACAGCAGTTTGCTGATTAAATATTTTGGGGCCACCACCAAAATGGTCAGGAAAGCGGATTGGTTTGGGGCAGAAGTTATGAGGGGGTTTTGATGACTAGGAGTGTCCCTTTTGACGTTTTCCCAAGGAGCTGATGCAGGGTTTCCTTGGTAAAGAGGTGAAAAGACTACAGGTTTTTGTGGGCGAAGAAACTCTCTAACAATGGAGTGGTGGGAGGATGGGACAAATTATTCAGGCAAAGAAATACTTGTTCTCTTTGTCTTCAGCAGTAGTTTATCCTTCACCTCTTCCCTTCAACAACCACAATTCCAATCCCTTGCTTATCTCTTACCCTCAGGTAGAAAAGGCAGAAGGTGTATTATTCTGCTTCTATTCAAATAAATTAAATGCCAAACTTGAAAAACATAGAGAAGAATAAGAGAATTAGAGAGGTTGCAGCTCAAAGTGGCAATTTGATCTACAATAGTAAAACTAGTCTTTAAAAAGGTTAAAAGACTAAAAGGGTCAAAATTAAAAGTGTTGAAATCACCAGCTGAGCAGTGCAATAGAACTGAGAAACTTATTTTTGTTTGCAAGTAGGAAAACCTGGGATTTAAATTTTTCTTCCACCTTTCAGAATGAGAAACATCAGTAATAATTCACAAGATGGCAAAATTTATCTGTCATCAAACTCTTAATCTTAATTAAGGGATTACCTAGATACTATTTTTTAATATTCATACAGATTTAAAAACAAATGCATTTTCTTGCAGGTAAGCATATTCAGGCAATTGACTTTATCCAACAGCTTTGGATAGCTTTCTCTTTTTATCCCTGTTCCCAAAGAGCAGTTTAATTTCCCTGTCTTGCAAGCGATTGAAACGGTGTTTGTCGGAGGAACACGATGGACAGCAGTGTCTAACATCACCCACAGGTAACCAAGTGTTCACCCCCCCTCCTGCTCCCAAAGGTTGCCAGTATCCCCATGTGGACAGGGCCTTGAAAAACAAACTGTTGGTACTCACCCTACTACCACAATTATAAAATCTAGTAAATTCCAGCCATTGCGGAGGTAAGCGTTGGGGTGAAAGAGAAGTCCGTATGCTATTACTTTTAAAAATGCTTCCACTGTAAAAATTATGAGAAAGAGATATTCCACTCGTTCCTGGGGAAGATAAGAGAACAAGAGAGACAATGGTTAGTGTGAGTGACAAATCATGGATCAGGATGTTTTCTTTTGTCCTAGTCCAGCCCTGCAGCCTCCAGAACTGCAGCCTGGGTACACCTCCCACTCTCAGCTCGCTGCCCAGAGGGCTCTGCTCCTCAGTCTTGCATGGCAGTACAAGTGGCAGTGAATTTCACTGAGATTCTGAAATTTGCTGCCCTTGCCTTGGCAGGGACTGACCCCTGCACAGGCCTGTGCCAAGCAGGAGGGGAGATGGTCGGCAGGAACTTCCCAGCCCTCTGCCCTCTCTGCAGCAAATATTGTCAGCCATCAGGATGGGCTGCATCTGCCTCTGGAGAGGAAATGTTGCTGCATGCAATACTGCCGAGAGAGATGGGGAAAAACAAGGGGAGCCCACCTGAGACTGAGGCAAAACGAGCCTTTTCTTTGGGATTCCCTTTTCTGTTGCTGGGGGATAAGTAGGCTGAATACTGTGATAAGTGATTCACAGATCAGGCTGACTAACGCTAGAGGCTTTTAGTCATCCCGTCAGAACTGTACACATCCCTGTGAAGTGCAGGCTGCAATTAAACATCTCCAAACAAAGGCACTTCCAGTTACAGTACAGCCTGATTTTGGACAAGCAAGCAGGCTTTTGGAGTCAGTGCACAGGCTCACCATTGCTCGTCCTCGGGGCTTTTAGCCCCAGTGTGGATTAAGGAGAGCAGTACTGCAGAAAGGGTAGGGATCTCCACCCAAGTAGGAGGGAAACTGCAGCATTAGGTAATCACTACACAAGTGCTGCGTGGCAAGCTGAGTGGGAGATAAGTACATGAAAACTAGATGACAGCAAAAGGAGACCAAGTCCCTACAAGGTTAAACTACAAAGTTATTAAAAGTTCGCATTGAAGAAATAAAATCCGAGACAAATACGAATTAAAACATCCTAGGCATTCCTGTCATATCTTAAAGGATACCCAGCACAACAGTCAGATATGTCACTAGGTTTTTTTTCAGCTCCAAATTCCAACTGCCCCGTTCCTCTGTGCAGCTGAATGCATGGATGACATTTTCATATTATACAGCAATATAAAATGAGCAGGATTACAAAAAAATTAATTCCATCATTTGACAGCTGTCCATTTGAATATCTTCCAATCAGCTCCAGGTAATTAAGAACTCACTAGAAGCCTGCAGATCAAAACCAGAAATTGCCAGTTCATCTGCATGTTTACATTAACGTGATATTTTAAATGACTGAGAAACTCCATCTGACAGTAGCAGGCACATGTTTGCACTTTAAAATACTGCTGGCTTCCCTCAGACAATGCTTTCCCAATGCCTGCAGTATCCCCCAGTGCTCAGTACAAGGAACACCTAAAAAAAGAAGAAGTGTCATTCTGCAGTTATCTGATCCAGTAGTAAAGCTTTTGAACACACCCACAGCAGAGGATTTGTCTGTCGTTGTCCCAGATGGAGACACAGCAGCACACTGAGGATTTCCCTTCCCTTGAACTCAGAAAAGGAAACAACAGCATACAATACTGTGTTCCCAGCTCTACAAATAGCAAGTGCTCGCAAGCAGGAGTCCAACCATGGGCCTGAGCACAGGAAAGAGCTCCCTGATGGCCTGCGTGCTCCCAGAAGGGAGTGACGTAGTGGCCCTTCTCCTTCCCCTACAGCTGAGACCTGAACGAGTACTGATACACAAATCCCAGCCAAACAGACCCAAACGATCCATCCTCATGCACACATTTGTAAAGTAGGACCAGCTATTGTGAAATCTCTCAAACAAAACCCGAAAGAAATGCAAAATGACCCCGTGAAGGGAAGTCCACGCGGTCTTCCCAGCTGCCCTGCACCTCTGTGCTGCCACACGGCTCTTCCAGCTGGGCCCGAGGCACAACCAAGCCCACACAGACAGCTCATGGGAGCTCTGCCTCGAGGAGCAGTGCCCCACGCCTGGGAGGACAAACTAAAGCCTGCACAGAGATTGGAGAAAGGTACAGATGGGCTCTGAGGGGGAAGAACTGCCCTGAACTGAGGATGGGAGTAGGGAGTGCTGTGCCTGAGATGGACATGGCCTCACTAGTGCCAAATGAACACCTCTGAGGATGGAAACAAAGATTTCTCTTCTGGCAACCCAACCCAATAACTAGTCTTTCTCACTCCCTGTTTCAGCCAGGGGCTTTCCACATTTGTGGGCAGACTCTCTTTCCCTCCCACAAAAAGGGCCAAACTGCTCCTCACTCTGCCTTTGAGGCTGCCCTGCACACTCAGTTCCTGCCCCTCTATAAACACACACAAAGTCTCACCAGCCCTAAAACCAGCCTTCCCCTAAAATCTCTCTCAGTAGCCACAGCTGAGCCACTACGAGGGGATGTGGAGGAGAGCCCACCCTCTTGTTCAACAGCTCCAGGTCCCATTAGCAGCAAGTGGGCAGAACAGGAGAAGTGGAAGGCCTAAAGCTGATCCCATGCCAGCAATTTAACAGCAAACACTGTCACTGGCTCCAGGGAGAAGCGCTGCTGCCAGCTCTGTCTGGCTCCGTGCTGCACGGCCACAGTGCTGTGCAGGCCAGAGCCTTTCCACTCCATCAATTTCACTGAAATACCTGCACTAATGCAAGCAAAAAAGTCCATGAAAGCAAAGACTTAGGAAAATTCTGGAACGACTTTTTTTTTTTTTTTTTAATTACTATTTAAAAAATATTTAATACTGCACAGAACAGACTATATTTCAACAACTAACATGTTCCATTTGGCTGGGTTTAGGAGCCTCATACCTTTTCTGTCTTCAAAGATGCCTATGGGACTACAGACACTTTTTGTTATGGTAATAAATGCTGCTTGTTGAACCATGTTATTGAGGTAATAATATGCCAAAGTATTGCACGCACATGCATGTATATACACCTACACATTGCTATATACATATATACATGTACAACTACAAGCTGTTTGAATTAATTCCTTAGAGTGCTTCAGCTAAGGTGGAAAGATCCATAAAGAATAAAATTCTATAAAAGCTTCTGAAATTAACATAAGATACAGAATGTTGAGCAGAGGATAGATTTTATGATCCTCTGCACTTAAATTAATGATTTCAGGGTCTAAAACTGAAGGAAAAATACTGCTGAGATGAAACAGTGCAGCTGCTCCAAAACCATTTCAGAAAGCTACTCCTGCTCAGACTCAAGAAGAATTTGAAGAGCCTATTAAATAATGTGTGTCCCCTTTTCTTCTTCTACTATAAAACTAAAGAGCCTCTATGAACACAGCATAACTCAGTAATGACACAGCATAACTGAGTTCCCCGGAACGTGCACTGCAGTCCCAATTCTGATGCCACCTTGCCCAGCGCGCCCAGAGATGTGACTCAGCCACTCCCTGCCTCAGGTTAGAAGGGACAGGACCGTCTCTCACCCCCAGCAGCCACAGAACAATGAATTTGCCTCTGCTAAATGGGCATCTGCACTTCTGACTGCTCATTTGAAGCTTTGCTCTCACAGATTAGGTAGACCAGGGCCCAGTGTTTCAATCTCCCAAGGGACACAGCACTGCAAAATATCCATCATCCCAACTCCTCTGAGAACCTAATTTGGTACAATTTCAGAAGAAACCAAGCTGGACAAATACTGGTATTTCTCTTTGAGAGAGTTCCCTGCTGACAGGGAGGGAGGGAGCCGAGCACTACCTTTATGGGACTGAAAGGAGATAGCAACAGCATTGCCCCTTGAAACACTAATCCAAACCACGGCATCAAAAGAGAGGGAACTTTGGAGCTGCAAGAAAGAAAGAACAGAATTTTTATATTTGTCTCTTAAAAATGGGAACTATGATCATGTGGCTGAGGCACATGAAGCCTACTGCAGGCTGTAGAATTACAAAGCAGGAGCTTCCTGCTTGGACAATAGGGACATAAATGTTTTGAAAACCAAAGAAAAAACACCAACAAAATATGAGTTGAAGAAGAGGAAGGATAAAAGTTTTAGAGAGCAGGACAGTCCCTAGAGCACACATGTTCTGGGGCTGGCTGTACCCCTGCTTGATTTTGTCTTGGGGTTTTTTTTGTGGATATAGGACATGAGAATCAGCTGCCCTAGCTGATAGATTAGCCAGCACTAACACTGCCAAGAAACAAGCTGTACATCATCTTACTCTTAACAAAGAAACAAACATTACCTTACTGTTAAGGCTCTAAGATATATTACCAAAAGAGGATCACTGTATTATGTGTGAAACCTCTCTAATCCCATGTGTCTTCCAAAAAAGTCATAGATTTGGTTTTGTTTATAATTTTTAAACTGTGGCTAATGTTATCTTGGGTTCATAAAAGGAGTGTGAAAACAGGAAATCCGAGGAAATTACTGTAAGGCTTTTCTCCTGTCAGAAAGGGAGTAGACCAGAGCTATTTCTGAGAAATGGTCATCAGAATGATTCACTATATCTTGATCCCAGCTCTCTAAACTCCATCCATCCAGCAGCACTTCTTGGTTATAACATTTTCTTTGCAAGAAAGATGAGATCACGATCAGGTTCTTGCACTTCATACACACCAGTCTTAAAGAGTTTACAATCTAAAATTCAGTCACTAAATGTTTCCTCAGACTTTGCTGTCTGTCTCTAATTGCACTCTGATCAGCTTGTTACAAGCCCTGTTTCAAAAACTACAGCTGATGTGTTTGAAGTAACGAGTCACAAGTGCCGTGCAGTTCGAACCTTTATGGGGCTGCCTGTTTGACCCTAGTTACACCTGAGTCTGTGTTATTGTTCCCTAAAGCTTCCTTAAACAGCAGAGAATGCATTTCTTCAGTAATGCAAGGACCCAGATATCCAAGGAAAGCAGCAGTATTTTAAGGGGCTCTGTCATATAGGATGCTTTGGCAATGCTTACGTAAATAGGCTCTGAAAGATACCAATCAGAGTGGAAGCACTCAGACTTTTCCCTAGTAGGGAAAACAATCTTTTCTGGTGTTCAGCAAGGAGATTGAACTGAAGTGCTGGGAAAGGCAGCCATGACTCCATGAAAAAGGGTTCTGTGATTCTTGGATTACAGGTTATCATCACGTCTGGGTATGGACACCCTCACTGAGCGCACATGCTGACCTGGAGACTACTGCTGACATGAGTAACTGTGACCTTCGGTGAGGAAGAGCCACATGTGTGCACTTAGAGATCAACTCAATAAAGCAATTAAGGCAGGTTTGTTGACAATGAGTTACTTCTGAGTGTACTTAGTTACTCAGGAGACGTTTTCAGCTAAGTACGCATGAAAATATATGAGCACGTGAGAGAATAAAACTTAAAGAAAAGAACATATTTAGATATTTTTAAAATTTCTCCTTAAAATTACTGTCACTGCAAAAAAAAGAGGTCTCATACATTTGATGGAGAGAAGGGGATGATAAAATGTCATACTGCTGAACATAACTCCATTTGCTGTTGCTTCTGGTCCTAAAACACAGCATCCCTTCTGCTACACGTTCCCCAAAAAGAACAATCAAAAAAATTTAAGCAAAAGAACGCTATCTAATTTTACCTGAAAAAACAAGCCCAAAGAAAGTGAGTGACTACCACTGAACTAAAGATTAAGCCACCATTTTGGTAAACAGAAGTCAGAAGTACTTCTGAAAGGTTTAGTTTCCAAACATGATGAGCACTACCTTCTCTCCACTCCAGCCAAAGATGGTGTCAGGCTTTCAAATGAGCAGAGTCAAATTCATGCCAAGCACTGCAGAAATACCAACTTTTAATTAACCCCTGGTCAATGGGGGATTCGCTTTAAAGGTATCCAGCACAAGAAGAATAAATGAAAGATAGAATTCTCACTGATCTGAAAGAAGCAATTATAAAACAGGAATATAGTGCAAACCAGCCTTCAGTACGTTGTGATAATTCACAAGGTGCCCACAATGTATTTAAAGAACTTCCCCTGAAATGAATAGAGGAGAGAACATAAATAGTTTTAAATTAATGGGAGTCCTACGTTTCAGAAAGGGGTGACATGCCAATAGCATTTGGATAACGATACAAGAGGAATGTTGTTTTAAAACATTTATACTAGAGAAGATTTTGAACAGCTTGATTAATTTTGAAGATGGTCCTTCTTGGAGATAGAATTTGAACTAGACAACCTACAAAAGTCCCTATTCAACTTACGTTTTTTCTGAGACTCTATAAGCATGTTTTATAACTCTTAATGCATCTCTAGTCCTCAGAATAATCTACCAAACTTCATCTTTCCTTTGCATTGTACATTAATGCTTCCCACTGGGATGCCTCATTCTTCACAACAGAGTTGGTCAAGCACCTTTCTGGATACACATAAAGGATTATGCATCCATTCAAACTTAAAATTTGAACTCTGGTGCCAATTAGACAATGTCTAACACTTACAAGATCTTTCTTTACTGTCTTTGTCTAGCAATAGCAGAAATCTCTCGGCTGTTGTTACTCAAGATTAATTTTTTTTTGTTTGGTTGGTTTTTTGTTTGTTTTTTGGGGTTTGTTTTGTTTTGTTGTTTTTTTTTTTTGTTTGTTTGTTTGTTTTTGACTGAAATAGAACAATAGGATCTGGCCTATACATGAGTCAAATCCAGAGAATATGTTCCTTATGGGTTCAGATTTTCTTTGGCATGACCAAGAATTGAAGCCATACAAACAGGCCACGAACAAATATTCCAAACTGAATAGCTCTGAAGAGGCAAAGAAGGTTGTATCCTAATTTTTTTTTTTTGGTTTTTTGTTTTGGTCCACTGCTCTGATTAAACTGAAATGAACTGTCACTTTATATTCTGATCAGACCAATAAGAGATTACCCTTCTAGGAGGAAGCAAAATCAGGGAAGACAGCATAAGGTTTATGACTGAGAGAGCCTCATTTAGGATCTCTGGATAGAAATTCAAAGGTGGCAAGGTGTTGTGTTGTTACCGTGCCTAGGAATTAAATTCACCCCTAGAAGAAGCTTTTACTAGTTGCCTTTATGTATTTTTGGGGCAGTGAGGCAGTTCAGTGTCTTCTCCCAAGGTTAACACAGCCATTAGAAGAAACACCCCCATCAATTGTCCATCTACCAACCACTGATCAAGAACAGGGCACCAGAAGCATCCATTTAAATCAGAGCAGCCCCAGTACAACAGCTGTATCTAATAGATCATCACAAGGCATATGTGTCTCATCCAGCTCCCAAAGTGACTCAAATAGGTGAGAAATTGGCTGCTCACCACACTCAGGTGTCTGCACTCAATCACGTATGCAATAAAATACACAGGTCTAGCAGCCATAAAGCACTTCACTGCCCCGTTTTATTAATTTTTAAAACCATTATTAATCTCAAAAAAACATGCTAGTGTTAAATATGGAGTATTTTGTTGCCAGACAGAACAGTGTGTGTGTGTGTGTGTGTATCTCTACTTTAGGAGGGATTCTAGAGAACAATCTAATTAAATAATGATTCATTAGGACAGTTTCTAAAAGGTCTTCTCCACACTGCATCATCTAAGCTGGGCACACAGGCACACTTGATTTTGGAAACAACCTACGTGACCCCAGCAACGACAGATCTAATGATTTTAGTGTTTTGCACCATCTGTGAGCTGAGTCCTACAGTCACAGGTCTGGAGTTCTTATCATGATATCACTTTAATCTGATCATCCTTACACAATCAGGGCTTTCAGGATGTTATTTTTCAACGAGTCTCTAAAATTCTGAGTGGTAGACACGAAGCTTAACAAAGGTGAACCCCGACCCTCTGACTGCTAAAAAGAAGTAACCCTGCCCCCATGAGATTTATTAATTTCCAATCAATTACATCATTTCAGGAGCTGATGATTTAACTGCTTGCAATCAACATCATGGCACCTCTGGTTTGTCTGCCTTATGAGCTTAGACCTGCCACACAAACAGGCACACTGAGAAACATTAATGGGTGTATTCAGTCATCTTTCCAAAAAGATGACCAGAAACTGGGCCCCAAAATGAAGGGCTGAATTCCCAACAGAGCTCAACATGGGGATAGTGAGTTCCTTTGAAAATACGCCCAGAATGAGACTTTCTGTGTGCCAAGGATTTTTTACAATCCCCTCATGGATAAGAGGTGTGGAAGAGTTGTGTTCCATGCCCTTAAATTAATGAAGAATCATTTCTCTCAGAAAGTTGGGGTTTGTTTTGGTTTTTTTGTTGTGGTTTTTTGTTTGTTTGTGGTTTTTTTTACTTTTTAAAAAAACCTCTGTTCCTACAAAGCTTTGAATAATCCTAGTCCATGCCAGGTTAGACTAAAATAGAGCCTTAATCAGGGAGAATTTTGCTACTAATTTTGCCTGTAGGCTGAATTGCCCACTTCTCTTTGTCTTTACAACTTCTCAGGTAACACTAAATAATTATAAACTTCCCCTAAACTGCCTTGCTAGGGGAACCCGGGTTGCAGGTGGCCCCCCCACGTGCTGAGCTGACAGAAGGGACGGTGTTGCCTCTCCCCCATGAGCCCTGGACACAGAGCACATTTCCAGCACAGAGCAGCAGCCAAATGAAGGAAGGTTTGGGCAGCTCCCCCGGGGTGAGATCTCAGCAAACACGGGCTCCTCAATAAACCATGGACACGTGGAGCACTGTTTAGACCCTCTGCAGATCACTCCCGACCACTGAGCTAAGAGCTGGAGCTGCAAGAGAGCCCCTGCAGAGGTCTGGCCCTGGGCCTCTGTTTTAACAGGCACAGACCCTTCTCTGACTGACCACCCACAACAGCTCATGGGACCCCACTTTTGAAACATCTCTGTCAGATGCATTTCAATCCGACCCCTCCTGCACGTTTTAGGATGCTCTAATTTATGTTTTTAATCTACTACAATTCTTTTATAATTGTCTGTGCAGTGACGCCTGACAGGGAATGCTTTATAAATAAATTGAATTTATGACTATTTATAACCTCTCCCTCTTGAAATTTCTCGGCAAATGAATTGGTCCCACAGTTCAGTCTTCCAGGGTTGGGGTTTCTCTGTACACATTCATACAAACACACAATGTGGGTGCATGAAAGAGAGAGAGAAAGGGACAGAGAGATGGAGTGTGCACGTGCGTGTGACCTTTTCTTTCCATGAGTAACTTAAGGGCATATTTAACATTCTGTTCACAGGACTCATGGCAGACAGGAAAAACACAACTGAAGGGGATGAAAAATGAAAAGTCCTTGCAGCTTCTCCATCTCAGGCTCCATCCTTCTTTTTGTGGGACAAAGGTTTTCTGGTTTTGTTTACTACTCCTGACTAAGCTTCTCTTTGGTTGCTTGCTGCTTGAGCAGAGAGGACACATGAAATGAGGCAGCTATAAGGACCTTTGACAACCAGCACATAAAACTCATTTTATTTCCTTAATGGAAGGCTAATTGGTAATTAAAAACATGACTGTGACCTGTGCAGTACCCAGAGAATAGAAACTGATTTCATTTTAAACAGATAAAGCTCACAGGGCTGCAGCTCTGCAGAGTAGCAAGACTTTCTAGGCAAGAAGTGAAATAAGTGCTTTAGTTTTTTTAGCAGGTTTTGGTAATTAAGGTAAACCAAAAAAAAAAAAACCCAAAGAACTTTGCCAGTTCTTCAGTCCCTTGGTTGACTCCCAAGAGCCACTCTGCTGACCCTCACTGTAGTTGCTACTGATGTTGACACAGACCCTGGGACAAGAAGCTGAAAAATGGAATTCGGATTCTTGCCCGGCCTCCTCCCGTCGAGCCAGGGCACGAATTTTCATTTCTCGTAAGACAAGTGTGTGCTTCATGCTCCTATGTGTGCGTCCTGTAGGGGTAAAGGGACACACCAGTAATCTTACTGGATGCCAGCAGCTCCCACCCAGTCAGCCTGCAGGACTCTCCATCCGCCTCACAGGGCCCTCAGCAGTGCTGGGCTGGGTGCAGAGAAATGAGGGGTCACGTCATAACAAAATATTTGGATTTGCTTCAAACAAGCCAAACACACGGATCTGGGAATGTTAAAACATTTTGGTTCAATAAAAAATGTTTAAACATAAGGCTCTTCTATTTCTGCCCTGGAACTCTTTGAGAATTTCCCTTTACAGGCAGTAGAGAGGGGGAATATTGCATATTGAACGCTTCAAACTTTTCCTTCTAATATTCTACAAAACCAAGTTTTGAAATACTGGAATTTTGCAGACAATGCCTGGAGTTCCACCAGTCTGACTTGCAAACCAGCAAGAAAGAAAATTGAAAAAAAAAAGACAAACAGCTATGAAATGGGCTAATACATGCTAATGCATTTAATTCTTTAAAAACAAGGAAGAAGGATTTCTAATTAAGTTCAGACACTAATAAGGAATGAAGACTGAACCCATGCCATTTTTTGCAATTGAAAAGTCTGTAAATAACTATAGTGAGCACTAATTATCATGCCAGAAGAGAGGCATCCCATGTACCTGTATTGTCTTTTACTGTGATAAACCCTTAAGACAATATTTATTCTCATCTAGATAAACTTAAAATGAAAACTGAGAAAAATATTAGAGTCTGGACAGTGAGAGGTCAAGAATCTTATTAATATGCTATAGTGTCCTTTAATTAAACTCAGCTTGATTATCTTCTGGCTAGTTTGCAAAAAGGTGTATTCTTCCTATATTCCCTGGTTTCAGGGGTAGCTCTGTCTCCTGCAAGCATTGCAGGCTGTGGGATCTCTGTCTAAAGGGAAAATTAAATTTCAGCTGGCCTGTCTGCAAAAGTGGAAAAAAGAGATCTAAATCCCACCCACAACCAGAATTCCCTTTTATCATTTCAGTAAAATTCTTGTGACACCCATCACTCGGGGTGGGGGGCAATCCCAGCAAAAACATCTCTAAGGACTTAGCCAGATTTCCTCTACGTCAGAGTACTGCTCAGGGCTGGCAAACATCCTGCCAAACGGACTCAAATTTCAAAGATTTTGTGTTCACTTGATGAAAATAAGATGTTACACTCTGTGTTTTCACTCCCTCCGTTCCCAAGGCTCCCTTTCTCTTCAATCACCCTCAGGCTCGGAGCAAACAGGATTCATATTGATCTGTCTGAACATTATTTTTAATGCTATTAATCTTACAGGCTGCTGTAATGGACATCTTCCAAGTTTCTGTAACACCCCAAACCCATCACCTGCCCTGCTGCTGGTGCAAGACCTGGCTCCCAGCACAGAAATAACAGGCGGCTGCTGGCTGTGCCCGAGCTGGGCTGGGGTGCAGGGGTCTCCTGGTGCTCAGCACAAACTCCTCCCAGGCTGCACCGTGGGACATTTGTTGGCTCTTTACCCCTCCATCCATCCCCCTGCACTGCTTTCTGTCCGTTTCAGGTCGTGCATGGCAAAGGGGCTGGCTGAACTCTCAGATGCCGTTCTAAGAAAGTTATTCTCCTGTTGTATTATCTCCCAGGCAAGCACGCAGTGATTACTTTAGCTGAAGACTGCCACGTTAAAAAACATCAAATCGAAAGACAGATTTAATGTATTCAGATACCTTAAATGGATGGAACTGCAGGCAAAGCTTTAAAAAAGTTGTATGATAAGTTTAGGCTAAAAAAAAAAAAGTGGAAATATAAATTTGACAAGCACGGTGAAATTTCTCATGAAACAAAGGTCTGATTTTGAAAAAAAGATTTAAAATTAAGTCTTTATATGGACATAATTTCCACCAACTTCCAGAAGGTCTGCACAATCAAGAACTGAGGAAAATAGGAGGATAGCAAACTTTGGCCCAGTAACATCAAAAATACTCTACAGTAACACAAAATCAAATTGCACAGACTTGGGGGATTTTTGCATTTTCTTTTAGTTGTCTACAAACTATGCTAAGGCGGTGCTCTGCTAATGTTTGAGTTCAGTGGGGGAACTAATTAAAAACTATAATTAAATGGATAAGCTGCTATTATTTACCAAACAGTGAAAAGGGTGTTAAAAGAACAAACATAGACATGGAAAAAAAAATTTTGATTTTGCTCCTTCATTCTGTTTTGACTGTCTCTGGTGCTGTTAGTAACACACAGATGGAAGGGGAACCAGTTCTGCAGGTAATAAGCATTGCTCAGACCACAGTTTATCCAGATCCTTTGACAGACTGCAAGAACAAGCACAGCAACCTAAAATTTGTTCATAGAATATTTTATGAATAAAAAAAGAACCAACGGTTAAATTTTCGCAAACACTTTTGTGTTTTGCTGAAGTCTTCTCATTTTAGTCAACTGGACTAAACTGAAATTTTCTAAAATACTTTTTCCTCTCCTAACAATTCCCTCTTTATAGGATTCACGAAGATGTAGAAAAACAGTCATAGGATAGCATGCAACAAGGACTTGTCTTGAGCCCCTGAGCATAAGTCCACAAGCTACTTTCTACAACTTATATTCCAAACAACTCTGTCACTTGCATGTCCTCTGTTTCACTCTCCTATGCTGTCTCACCCTGCTTTATTTCAAACCCAATTTGTTTTCACAAGGATATAAAAAAGCCATAAGCAATGAGGACTATGAAACCACTGGCCTATGGCAAATGCCATAAAATAAAATAAAACAATTAAGAGAAATTCTTTAACTTTAATTAGCTTCCTTTCTGCAATCATTCCCTTCATGAAAAGTTCAATTACCAAGCACCAGTGCTGTTAGATTCACTGCACTATATTACAGTGAGCTGGGCTGTTAGGCTGAAATGGGAACTGACAGTGAAATCTCTTGTATGGCTTGCCAGATATGAAACTAATAGGGCTGAGTTATCCCACAAGTCTTCTGGAGCTGCCTGAAAGAGTGAGATTGCCAACTGAAAGGATCAGTTTGTCTCATCACCTAAGTGCTTTAGATCTTCAGAGAAGGCTGCAGGGGTTATACAGTCAATCACATACTGGATATGACTCAATGTCACGCCGTTGCAAAACAGAAAAAGCAAACACCACGCTAGGATGTGTAAACAAAGACACAAGAAAAATTCCTTCTGCTCCACACAGCGGGGGTGAAAGCTTTGCTGAAATTCTGTGAATGAAAGGATGCATGGATGGACTGGGGATGATCCAAGAGAGATCAACAGGGATCTCCTGAAGTGTATAAAAATCACCTGAGAGGAAAAGCGGCGGTGAGGCTGTTCAGCACAGAGAAAGTAAATCAAGACAAGGCTCTAGACTGCTGCAGAGAGGTGGTGAATAATTCCTTTGCCTGCTTTCACTTCAGATAGGGCAGGAAGTAATGGCTTTACACTGGCTTAAAGAAGGTTCAGGATGGACATTAAGGAAACTTTTCTTTGGGATGCCAGTGTTGGTGAGAGGGCTGTAACAGAGCACACTGGCTGGGAAGTTACAGACTTTAAATCCCTAGAGGTTAAATTCTCCTGTGGCGTAGGATGACTAAATGGCCTACCAGGGTATCTTCTAGCCCTAACTTTTGTATTCCTGAGGCTCTAATAGATGTCCATGGCCTCAAGATCCAGCCAGATTTGTCTCATCAGGGAGGCAGCTGCCTGTTGGGTTTGGACAGAAAGACTCCAGGGGACAGTCCTTCTCTATTCACAAGTGAAAAGCCTTTCAAAATGTTTCTGACACCCATGCAGCTAAGGCAGATCTAGGCAAGAAATCTATCAGTCATTTGGGATTTCAAGGAATGCCTCCATGTGTCATCATTTGAAAAAAGGGCTCGATATCCCTCTTGGGAGAAACAGAATTCAGACTTCTCCCCAGGGCTGATCAGTTCAGAAATGTCACTGCAATTGCTCTGGGACGGAGTGAGATTTTCTGTTCTTATGGTGCAGTTTCACGGTTTTGCAAGATTACACTGCAGAGCCCATGCTAAGAGGGGGGATTTTTCCCTCCCTGAGAAGGCTCTCGAGCACCATCATTCTGACTGATTCCCATCTAGGCTGGTGATATTTATAACAGGAGTTTCTCTTCCTCAGTGGGTCTGGTTCTGAAGGGCATTCAGGAACACGACCTTGTGAATGTTTAGTCTTCTTTTGATCTCTTTTGCCTTGGGTCCACAGAGCCCCTGCAGCATAAATCTATGAGCTTTGCTGAGTATATTTGTAATTAATCCTAGACTTAGAGAAATGTGGGGATTAGTGGATTGCTGAACTCCTTATGTCTCTGGAGCAATGCTGGAGTTTCCTTGTTACAAGCAGCAGAGAAAGAGTCAGAATTTGCTGAGAATTTGGCTTAGGCCACTGAACCTACTGATTTCCATAGATCAGAGAAGTCTTCAAAGCAGCAATACTACCAGCTTGAATAAATACAGTCCCGTTCATCCAGGGGTTGCAATAAGACTCACCAGACAGTAATGAATGAATTAAAACATAAATCATACCCCATGGGCAAAAGAGAAACTGTCTCTATTTCACAACTGGGAAAATTGAGAAATACATAGGATGAAGGTATTTGAAGGTTTGAGGTCTTCCAACTTGTAAGTACCCATTTTAGGACAATGACAGCCTGATTTTATTTCCTATTTTTTCAGAGACACCAAGTGGTTTGTTGACTAATTGGAGTGATGATGCCTCTGGGGATAGGAGCTTGGCACAGTGACTTGACTGATTTAACCAGCTAACAAGCTAATAGCAATTTACAGAAGACAAACCTCTGACAAGCATGAAAAGACCTTGTCTAAATGTTTAGAAATCTTTGATTAATTCCTGGTGGATGAAAACGGAGATGTTGCTGTCTCTGCCCCTCTTTGTTGCTTAGGCTCCACCTCCTGCCTCAGGTTTCTGCCATATCGCTAACCTTTTGTGTCTTTCGTTGCTTTGTTTTGCACTCCACTTTTCTTTTCACATACAGGGATTTCCAGAGGTTCAGCTGAAAGTGAAGGTGTCTTGACCTCCATCTCCAAGAGAAAACCTGTTCAAAACTGCGAGGCAAGTTTGGAAATTGGACCTACCTGATTCCCACCTCACAACAAAATCAGGAGAGGGATGGTGGAATCCTGGGGGGATGCTTTGCTATTCCGCACCACAGACACGGTGTACACATCAGGCAATGTTTGTGAGGTGCCAAAGAAACTTCTCTATCCAGAAGGATGCTTTTGGCTCACTTTTGCAAACTAATAACATAGTGCCCTAGGAGCACACCTATTATTTGGTGACATTTGCACTGTAACATCAAAATGACACCAGGACGTCACAAATGCAACTGCGGTGCAATGGGGGCCAGAAGCACCACAATTCTCTCCCGGCAGGAAAACTGTCTGAACAAGAAGTTCTCAACAACAGCTCAGCAGCCTTTTGTTGTGCCGTGCCTACAGGGAGGACAGGCTACATCACAGCAAGGATTCACTGCATTGCAGCTGGAATGAGCTTTCATTTGCTAAAAGCTCAGCGCTGTTTGACCCACAGCTGATTGCTGACTGGGGTGCAGAGGCTGCCTGGCACAGCAGAGACAGGCTGCACTCACCAGAGAGGGACTTGCAAGGCTTATCTGCACACCACCATTCTCCTGTTCTCTACAAAACCTGACTTGGAGCAGTCACCAGGGTCCCACTGAAGTTGTTACACCCTGAGCATCAACCTGCTGCTCCTCCTACCTGTTGCTGTGCTTTTTTTTTTCCTCTGCAGAACCAAAACTTCCCTCACAAAATTGTGATTCAGTTCAAATAAAACAATATCTGACAGGATGAATTCTCCAGGACTGCAACAGAGTAATGCAGAAGGCCTCAGCTCTTTGAAAAACAGAACAAAAAATGACAAAATAAAAAGATGGTGCATGTAGTGAGCGCACAACAAGGTGTCCATTTCTAGGTGTCTCTTGTAAAACAGGCACAGTCCAGCTCACTGCTGCAGCACTCCTCCTTAAAGGCAATCAAAAGAATTCATGCTGTGGGTAGATGGATGAAAATGGAGATTCGAGATCAAATTCTGAGCAGGTCATAAGTAAAAAGAGAGAATATTGGCTTTTTATTGACAGTGAGCATTCTTCCCTCATGTAAACTCACCCCTCTCCTTAGAAATCCCTGCTGGAACACTTTGGGTAAGGCTGGTGCTGCTCTAGAGCATTGCAGTGTGAGCAAGGAAGACCTTCCCAAGGAGGGAGATCGGGGCTATAATAATCAGTGGTAGGACTGGTGGAGCCCCAGAAGGAGGGATGGGATGTGCTGCTGTTCCAGCCCCAGCTGTGCCCACAACACCCTTCCCTTCACCAGGACTCCTACTCTGCACTCTCCCAAGAGGAGCTTTACAGCCCTCTAAAGTAATTTTTATGGGTCTGTATTATACCAGGCAGTAATTTCTGAGAGAAATACTGCAGCTTTAGCAGTTATTCTTTACTGTTTAAGAATATGCTGGTGTTTAGGTAAAAAAAGAACCCAAGAATAACAGGTACTATGAATTTCTGATTTTTCCTCTTTGAAATTCAGGCTATTTAGGAGGAGGGAAAAAAAAAAGTGCTGTCATATATACAAGCCTGTGAGCATCAATGTATTTTAATGGATACATTTTTCTCTTACATCTAGCCTCTGAGTTTCTCCACCTCTGAGCGAGACCTGAAATGCACCTCATCATCAGTATTGCTCTGTAACCCAAAACCCCAAGTCTCCTTAGGAAACTTTCCTTTCAGAACAACTTAATATGATGTGATGTTAGCATCCCAAAAGTTTTCCCCTCATGAATTAGAAGTGTCACTCTCTCTCTTTTGACTAATTTCTGCCAGATAAATAAAGTCTACCTCAATTAGAGAAATTCCCATGTTCTGCACTTTTTATTTGACTGGTGAGGCTTTCTTTACTTTGTACCCTGAGCTCGTCAGTGGCTTTCCCTCATTTAAAATCTGTATCTCTGCCCAGCATGCCTGCATTCCTGTGGAGAGTTGCTTAATCTCTCTGTATACTCCCAATCTGCCTCAAGGAACACAGAGAGCATTCCCAGATCTTTAAACGGAGGCGACACAAAAATCTCCTTTCTTTTATTAATGGAAAAGAATTCCTGTACTATTTAAAAAAAGAAAACAAAAATCAACCAAGCCCCCTCTTTTTTGGTATTATCCTTTTTTCCTGCTTTGCTCAATTATAGCTGATTAACTGCCATGACATATGAGTCACACAGGATCTAGGACACAGGATGTGTTCAGAGTTGCTTAATCATGTTCTAATATTTAACATGTACACTTGTTTACTAGGTGAGAGAGTGGTGCATGATATTTACATTGTGCTATGTTAACTTGGGATGTTAAAACTAGAGTGGACAGAGAATGATAAACAAAAATTATACAGGCAAATAAAGAGGGAGAAAGAGAATATAAACCAAAGCAGGATGAGAAACAGACTTCCAGGGCATGGGAAGAAAGAATTCACATTCCTTTTTTTTTTTTTCTTTTTTGTTGGACCACTTGTAGGTCTTCTCTCAATTATACCAGTTTAAGCTCAAGGTACCTTCCTTTTCATGGTGAATGTCTGGTTTTACCCTAAAAGCAGCCAACCTTTCATACCTCAAATTTTCCTCAAAAATACCTAACTCCCAAATGCCCACAAAACTCCTTCAGTATAAGAGGAAAGCCATCTGTGCACCAAATAATGACTTTTGCTTCCTATTTTGAAGTGTTGACATCTGCCTCTAATCACTTAAGGAAAGGAAAAGGACATCCTATATCTAAGAAATAATTTTTTTCTCCTCTCCCTCTCTTATTGCAGCATTTAGCTCTCAGTCAGCACATCAGACAGCTTTCCAAAGAGCACACAGAAAGAAGCCAAGCTGTCTCAAGGTGAAGCAGAGGATCACAGCACCGGGTCCAGTGGTGGGCCATGAATGGTGGTGAAAACAATTTAGCCCGAGGATTCCCCTCTAAAGAGTGAGAACCCAATTTTTAATGGGTAAAAAGCATAACAAAAAAACCATTACTTGGCTGTGAAGCTTACCCAGGAATAACAAAGCTACATAGACAAGATGGAAGAAGGGAACAGAAATGAGATGTGCTCCATATAGGCAAGGATATTTGAACTCAGAATACTTAAGAAAGGTAAGGAATACGCAAAATAGAAAAAATGCTCTTTGGCCAGCTTCTCCTGGAGGCACTTGACAGCTGAAGGTGGTTTTGAAGGGCTTGAAGGCAGTTTACCACAGGGACTGAGTCAAGGCAGCTTTGCAGGAGAGAGGACAATAGCAACACAAGCAGGACAGATGCCTATTTTAGGGAGATGGTTTGTTGTCTCCAGGGACCCTCACTGTGGATACAAGACAACATGGAGCACTGCAGCAAGCACAGCCACAGAAATAGAGCTTAACTTGGAAACTGTTTTACAAATTAACTGCTTGTTACTTCGATTCTCCTTTGTTTTTCTTCCTTGCGCTTGACGGCTTTTGTCTCTTGTCCTCCTACCCGCGGCTTCTCCCATTTTCATCCCACTTTATCACCCCCATTTAGATAGTTTTTTTTTTACTTCTGTCACACTCTGAGAGAGTTCCCAAGCTCCTGATAAAACACTGCAAGCACCCTATAGTAATGATGTTTTTAATCCCTAGGCTTTTTTTTAATGGAGGCTTACAAGAAAAATGTGTTCCTTGGGAGTCAGCAGAAGCTGACAACGAGGCATGAGAAGTCCAAACAAGACAGCACCGGGAAAGCATAAGCTGCAAAGCCAGATGTGGCCTGGGGGCAAACAAATGGTCTGAGGATCAGTGGTACCCTGTCTCTTCCTTACCAGCACGGAGGGACCCTGGTGCTGAACTCACAGCTCACTTCTACCTCCCTTCTCCTGACTGGCAGAGAAAGGATGGGATGAAACTGTGCTGCTGCTCCTCAAGGGCTATGAACAGAGGGTACATTGACAGCACACTATTCCCAGCTGTTGGTCCAGACCTCTGGAGGCAAGAGCTGCTGAACTTCTAACCTGTATTATGGACAAAACGACTCCCTAGCAGTTCCCAGAAAACCCCAAAATCCCACAGCCACATTCCTCATGCTTTTGTTAGTCCTGCAAAGGGCATAACAGTGAATCAGAGCCAATAGATTAAAAGCCACCCGTCCAAATTCTGGGTTCCCTGTCTCTACCCAAGCATCTACCAACATTTCCTGAGCTATTCAGCAGCTCTCACTGTCTTTCACGGAAAAAGAGAGAGGGTTGTCTTTTCCAAGTAAGCAAGGAGCTTTGTACTTTGTACACAAAACTGATTGTCTTTGTGGCAGATATGCACCTCGTTCTTTTCAATTCCCCCTCATGTCTAATTGCCAGGAGCTGTCCAAAATTGGTCCACTCGGTCTTCAGTCCAGTTGTTCACCTGCCTGCCCAGAAGCTGCTTCTGGCTGGGTGCTCTGGGCAACACTGATCAAATCTGCAGGGATCCCTCATGTCTAGTTCCTCTCCCTATGCTTCAGTTCTGTTTTTCCTCTTTTTTACCCTTAGCCACTCTGCAGTTTTCTTGTTAAGTAGGCTCTGAACAAAAATTCCCCTTCCAACAGCACAAACATCTCAGTGACATGGCATAAAAGCTAAAACACAGAGCGATTGAGATACCACTTCAATTTATTGCCCAATTCAAGTTATCGAGGCCCAAACACTCCACACAATTCTCTCTGAAAACAGAGTCTGAAGGGCACAAAACTCATGCCTCAGCTCTGCAGTGCTTGTTCAGGAATGTTACCACTTTATTACATCACAAGGGATCATGAAAACAGCATCTCCAATACCAAAATATGAAAGAGTCTCAGAAAAATTGTTCAGGTATAAGGGAGGAAAGACAACCGACAGATCTATGTTGTCCACCAATCTGCTAAAGGAAAAAGGTTTAAGCATACTGATTTACAACATTGGAAAAGAATTAATCTGACTCATACAATTACCAAAGGACATTCATCTCCATAACCCAGTAGGCAACTTCATTTTTCATCCTGTTGAGCAGTATTTCCAACTTTTTTTTTTCTTTCCCTGGTTAACAAATAGCCTGTTTAGTCTTGTTGCTTTTTAACTGTTATTCAACTAAAAGGAAACCACAACGAAAAAACTAAAGGCAAAAAATAACCCAAACATTAAATAACCAGAATATCTACGTAGGATATTTGCTGTATGGGGCAGATTGTGGAGGGCAAGCACTGAGATCCCCTCAGCCAGATCCCTGCAGGGAAAGAGGAACTCTGCTGCCTTGAAGCTAAAAGACAAGGTTCAGGTACAAGAGTGACAAGGGTAGTAGAAACACTGAAAAGATGCAGAAATTAAGGAATGCCAATTATCTTTGGTATGCTTTTGGAAACATAAATTCAACCTGCACAAGCTGGGTCTACAAGAGCACTGGAGAGGCTCTTTTTGCAGGAGCATGTAGTGACAGGACAAGGGGTCATGGCTTTAAGCTGAAAAAGGGTAGGTTTAGATTAGATATTTGAAGAAATTCTTCCCTGTGTGAGTGGTGAGACACAGGCTGCCCAGAGAAACTGTGGGTGCCCCATCCCTGGAAGTGTTCAAGGACAGGCTGGATGGGGCTCTGAACAGCCTGGGATAGTGGAAGGTTTCCCTGCCCGTGGTGGGGGGATTGGAACGAGATGATCTTTATGGTTCCTTACAACCAAACCATTCCATGATTCTATAACTTTGTTTTTTTAAACCAATGGAGCTCCTTACAAACCGCTTTTGTTTGGGTATGTCAACCTTACCTGAATGAACTAATTTGTCTATGTGAAATTATACACCAGCAGGAGTTTGCTGGTTTGCATGGATGTTAGCAGCAGTGTCACTAAAAACTCAGCATTGACACCCAATCACCAGGGAGAGAGGACCTTTTAAATCTTTTTTTATCCAATTCTTACCGATTTGCAGAAGAGACATCTAGTTGTAGCTCTCTAATTGGCCTCTCTAACCAAAACATTCAGATCTTTTGTAACCTCGAGGATTTCCCAAGTCACAGCAAAAAGGAGAGAGGGGAAATCTGGGTATTTCATTTATCCTGGGTAATCAGTGAGCAAATGGTTTACGTGGGCCATTCAGCAGCACTGAGGGCAACTCCTCTGTCCACTGCAGAAAATGGCAAAGTGCTGAGAAACAGGTGAGTATCTTCTCACACGTGGTCCTCTCTGGGCCAAAAAACCACACTGCTTGGCTTCAAGCTGCAGATATTGGCAAGTTAATTATTGCCGGCAAGTTAATTATTGCTGCTGTTCTTATTATTTTCCACTCATCATCTCTCCTGTAACGATTCACTGGCTTCCTTGGAGAAAGAAATGTGTCTGTGGGTAATGATTTCACTGCTTTTCCTCCTCTGCCCACCCCTCCATTGCTCTTTTATATTGAATAATCATTTATGTGGTAGTTTAATTAGCTAATTATGAACGTGTTTGGGTATTTTAAGGAGGAAGAATCATTGTTTACTTGTTAGTAATTAAGTGGGTTCCATATGATTTTGGTGTTGGGAAATTTACGAATATTACTTTTCTGTGTGGCGCTACCAAATATTAAAAGCGTAATTATTTGCTTATATCTTGGTACACTGAAAGGAGAAGTAAATTTCCATGACTGTAGGCTTTGGGCTTCTGGTGGATTATCGTTAGTATAACCAATCTGGAAATACTCATTAGGATGTAGAAAGAGCAGTCAAGGAAGGAGACCAGGTATGGACAGAAAGACCTATGGATGCTGAAAAAGCTCCAGCAAGGAATTTCTTCAGCTCTCAGCAGCATTTTGTGAGAACTCTGTCTTTCCCATGCAAGTCATTCAAAATACTGTTATAGTTCTGTAAACTTCTGCACCTACAAGATGTTTTCCACCATTGTTATGGCTACAACTAGAAAAATATTTAGAGATGGGTGTCTTAGAACTTGGCCAATCACCCTAAGGGGTGGATGGCCGAAAGAACCAATTACCTTGTGCCCTATAGCACACTTTTTGCACACTAACATATAAAAACCCTCCAAGAAGCTAATAAATGGCTTCGGCCTCCTTTTACCCTGAGCTCGGACTTTGTGTCGTTTCTCCGTTCCGCGGCGAGAACAGCGACAAAGACCCGCTGCATTTTGGAGGCTTTGCACAATACCCAATTCTCCTGTCTGCCACCAAAGCCAGCACAAACAGCTTCCAACCCCCTCCTCACCCTGTCAAGGTGTAGGCAAAAGGAAGCACCTCAGTGGGTCACCCATGGTCCTTGTGCTCTCTCTCTGTGGTCGAGAGCCCACGTTCATCTCGTGTGCTCCAGAGCAGCTCTCTCCTCAGGAAGGCTCTGCCTGGATTCTCCTGACACTACCAAACCAGACAGGCTGCCAGCAACCACCAGCAGGCCTCGGGAGAAGGAACGAGCAGGAGCAGTGCAGGCGGACACACTGAGCCTCTCTCTTCCAGCAGGATCCCGAGAGGGCGAGGCAGGAGCGCATCTGCCGCAGCTCTGCTCTGCCACCAACGGCGAGTGATCAGATTTACACGAGCCCAGGGAGATTTTAGAATGCACAGGCTGTGAAGGAGGTCTAAAGAAACTCATGCCAGCCTGGCCATGGTGTGCCTTGAATATTGGTAATAGTTTCCCAGGATCAGGTGCTACCTGTGGCACTCACCCTTCCCTTCCAGTGGGGGACAGCGTGGAACGAGATGAACGATGCAGAAACAACACAGCGTGAAGACTTTGGCTTCCTCATTTCACTCCATTTCCCAGCCCCTCAATTTGAGAAACATACATTACTCAGACATTCCAGCTTAACTGGACATGGTTTTAAGACCTCCATTTGGCAGTTTCAGGGGCAGCTGGGAAGACTCTTTAGTCTTTGATAATGCAAAATGAGGAGCAAAATGTGCAGTGCATTGTCTCAGGGTGAGAGAAACAACACGTTCCTGCCAGTCTGCTTTATGTGACAGTGTCTAGAAAGGAGAGATGCCTGTAGGATATCTGCACGTCAGTTCCCTCCCAAAGGCTGACTTCCATTTAAAAACAAAAACCCAGCACAGCTCCTACCAGTTTTCAGCAGCATTGCTTCCAGCATCATGAATGGATGAGAAGGATAAACAAACCACCCTGCCTGGTAATGTGTCCCCTGTTTTGTTCCTTTTCAAGCAAATTTTAGGGTAAATCATAAATCAGCTCTTCCACACTCCATCTTGCACTTTCTTGTATACTGCTGGTTGGTCTTTTCAAATGATTTTTTTTCTACGAACTCTGAATCTGTTTCAAACCAGGACACACTAAAACTAACAGCGTGTAAATACACAAATCCTGGATTTGCCTTAAAAGGGCCTAATAAGAACAGCAGAACTGTGTTTATAGATGTTTTTCTTTGATTTATAATTTCTGAGGCTTTGCTACAAGTTTTCAAACTTTACTACAAAAACTACACAGGCTAGAATGTCAATGTTTTTAAAACTAAAGCTGAAAGCAATGTAACTGCAGAAGGCTGGGCTATCACAAAATAATCAACTGCTGCGAAACTCAAGGTAAAACCAAGGGATTTACCAAGATATGCAGATTAGACTAAGCATGCAAGCAACATCCATCGTAGCACTCCAGAATCCATCCACACCCAGCTCCTATTTACAGAGGTCCCAAAAATTAAATCCATCTTACAATGTGAACTGAAGGTCATTGGAGATGGGTCCAGCTGCAGCAGCAGGGGAGTGAGTCCTGGAGTCAAGGACCTGGGCTAAATATAACCTGCCATCAGCTTCATCCTGCCTTAACCTTGAGGCCGCTGTCAGAGCATTCCAGGGAATTTCAAGTGCCTTGGTGTCATGTGAGAAGAAAGTTGCTCTCAGGTATTCATATCACGGCAATTCACAGCTTCACAGTTTATTTATGACATGTGTGCAGTGAAATTAGATGTATGAGCCTTGAGCCTCCATGCCCTCACCCCATTTTCTCACAAGTATGATTTTTTTAAACCAGAGTGGAGTTACCAGTTGAGAGCAGAGTCCAGTCCAGCATTTCACTGTTAATTAATATCTTGCCTGCATGAAAATTTTACTGCCTAAACACTTTTAAAATCTAATTTATATAATTTTCATAACCTAATTTTTAATTATCAATAATTGTTCTTTCCTCAGTTGTATGACCCATATGAACTGACTAATTAATATTAAAGGCTTATACTTTTTCAAACATCTTGAGGTCACAGATCATCAAGATCTACAGCACTGTGATAAGTATGCAAAACACACGTGCACATCCAATAATTTGGAGTTATGTTCACTCCAGGGCTGGCCAGATTGCAGAGCCACAGACAACTGCTGCACGTTTACAGCTGGAGCTTTGGGCTTTGTTCAGAGCTGGGGCAAAACTCTCCAAAATTTCAGATTCCTTGGAATCAAATAATGACACTTGTCTTGTGCAGAGCCCCTGACGCAGGCTCATTGCATTTTAAGTCAGCAATGCTACCTGAGTGTTTTTAAAAGATCACTTTGGAGCCAGAGAAAATGTTATAAACTCTCAGCAACATATGTATATGATCAAGAGCCAAGAAGACACTAATGTCTCATGATACAAAATTTAAAAACCCCCACCTTCGTTAGGAAAATTTCTTAGTAGGTCTAATCAACTTAGCCACGGTGTCCCTCGTGTCTCAGCCCAGATATTACAGTCATTATGACCCAAGATTTGCAGAGTTCGCTTAAATTTGATTTTTTGCAGATATCAACTGGCAGCCAAGGATAGAAAAAAAAATGCCACAATACCCCATTAACCATTGTTTTCCAGCCCCAAAACCACAAGAGAATGTGCTGCCAAGCACAGAGGCCCCACAAATGCTATATATAACACTTAGATTTCTGTTCCTATTGTTGACAAAGAGTAGGAGAGAATGAGGCAGAGCAAGGGGAGGTAAAATGCTTTCAGAGATTTACACATCTTTTTCACCCCAGCCTTGAAGGAACCCCCTTTTTCTCATTTGATGGTTAACACCACACACAGACACGTACTTCTTATCTTGGCAGAAGCAAAGCTACCAATAGCACAGGCAGGAAAGCCAGAAAAATTGTAGCAGTGGCAGCTGAAGGAACAGGGCTGGGCTCTACAGCATATTCTCCCCTGCAACACTTTTATTATGCTCACGTTATACAGATGGAGCTTCCACTATTTGCTTTCCAAGCCTCTTCTACAAGCCAGGCAGCTTCACAACTGGAACGTTTCCTAATACTTCACTCACCGTTTCATTTGTTAAATACTACCAGTTTTGACTCTGTCTCCTTTCTCCAAATCAGCTTCCAACCCAAGGAGTTCTCTTTTGAGTCTTTTGGGAATATGTTGCAAAAGTGTTGCATTTTTTTTTTTTTTGCACTAAGAAATCAACCCTTTTTTATTCAGGGCTTAGTAAAAAAATTCTACTGAAATAGGATTAGAGAAGTTTTAAAGCAGGGCGGGAAAGG
The DNA here is from genome assembly GCA_013399195.1 of Dicrurus megarhynchus. Taxonomy (NCBI): domain Eukaryota; kingdom Metazoa; phylum Chordata; class Aves; order Passeriformes; family Dicruridae; genus Dicrurus; species Dicrurus megarhynchus. The sequence continues at coordinate 44,289 of VXAD01002229.1, forward strand.
GAGTACAGATTCATCCCCAGAGTATGCAAAACAGAAATGAGATTGAAAAGTGAATTAGGCTCAGATAAAGTCACCTTGTTTCAAATTACACAATTACACACTCCCAGGGAAGATCTCCGTGCAGCCCAAGCAGCGAGGCTGCAGATTTTATCTTTGCTCCAGGTTTATCAGCTGGTGTAAGGATGAAATCAGCAACAGGGTAAGCGAGACCAAAACAAACACAAGTGGTTTTGCTGCTGCAGCTGGAGGAAGCTGAGCACCCTCCAGCCCCGGGGCTGCAATCAGGACAGGATGGAAGAGCAGCCTGGATCCAGCACACGAGGCTTAATCACCGGGCTCTAAGTAAATGGCAGTGCAGCATGCCTCAGCCTTCTGGTTCCCCCGTTATCCCTGACTTCCTCCCCAGGAAAGGACTGCATGCCTTCAGGCACAGCGCTTGGAAGCAGCCAGGAAATACATTTAGACCCAAACAGCGCAAGGCGCACTCGGACCTCGCTGGTTGTTTATTACTGGGCTGAGCACAAGGATGGATGTGCATTAAGCAATGCCCTGAGGACTGGGATTCTGCCCAGTGCACTTCCCTTCTCCCTCCCATTCCCAAGAGAACAAGAGTCCTCAGGGTCAAGGCTTGTTGTGCAGTCTGGAGTAATGGTTACCCTAGAAAATATTTCTCTTTGCTAATGAACTTGTTATTCCGGGTTATTCTGGGTGGAATTATTTTCTGGGCAAGGATCTTTTCTAGCTGCAGATGAAACCTGTTACATGTTCAAGTTATGTGTTAATGTACACATTTTGTGATGTACAGATGAAAACAGTAGTTTGCAGATAAGTGCACTGAACTTTTCCTTCTGAAGGCTGCTCTTCAAGGATTGCTGGGTCTGGAGAAGACAAATGACATTCTCTGAGGTGAGCAGTAGGAGCATTTCAACATTTAATCAGTCTCAGGTGCATCCACCTCACAGCTTGTACAAAAAGGACAAAAGATACTCAGACCATGAAAGATGCAGCTGTCAGTCATAAATTCATAGTAAATCCATTTAATTTGGGACCTTAAGATTCTGGAATTGGAGAAAGTCATACAACTAGCCACTGTGATTTGGAAACTGCTGGTCCTGGATTGGAAGGAGATTAAAAATGGGTAAAAGCTCAAGTATTTGGTTTGTCTTTAGCCTCTCCAAGACGGACTGTTCTGGACACTCAGTCAAGTAGGCATCCACATTAACTGTCTCACCAGCTTCAGAAGGTGCTTCAGTGGCACCCACTGGCAAAAATTGTATGTTGGGGGGTTCTGGAGCCTCTGGAGTGACCCTCAGGGGCTTTCTCAGCTGATGAGCTCCCTCCCTCCCCAAGGCGGCCTGGCTACAAGCACGTGTCTGTTCTCTCTAAAATCCCAGACATGCACACTCACACCAACATTTCTTAATAGGCAGCTGAAAGGCAGGAAGATTATTTCTGATACCCCATCTTATCCCCACAGGTCCTGATGGCATGAAGTGACCCACATGGAGAATGGCACGCTCCTCTTCAACCTTCACCCATGTCAGCAGGAGGAAGGACAAAATAACTGAGTGCAAGGACAGCAAAATGCAATACGCAAAGTCTCCAACTATAGACCAAAAAGGCCTGGAGGGAGGGAGCTCAGGTGATCTAAACAAAGCAGCACAAAGCAGAGACAACCTGGACTTTCCTCTGGCTCATTGCTGATGCAAGGAGTGCCAGCAATTTAATCCTGGGAAAGCTCCAGGGCAGGACTCACAACAAGAGAGAGCAGACCCCACCAGCTGCACTGGCAGAACACGCTGGCACGCCGTTCTCCTTCTGCTGTCCCAAGGTGGCTGGGTGAATGCAGTCAATCTTGTTAACAGAGGGAATTTTCTCAGTGCTGTTCAAACAAATCTAGGACATTTCACGAGCCAAGCTGTTTAACTCCCATCTGCCTGATCCAAAGCCAGTGTGTGACCTTCTCCTTCGTGATTCACCTGAGACAGCTTGGCCCTGTCTGACAGTGGAAAGTTCCAGATCAGCCTTTAGATAGTGGAGACCCAGCAGCTGCTCGATCAGAGTTAGGAGCACTTGGGAAAACATCAGTTAGCCCTCTTCCCCAAATGCTGACTGACACCATGGCACAGGGGCACAAGTATGAGGTAACACAGAAACATAACCAAGGTCCTTTTGCTTTGAGATCATCTTATTGATCTGCTTCTTCTTTGCTCCCTCTGTCCTTCCCACAGTGCCACACACCCTCACCACAGTATCCTTCTCTGTGGCTTCAGCCAGCTGGAAGAGCTACCCCATACCTCCCTACTTCGTTGACTCCTTGCAAGTCACAGCTCAGTGAAATATGTGCACGGAACAGTGAAAGCTAAGGAGAAGGGAAAAATGGTGTATAATCAAACAACTAGGAAAATTAACTTGTCAGTGCAGAAACAGCAGTAAGGACAACTTCTTTCTATCCTGGAGCTTAGGCAAATGGGGCAGCTGTTAGCCAAATGAAACCCAGGGGAGTAGGGGCTCTTTCCATCAGTGGGAATTCAGCAGGGGTTAAAAGTTCAACAGGAGAGAACACTATTATGAACTAGATAAATCTCTTAGGATTGCAGTAATAGGAGCAATAATATAAAATTAGAGATATCAGCAGGTGAAAAATTTACTCAGAAAAACACAGGCCAGCAAAAAATAAGACAAAGGCATTCTGGTTCCCGGCTGAGGAGAGCTAACTGGGTCAGAGCCATCTAAAGATATTCTTTATGTGGCTCTCTTATCTGCCTTCACTTGTGAAAGAATTTGTGCAGTTCTTGTAGTAATGGGAGACAAAGATATGCTAAGAAATAGTTTTCTTTGCCCCAAAATTCATCATTATGATATAAGATATTATTTTGCTTATCTAATTTATTTTTACAACAGCTTCCCTAGGTCAGTAACATACTGGTATTTGTCCTAAACAGAGATTTAAAGAACTAGCATCAAGTGAGCTCCACTGACAGTTTTGTGACCATATTTAAAGGAGAAAATGAAGGATTACAAAGTAAAACAAATCTCATTTTACTCATTTGCAGGAGATAGACCTTGCAAAAACTCCTGTCCCACCTGGGTGAAATAGAATAAAACATTAACTGTAAGTATGAATATTAGAGGAGGGAAGAAAATAAAGAGTATTTATGTTCTGCAATATGAGAATTCAAAGAGCAATTCTGGTCAAGATGACAAAGGTTTGAACACATTTTAAAAGTACAGACCATGTAGAAAGGTATGGGAAAGTAAAACTTGCAGTATCTGAAATGACAAATCTAGGGATCATAACACTGGCTCTTTGCAAGGCTTCACTTCAGTCTCTACAATAGAAAAGGGAAGAGGAAAATGGTACGGAGCAAGTAAGTATTTGGGAGGATAAAAGATCCTCTCCATGATAAATGGAGGGCACAAGAAGGAGAAAAAATGAGCTGTGGGCCCTTCACAAAAGGGAGGAAACCCTGGGGCCCTGTCACAGACAGACTAAGGCAACAACCCGGCTTCTGAGGGAAAACAGGGGTGCAAAACTTGCAGACGTGAGAGCTAAAGGTGCAGAAAGATGCACAGGGCCCGTGGCAGGAAGAGAGTGATGTCACAGGACATGGACAGGAAACACAGGTGGCTCAACAGGGCAGGAAAACACACAAATGCCTGAAACCCTTTAAGTGCAAATGCACTTACACACCTGCAAAGCACAAGCTGTGAAGCGGCACTGATGATTACTCTGGTTTGTTCTGTTTGGCAACAAACTGGAAGGGATCAAAACAGGAAGTCTAAAATTAAGGAGGAAGCAACAATCACCAGGACAAGGATGGCATCTCACCAGGGAACACCAGGAGACTTGAGGAGGGACTGCAAGGAGGACTCGAGGAGGGAGGTGACTCCAGACCAACCAGCCAGAGGCCAGGACAGTGGTCTGTGCCACAATTTTCTCTGCTCTCTAATACCCAAAGAGGAATATGTAAGGCTGGCAACACACAGATGGAGAAGTTCCTTTATGCATAAAGAGAACTGCAATGAGTCCCAGCAAAAGCAGTGGATATGAAAGGCGTGGAAATCCTTTGTAGCTCCCTGTGCACATCTTCAAAGGCCAAAGAGATGCTGAGCTTTCTTACCAGAGAGTATATTCTGTTCTGGAGGGAGGTCAACAGCTTAATGCAAACTAATTAAGACACAACACCCTTTCTTCATTCTATTATATACATTACTTTCCTTTTATTTGAGATCATAGTCCTGTGGCAAATAGAAGAGCAGCTTATACACATGACTAGTATTAAGAAAAGTGTTTAATGTACTCTAAGTGCCTATAATGAAATTTAGTGTCCAAGGGAAGAGACTGCACTTTGTGACCAGACAATTCTTTGCAGACCACATGAAACACAAACCTAAGGTTTGCAGACCACTGTCAGTCAGCTCTAATCTACAGAATGATGCAACAAAATTTTCAGCTGCACAAAGAATAGAGACTGCCAGAAAACCCTGAGTATATTTTACAGAATTGTAAAATTAGGGGCTGTAGGGAATACAGTATACATGATGTATCTGAAGCACAAGCATTTGACAGAGCATCTCAGGAAACATTACTTACAGAATTAATTTGCTTGGATCTCGACGGGAACAAAATCAACCACAGCCAAAGCAGGCTGAATGACAGTAAACAAAATCCATTCCTTGGCACTACATCAAGTTTGCACACTTAGCTTACTGGAATATTATATGGAAGTATATTAGTCCACTTTTTACCTAACTGCTTCATCACTGCTCCAGAAAAAATGAAGGGTCTACTAACAAAGAATGGCAGTGTTATAAACTAAAAAAAAAAATCAAGAATGGTTAAAAAAGTTAGATCAGAAAGTTAGGAGAAAGCAGATTTAAGGGCCGGAATGACAGCTGGAAACCATGAGACAGAAGGCAGCTCTGCACAGAGGTGTTAGCCAGAGTCACAGATGGGTGAGGGTCGGATCTGCTGCTGCGGATTGCAACGGTGCCAAAGTGCACTGCCAGGTTTTCCAACAGCCTGCAAGAGTGTCACCATCCCTCCAACAACCCTGAAAAAGAGCTTCAGGGCTCAGCATGTGCAGAGTAACCATTGCACAGGACCAGGCAGGGCTGCCCGAAGGATTTGGGTGGCCCATGGCAGAACTGTGACTAAACATCTCTCCAGCTCCAGACAGGCACACGAGGACAGCGAGCCCGACTGTGGTCACACAGTGGCAGGGTTCACACAGGCCTCCCTGCTAAATTCAACCCACCACGTTTGCTCCACGTGCACAATTTATTTGCACAGGTACATCAGGAGCCTTTGCAAGCTGTGAGTGCTGGCTGCCCAGAATCAGAGAAGAAAAATTCTGTTTTACGAGGTGTTCTATTTACACGGGAAATCCTGTAATAAACAGAATATCTGGGAATTCCCACATTGATTCAGGGCTCTTTTAACCTTCTCACAATCCCATGAATTAAAATGGTTTTGCAAGGCTCTGTCCCCCTCTTTCTAGAACACTCAGGGGTATTTCATTTGCTTTGAGACATCTCATTAACTTAAACAGAAATGGAGCTAAAGCAGTAACAGAAGAGAAACAAGAACATCTGGGGGCTGATTTAAAAGATGTTAAGAAAATGAAATACGCAGACCTTGGCTCGAAGACAACGAAGAAAAAGAATACAACCAGAAATGACAAACACTTGAAGGCTATAAACACCAAGAAAGGAGAGGAATTTTGGGTTGTGCAAGAAGTAGTAAATCTATGAGTAATGACATTAAATTATGAAAAGATAAACTTTCACTGAAACATCAATTTGTCTTTACAAGTAGTCCTAGTGTGATATCAAGCAGTCTTCCAACAGCAAGTTCAAAAGATCCATTGCTAAGGGTATTTAGAAGGATTTTGGACGAATAATTGAAAGTGCTCTATAAGGAAAATATTCCATATTAGGAGCCAGAGAAGTTTCATGATTTAGTAAGTTTTTTCCTTACTCTGACTTCTCTGAATATCTACTTTGAAACAAGCCATTAGAGGAAGATTTTCTAGCTCACGAAGATAGCAAAAGCCAATTTGTCTTCTCTTGCTCAAGAGGTCCCACAAATTACACAAGTATTACACATTACTTACTGAATACTGTTTGACATCACTGCATCTAAGCTCAGCATAACCCGTTTGAAAGGAAGGACTAAGGAAAAGATAAATATGCAGACCTTGGCAGAGAGACAAAGAAGGAGAACTCAACAGACATCTCCCTTTTGTATCTGAAGGATACAAACCACAAAGAATCAGATACAAAAACACACTCAGGAAGTGATAGTTTGAATGACTTCCTCAGAGTCCAGAACTAGGCAGTGGTGAAGCCAAGAATTGATTCCAGGAGCAAAGATGGGCGTTCTGAATTCCCTTCTTAAACCAATGGGACATGTACCTGCTTATGTTGTGACTAAAAGCTCATTTCCTCTAAAAAAAATGCACTTTAGGTAAATCTAAGCTAATCTAAGAGACACCAAGAAGCCTGCCAGCAATCACAGAAAATGAAAGATGTTCAGCTCAAACCAGTCACGTGGTGGGATGGACGCACTGAGCTGTACTAATGGAATGTAACAACAGAAGTACAAACATTTTTATATTAAAACCACTAACAGCACTTTTCACAGATCACAGAGTATTCTGAATTGGAAGGGACCCACAAGGATCTTTCAAATTAATGGGACTTATAGCCTGAAGGGTCAAAAGTAAAAGATTTGCACCCGTTACACATGGCCAGGTTTGAACCCACAAATCACGCTCTCATTCAGGTATGGAAATATTTGGGTGATTTTTATATCAGCTGGAGAACTGAAGAGAGACCTTTCTGACCTTAAGTGAGGTAGTTGCTTTGTAGTTCTGAAAACAGACTCAATGCAACTAAAAAGCTCTTCCCAAACTTCAGTCTCATAGAGAAGAAATAGCAATGTTTGTTTATTTATATAGCTGAACACCAACCACGTTCCTTTCTACTAAAGATTCCTGTGTCCGTGTTAGCAGTGGCTGCAGATAATCCAGGCAGCTAGGCTTGGAAATCTTCTTTAAAAGCCTAATGATTAATCAAGTCTGGGTTTGCAGTGTAAGTACTGTCAGGGGTTCACAGACAGCCTGATGAGAAGAGCCCAATCCCTCGGAAATTAATTCAAGGCCTTCTAAAGGGATGAAGCAATTGCATCACCAGTGGAAAAGCACAGAATCAGCTGAAAGTCACTGCTCACTGATGGAACCAAAGGGCAGCAGCTGGATCCCACTGGATCACTTTGCAGTTGCCCGCAGCTGTCATGCAGGGGGTTAAACCTCTGCTGAGAGACCGGGGCTATGGCAGCTAAAGGCAGAGAGAATTTACTGCAGGATCCCAGGAAAACGGGGGGCAGGGTATGATGCCTTAAAGTGGCTGCCTGAAAACAGAGGCTAGACAAGAATAAGAGAATAAAAGTAGGTATTTATGTGAAGGGCCTTCAAAGGTACACGTTGGGAGTGCAAAGCCTCCAAGGGCTCCACCCAAGATGGACCCTGGGTCATGGGTTCTTCACACTTTTAGAAGTTTGGTCCACTTGCACATCAGGGTTAATTCACCAATTATAACTTCAGTTAATGATGTAACTACCCCAAGTTTGCCCCTCCTCTTCAAAGGCTTTTATTTTACACATTTTGGGGTTTGGGACAACTGAGGTGTCCTTGAAGAGCAAACCTAGAGAGGCTTTGTTATGTCTGACCAGCATGAGAGAACAGCAGCTAACAGGCCACACGAAACTTCAGAGTTACACACTAGGCAGTACAGGATTTGAGAAACAAAAGTTAAAACCTAAGGCATCAGGTAGACAGGATCCAGCTGCAATCTCACCTAGGAAACAAAACTTAGCGCCTGCATCTCTAAGAGCAAAGAGCTGCTGTGTTCCTGCTGCTGGGGGACACCCAGCCCGGTGTGTGACTGCCTGCTCAGCACCCGCGCTGCCGCAAGGTGAGGCTTTCTGCGAGGCCGAAACACCGCTGAGGGGACAGAGCCGCTCCTTCACAGCTGGGACATGGCAACGCTGCCGTCTCACACGGGCAGTCGGGGCTCCCTGGCTCCCCTGTACCGGTGTGAGGCGAAGGGTTCAGGGCAACGTGTGGATGCGCTGGCTAAACCCTGCTGCAGCTTCTGCAGAGCCCACCTCTGCTTTGAGAACTGAGGTCTCCCAGTGAAAGAAGCTCTGAAGGTTTTTTGGTCTCTGCAAAACCTGCCTTTTCCTTCAGTTTAGGACTTACAGTGAAGCTGAAAGGATGGGGAGAGGAGGGAGAAGCATTGCTTACAGCTATTGCATCAAACAAAGAGGAATAGAAGCACTGAGGTGTTGGAGTCATTGACACACCAGAGCCCAGGGCTGGCGATGCTCGTGCCACACAGCTTGACAGCTGCTTCTCTCTCTTGTCTTGTGCTCATCCTCAGTTTCCCCACCACGGCATGTGCAGTCACACATATCCTTTACACAGCCTTGGGACCAGGCAGCCCCCACCCTGCCGAGCCTGTTGGACAGACATCACTGCCTCTATTCCACGCAGCTGCTCCGAGGTGAGCCTGCTGAAAAGGCACAGCCCGAGGAACATGCTCCAAATGCACAGCCACCAGAACCTCCTTCCAGTGCAGACCTGACTGGGAGAGCCAAACCCCAGCTCAGCTCAGCCAGGACACACACCAGGGCCACTCCAGGCAGCAGGAAGGAGAACACACTCTTAAGAGAAAGGCAGGGGTGGCTGTGGCTCTGAGATGAGCCTGTGTGTAGAGCACAGCCCCTCTCACCCTGGGTACAACACTGACATGAAACAAGAAGCTGGAGGCGCTGGCTGGCAGGCAGGGAAGATGGAAGTCACTGTTTGTCACTCTCTGGAAGGACACCAGAAAATGACTGGGCAGGTCTGTAGCCCACGGTCCTGACTGCACTGACCAGCCAGCCCCGTGTCCCAGCTTGCTTTTCCTTCTCTCCTCCCCACCAGCGCAACCCGCAGCACTGCCCGGCTCAAGGCAGCCAGGCAGGGCAGAAGTGCGAAGTATCACTAAACACAACAGCCTTTTTAATGAAAAAGCTGAAAAAGACTCAAGCCTTGGCCAAAACATGAATCACCAGAAAACTACACTTGCAGAGATCCCCATAAAAGGAAATGTAAATAATCATCCCAAGCCCCCTGCACGTTCAGATACCCTTGTGCTCATGTGCAGGCCAGCTGTACTGGGGTGAGTGGATGGGTGGGTATTCTCGTGCACAAATGTGCCCATGCTTGGAAAGCAGTAAGAGAAAAAAAAAAAAAATCAGAGAAGAACACAAGAATAATTCTGGACAGGAGGGCTGGAGCAGGAAATCCATAATAACACAATATTCAAACAGGGTCTGCCGGTCTCAAAAAAAAGGCTGCAAAAGTAAAGATCATACCCGCCAGGTTTCTTTGTCAGTGCACTGTACTACTAAAAGCAGCAATATTTGAGCTGGCCTAACCCCCACCGCTTCCCTCCCGCCTCGGAGAAAGCCTGCACTGAGCTCAGCAGCACTGAGATGCGGGAGGTGACAGCACTGTGCTCACACAGAGACTGAGCACACACACACACGGCCAGATCCTGGCCACTTTCTTCAGAAAAATGATCCCCATATAAGGAGATCTAAGGCTTTCCCTTTGGGGCTCAGGCCATGGGTGGCTGTGCAGGCATTACACACACGGCCACTCTCTCAGTTCTACATTTTAACCCATTCCTTGGTGACATGGATTTGGAAGTGCTTTGCTGTTTCGGTGCCCAGAGTCATGGAGACAGTGCAGGGAAGCGAGTGGGAAGGGGCAGCTGCTGGGGCTGCCTCGGAAGAAGGGCTGGGCTCCTGGCTGCTCAAAGACTGGGCTGCCCTGAGCTCTCTTGGTGGGGCTGACATCTGCCACAGCCAGCTCTCAGCGCCCGCACCACGGAACGGAGCCTGCAGGCTTGGCCAGCCAGGTCCTCGGAGCAGCCCCAGCCTTTGAGTCACACTCCGGGCAAAAGGCAGACAGAAGGAAGAGGTACAGAGATGCAGCTGATTCAATCCAAACAACTGCTATTGGAAGATGATTTCATTAATGAATTTTCCCAATTGCAGCTTAGCTAGTGGGCATGTGAGCAGGCCAAGTCATCTGCTAAAACTGAAGTGATTTTCTCTTTTCTTCTGTAATTTAGCTCTTTGGGAGGTGTCAGTCAACAGTTTCTAGCCACACACATGCACACAGAGCTCTCTACACAATCCACAGGCTAATTTCAGCACACAAATTGAAGGCACCTCCCATATTCCAAAATGTCTTTTTGAGGGAAAATGGAGAACAACCACATTAACAGAGTTGGAGAAGGGGGAGGGCATGAAGACGAGGTGACATTGATAGGAAGTGAAAAGAAGAGAAATTCCCAAAAAGAATGAAGGAAAAACAAGGAGGGAAGGAGGGAAATAAAGAATTCATAGCATACTGTCAAATGCAGATGTACTAAAAACTGCTAAAGAAAACGTGTTTTAAGGACAAGTTTTTGTTTTCTGAACAGAGACATTTTGAAAAACTTGAAAATTTTTCTGAGGCAGCCATGCTGGGCTGGCAGATCTGCCATGGACCCTAGTGAAGAGCCAGGCTCTCTTGGAGGCCAAGCAGGATGCTCTGGGTACCTAAAAGGGCACATGCCCAAGCTTAAGCAGGTGAAGCTGAATGTGGAAGACCACAAGGTAGAGCCAGACACCCAATGAGAAAAGAAGAGAACAAGGATCATGAGGAACAGTGGCAGAGTCAAATTTTCTCATTCTCCAACAATCTCACCAGATAAAAAAAATCCCTGAACTCTTTGAATATTTGTAGCCACTACTGTACAAACTGGGGCAACCCATCAAAGGGTGGTCAGACTGATCAGAGTCACTAAAACCAAGAAGAGACATATTTGGATCAGGCCTCTTCTTAAACTTCTGTGAACTCTTTAATATTCATGACACCCTGCATGAAGGAGCTCCACAGATGTCTCTCTAGGACATGTTAAAAGCCCAGTTCTCATGGCTGCTTTGAACCCGCCCTGTCCCTTGCTAGTTTCATGTAATCCCTTGCCTGCCAGAATTCACACATAGGAAAAGATGGCAGACAGCTATTTCCCCATATTCCCATCTTGTGCCAGTTGTAAAAACAAAGCACGGCCATTCCATGCAGAAGCGCTGGTGTTTATCCTATTTATGTTATTTGTGCTTCCCTGAATGAGCAAGCTGGCTTTTATTTTTCTTCTGTATCGTTGTTATTGTACATGGTTAACAAGACAGAGGGTAGTCAGATAATCACACTTGATGAAGCAAGCTGGGGGAAGGCAATCTAGATGTAATTTCTTCTATCTTCCCCCTCCTCAGCGGGCTGATCCATCCTTGTAAACTGCAAACCTCGTTGAGCAGCCTCACGCAGACTTTGATGTCCTTCACTAATGCAGCCCCATTCCAAAGGGCTTTTTCAGGCTCACTGCAATGCAATACACTGCCTGTGGCACACGGATGCTCCTGTCCCCAGCAGCCATCCTGAGCAGAGGAGGAGGCAACAGCTGCTCCTGGCACTGCCAGGCACAGGAGATCTTCCTCAGTCCCAGCACTCGCACCTGCCTCTTTCCTGCTGTGGGAGAAAGGTTCTTTTACGTGTCTTGGGTGAGAAGAGAAAAGCGTGGTTTTATCTTTAAATAAATCTGCCCTCTGCACTCACTGATTCATTTGCTGGGAGGAGATTCCTGGAGAAAATACAAAGGGCAACCTTCATATCCATCAGGACATCAGCACACACATATTCCCAGCTCCCTACAGCAGCACTGCTCCCTGAGTCAGCACGAACTGCACTTTGGGGTGAATCACACCAAGCTTTTGCCTTTTCTGCACATCCCCTCTCAGAGAACCACAGAGAAGGAATAAAGAATCTCCTGTAGAAACAGAAGAGGGGAGACTGAGATGGGACATGCAAGCATTAAGTGGGAAGAACTAATAGATCAAGCAAGGAGAGGAAAAATAATGGAGAAATGAAGAAAAGGAGATAAGTGGAGAGAACTGAGAGGACGGCTGCTCATGTGATGCAGCACAGTGAGCATTTTTAATTGGGTCAGCTCAGTGAGAAGGCAAATGACAGTCTGTTTTTACTGTGTATTTTTGAACTTATGTAACCTCAGCACGCTCCATTATTGCAATACATTTCATTGCTAATCGTTTCCATCTGCAAAACCATCTCTTTCTGAAACAAACTGTATGCAGCATATTGGAGCTGAAGTCACAGTCGCTGCCTTTGTAACTGAATCTGGATTTCCTTGGGATTGGGAAAGCTGATTGCTGGGGTTTTTGCACTACTAGGAAAAGAAATCCACAATTTTAAAGTGCTTTAAAAACATCCTTCGAAAGTTCTATGCCTATATTCAAAGTTTGAGACATTATAGTAGGAAATCATGTTTAATGCTTTTTAACCAAGGCTGGGTGTGAAGATGCAATGACATAAATAGCCTAAGAGTTATAAAAGAAGACAAAAGTATATTGTTGTGCATGCACAAACACATATGTGCAGGAAGGACAAGCCTCCCCAGAAGACACTGATGCATCTTTAGTCAGCTACTACCAGTAGTATAAACAAAACAATAATACAAACATGAAACACTCTGTGGGAGAGCTTTTTAAATCATTGCATATGCATGTAATTGTTTAAAAAGATCCATGTGGGCATAAAGTTTAGGTTTTGACTGCACAGAAGCCAAGAAATGTGGTTGTGGCAAGATGTGGTTTATTGGCTTTTCGTAAAGCTGCTGACCTTGTATAAATCAATACAGAAACCCAAGGTATTTGTTGAAGATATGAGTGATGAAGAAAAGCACCTGAAGATACATTTTTACCATTGAAGCCCTTAACCTACATCTGCTCACGTTTGAGCCTCCTTTGTTTGGGCTAAAATAGCATGCTCAGTTCCACAGACATTATTTTTAGTGACCTGTACACTCCATCTGGACTTATGGCTGCTTGCTCAAAGTATTCCTCCTTCGAAGTAGCTGTGACAAGGAGAAAAACTGAATCTACCACACATGGCACAGGTTCAAACACTAACCTATAGACACAAGAAGAGTAGGGATGGAAAGGATTCTCCCCATTCTGAGCCTGTGTTCCTACACAGCTCTTGGACAATTGTTTATTCCTCTATCTGGCACCAGCCCGACTTACATGAGCCATGAGCATTATTTTGGTAGGAAACCATGTCAGAGCTCTCCCTGGATAGGGGCACCAGCCTAAGTGGCACCTGTTCCTTTCCTGATGGGTGACAAACTGCTCGATGCTCTCTTTCAGAGCGTGAACGCACAGAGCCACACTTCTGGAGAAGCACAGAAAGCAATACCAACACACACAATGTATTTTCCGCTCAGTTGCCTGCAGGATCTATGGAATCTCACAGCAGCACCACTATCAAAAGCGCAGTTCAGCTGCGACTGAAGGCAGCTGGTTACCCAAATTACAGATCCCCTCCTTTTGCACCAACACAAAAACCCAGGTGCTGGCTGCAGCCATGAGCAGGCCCTGCACCTGAGAAAAGCATTCCCTCGTGCAGGAATATGCTGCTGCTATGTGTGGCAGGGAGACAAACAGTTCCTTTCATGCCTTTTCCTGGTCTTAAAATCAAGAATCAAACATGGTTAGAAGGGAAAAAGGGATTTTCCCTCAGTATTTATTTTAAGGATCCTTAGGTGCACCGCGCCAGGTGGAATGCACCCCAATGCACACCCACAGTAGATCAGGTATAACATTATAGGTCTTACTAATTAGCATATCTATCATAAATTCCCCAATGAGAGGCTCGAATGAGCCCCCCTTCCCAAGGAACCTTCCCCTGGATGCTTCTATCTCAGTTTACAGAATGTGTTCTGGAGAGGACCTTGGTGTCTGGGACACACTGATCCCTAACTACGAAACCTCTAAAATGTTTGGTCTCCTAACTTAGCAAACAAGTCCAAGAATGAAGGCAAAAAGCACTAAGAATACAAAAGCTATAAAAAGGTATATAAAAGGGGTATAAAAGAAAAGGCAAAAAATCATCATGGCATCACCTTAGGAAGGGAAGGAGCATGCAACCTGCAGCTGTCCTAAAACTGAGCCTCAGGGCTGGCAGCTTTGCTGGTTAGGCTGCTTCCAGCCGTGGTGGGAAATCTGCCCAGTTAAGGGCCAAAACAGGCAAAGCTTGTTCTAGTCTACCTACCAGATCAGGTAGAAAACAGAAAACACAAGATCCCTGGCCTGATTACAACGTCCCCAAGCACTTGGAAATCTCGTTTGACATTATAAAGCTGTAGGTCATCACGCCTTCAGTGACAGCAGCTGGTTGCAGAGAGGCTCACTCCGTACTTCAGGCTAGCTGGACTAGCAAAGCCCTGTGAAAAACAGCTGCCTGAAAGTGAAATGCAGTAAAAATAATAATAGTAGTATTCATAATGAAAAATACCAAATTAGTCTGAATTAAATACTTTAGTTAAAATACAAGAGAGAAGGACATTCATTTGCATTCCTCTGTAACATAAGCACTAGCAATAAAATTGTTAATCAAAGTCTAATTGTGCCTCAGAACAATGCATGAGCTTGAACCAAGAGCAGCCCAGCTTGGCTCCCAGATCACATTTACAGAAAAGCCACACACATTTCCCCACTTACAAATCAGAAGATCTTGAGTAGGGACAGTATAGAGCTGCCACAATGCAACTTTTAATCATTTTTAGATGTAGATACTACTTAAAGTAAGTATTATAAAATTAGTCAGTGGTGGGGAAAATGAGGTGCATGGGATTATCAGTTACTAATGGAGGGCTGAAACCAAGAGTAAGATTTGGCTCTTGGATCAGCCCTCTCATCGAGCAGCCAAGGCAAAGTTTGTCTCTGCTTTGTTCTTGCCTGCACATTCCTGCTCCAGGACTTGCCTCTCCTCAGGAGCTGGGGAGCTGTAGAGCCCACTGCTCTGGCTGACACCTAAGGATAATTAATACCGAGGATAAACTGAGGAAGATTTTCAATACAACCTCCTAAGCAGAAGCAAAAAGATCCAGAAATCTGGAGTAAGGTTTCACAGAGATAGAAGATGTAAGCTCAGCTTAGAGATGGTGCTGCCTTCAGGAGGTATCCGAAGATCACACTTCCTACCAGCCTCCAGAAAATCCCAATTCCGCACTATCTATAAATGCTCTCTGTTCGTGTGTGCAGGAATTGTCACTTGTTCACACCTACCCAGCCTCTGGAGAGACAGTTGCAGCCTCTTCATGGGCAAATGTACACTTGAATGCATTTGTGCACTGCCCTGCAGACGTGTTCTCCCACTGACATTCCGCAGAGTTTGGGCAATTGCTGCAAATCTGACTCTAACAAGGCAGCGCCAAAAGCAGAAATGAACTTGGGTGGAAAGGTCCAGATTTACACATGCTCTTATTTTACGTCCTGGCTTGTGTAAATTTGGAAGGGGGGGGGTGGTTATATATCAAGGGGAAAAGAATTAACTGATAACAATGGAGCCAAAACTCCTCTTGTACGCATTTTCAAACCTGAATTTGATTTTGATTTATGCCCACTATAAAATTAATATTTACAACCATACCTAATTGTTCTCTTCACGAAGCAAAAAGGCATAATGGAACACACAATGTGAAAAGGGTTAATTAGAAAGCCTAACATGAGCTCTGTAAGTAGCACATCCATTTCAACTCGTTTGCTCTCATGTGGTAATAAAAATGTTTTAATTCCAGCCTCCTGAGATTTAGCATGTATAGTACCTCCTGGTAGTTCCATCAATACACCCACGCTCTCCTCTCAAGCACGGATGTCCCAGTGTCTGAGTGTCTAAGCACCACATACAGCACCAGCAGCAGCAGAGAAGGAAAAATCTTAAGGTAAGCAGACAGGAACAAGGACAAAAATGATTTGAAGGAAATCACAGCTTCCTGAGAATTTGAATAAACACATGATTAAGCTACAGGGGTTAACATTTCCAAGCAGGACAGCTCTGCCAGCTCTTAGAAAGGGCTACCAAGCCTACCAGGAAAAACTGGAGGGCTTTTGGTTACAGTGCCTAACCTGAGGGTCAGGGTATGAGGCGCGCTAATGCACACAGAGGTCTTCAGTGAAGTGTGTGCTAGAGGAGGAGGCACTCCTGGAGACACAGCCGGAGCTCTGAGCCGAGGTACAGCCTCACCTCAGCGGGGAGGGAGGATTATCTGCCCGAGCTGTTGAGTCAGAAGCTGCAGGAGCACTGCAGGGCATCCCTGGCTCCTGGCACTAGGGAGGCTCGTCCCTTCCCTGTGTGCCACAGGGAAGCCTCTGCATGAATCTTCCCTAGAAATCACCCAGTCTGTCAGGGAGCTTTAGGTTGAAATTTATGTTTTATGATGAAGAGATCTGCATACAAAATAGCAAGTTCCAAAAAAAAGGGGCAAGTTTTACCACCATCCCTTGCATTTAAACTCTGGGAAAGTCAGGTACTGTAGTATTTCATCCTTAACAGCATCACTGAATCCTGATATCTGTGGTTTAGGTTGTTTATCCATCAATTCTACCTTTTCTCCAACAGGGAACTTTTTAACTTGGCAGATTTTTGTCCCTCCCTGCACCTTCAGTGGATCAGAGTTAAATCCCACAGTGAACTGTAAACTGCCACACCCTGACCTCCCAGCCCAGTGCACAGAAAGTAGTATTTCTCCATCAGTAGAAGCTGCACCTATCCAGTTAAGTAATTCCAGGGTGCACCGTGCACCTCCCTGTAACAAGATGAATTCTGCTGCCCGGTTCTATAGCTGCAATTCAAGGGCAGATTATTAACAAGATTAAACAGGAGAGGTATCAGGACAATCCGAACAAGGGCTAAAACATCATGTTGCTCAGTCTGCCAGAGAGTCTTATATCAGAGCTATCTAGGAGGAAAAGAATGCTTTTAAGGAAGAATTTATCATTAGCAGGGATCTCAAGAAATTTCAGAGAAATTAATCTAATCCATGAATCATCATAAATACGCTGGAATCACAGAACCCTGGATCTTTGCATGACAGTTTGGGTGGCCTTTGTAGACATCTGCAGGCAAACATGTGCAGCCATCTGGGTGTGATGTCTTAGCCCTTTCACGATATTTCACTCTTCTACTCTTGTATATTTAAACCCCGCCTCAAAACTGCCTTTTTTTTAACTGGTAGTAGTCTGCCATTAACCTTTTATTTCTATTTGAGCCCTCGTTCAAATTTACACCCGTTTACTAAATTAAACAGGGAAAGCTGCTTCTTTATCTCATCCTTAAAGGTTTGAGACAAATAAACCAGCAGAAAGCTAATAGACCAATCAGCCTTTTTCAAAACCAAGGTAATTAGTACGACATGGAAAACAAAAGTGAGACCAGAAAAATTACACTCCTGCAGAGTCTATCCTGAGGCAAGAGAAGACCCAAGAATTGTTCTTAGGGACAACGACAAAGTGAAAATGACACACTGCTCCAACACTTGCCCCTGGAAACGCAGAACAAGTGTCAGAGGGCAAAGAAATCCCACACTTGAGGGAGTTGTTTGAGTAAGGACAGGGGTAGGATCTGCTCAGAATATTCCCAGAGAAGGTGGCATGTTCTCTAGGTAGGTGAACATGTTTTACCTTCAGCCTTGACAACTTCATGAGCTTCTAAATGCCATTGTTTGTTCTGTGATGGTAGTTTGAGAGCTGCAGCAGAAGCTGCTAGAAAGTATCCAGAGCTGCAGCTAACCTGTTATCAGGCACCAGGAGGTGACAATTCACCGATCAGGCTCTGTCATGTGCACCTCCAACACCTGCTACCAAACCAGCTCTCTTGTCCTGCCTTCTCAGCACTTGGTTGAAAATATCCCTACCAATGTGTACCACTTCAGGGCCTGTGTGCTTCCTATTGCTGCCTGTCCACAGGAGGTATCCAAGTATGAACTTGTGGAGGTAAAGTCACATAACGTCAGGAATTTCCTCACTCATCTTAGCCATCCTTAGCTTATTCCTGTGGGACTGCACAGGGCTGCACAGCAGCCAGTGCTGGTGTGACCTGTGACTCCCAGAGAAATCCTACTCTGTAACACTTAGCCACATCCTCAACAGAAGCAAGGAACCCCAGAGGTCTCAGACATTCCCCCAGAAAAATGAAACAAATTGTTTTCTCTTCACAATAAGTAAAATCTTTCATCCCTATTCCATCTTTTTGTTTTATAACATCAATGTAGCTGTTGGAAACAAAATAAACATTTCGTAATGAAGAATTAAAATATTCTGTTCTAAAAATCTGGAAAGAAAATGGTAGGATGTTCTGCCTCTGTTCTTCCCGGGTTTCATTTATTTTGTCTAATTTAACACGCATCTTTCAGGTATTTCAAGTTGGCTGAAATTACTTTTGGAGAAGGGAAATACTTCCAGAAAATGTCTAACCAACTGCAGCAGCTGTGTCAGTCACTAGCACTCATTTGTCTCTGCACAGTTGGGTTAAGGTGCCCAGGGAGAGGCTGTAAACCTCGAGTTCGAGATGGCCACACTGGTAGCTGGAGATCAACTGCTGTTGATTAACCAGAGCACACCACTTAATTATCAGCAGATTCCGTGTGAGATGGAAACACCGAAAGAGTTGTTTGAACTCCAACCTTTCCTTCTTTTTATCTATTTAGCTTGGGTTTTGCAGAAATACAGACCAGATTTCAGAGGGATATTGAATATTTTGTCTTTGGTGTTCAGTGGTGCATGGCAGCAGTTATCCTTGAAAGGTGCACCGAGTATTAGATCACTCAGCAAACAAGTAAAACATATTTCTGTATATGAAAACAGCACGAACTTTGAATTTGGAGGAGGATCTGTTTAAATATCAAAATAAATCACCGCTCTCATTTGTTATTTACTGTGCTTGTCCTAATCATATAATGCCAATGCATCTATAAATTGCATTGTCACAAAGTGACTGCTGAAAGTGATGAAAGCTGTCATTTAATCAAAAAGCCTAAATTAATCAAAAGGAAAGGAAGGCAGGCCCAGCACTGCTTTTTCCTGCTCCACCAGGAATGACAGACACGACAGACGCAACTGAGGGAGTGCAAAGTTACCAGACAAAAATGACAAAAAGAGCAAAAACCTCCCAGGCCTCAGAGCCAAAGCAGGTACCCCGGCTGGCCCAGCACCTTCTCCAACACCCCTCAGGCTACTCTGCAGTTTTAAGTGAATTTGATCTTTGCCTCCTTTGTTGTCATGGTGGCAATAAAAAGTTCTGCAAAGAAACTGCTGCATCCCAGCCCAGGGCCGAGGCTTCACCTCAGGAGCGGACACACAATCTTCCTGTCAAGTTTATGGATCCTTTTGTCAACACAAGCTGCTTTTGGATTCAGCCAGACGAGCAGCACGACAGAAGTGACGTTATTGCTGCAGAAACGCTTCCCTCCCTGGGGCTGCTGACAGGCCCCAGGCCCAGGTTTGCACAGGAGAATGACTCATCCCTTCTGATGAGAGGAATGGAATAAACAGGGGCTTGATCAACACTCAAAGTTGTATCGCTTCAAATCCTTTTAACAGCTCCGAAACACGGGGCTGCGTGATTTTCTCTTGTAAGGGAACGCATTCCCATCAGTGTCAAGGCGGGTTTGGTACGAGATCTCCTCACCTGAGGCTAGCCCATAATAACATCACACCATGGGGATGTCACTGCTGTCCCTACACAAACCACAGTATGTACCAGGGACAGAAAAGATCTATCTAACCAAAAGGACACAGTGGCTCAAGAACCTGCTCAGGCCTATGATCTCGAACAGGAATTAGGAAAAGATTTCTAAGCAGAAAAGAATGGAGAGCCTGGAACAACCTCTCAAGTAAGAGAGAGCTGTTGTAAGATGAGGTTAGACCAGCCTATAAAAGGGATTAGTCTGTGGTTTAATTGCAGGACTAGGAGACTTGTCTTCAGTGATTATTCCCAAATTTTAAGTTTTTCTTTCCCCAGAATAACAACCAATACGGACAGAAACACACCAGCAACAAGGTCAGCTACTCCCTATGCAAAAGCCAGAAAAGAGCTACAGAAAAATCTAAATCTAAGTACTTGACCTCCACAAAGCCTTGAATATCTTGGTAACATAAGCCAGCTGCACGCATGCACGGTTTCTTTCTGATGCCAGCTACAAGTTCCTTAAAACACTGGGAGCTGACATTTATACTTTTATGCAAACCAGACTAATCACTACTTCTATTCAAATACAAGTCCAATCTTCTAACCTATTTGCACATTGCAAGACAGGTTGAATTGCATGTTGCACAGAAAAGTATCTTACTTTAGCAGGTTACATTTCCTTCCTTTCAACTAAGCTGGGACATCCAACTCAAGCCTGACACCAAAACACATATTTTTTCATTCAGACTGCCAGTGCTGATGCTGCCACGTGATACCACATGTTACAGGCAGCCAGCCCGTGTTTCAGGGCCCAGAGAATTGGCTGAAGCTTAATCAGAGCAGAAAGGATTCCAAACCAAACCCTTGCTGCTCAACCCTTTCAGGATACCCTGGAAAATAAGTCTCACACAAGCAAGGACACCTTTGGTGGGTCATACTGAGGATGCCCCAACATTTCTATTTTCCACAGTGCACTTTTCAGCCTACATTTGTTCTCCCCAGCTGCTTATCCTCTTCTGAATTGTTCACTTACAGCTTTAAACCAGAAGTTCCCCTTCCTGAAATTACAATTCTTCCACTTCCTCCTTTCCAGAGCCCAGGCTCGTGTGCTCCCCTCCATTTCTCCTTACAGTGCAGACTCCACCCTACTCCTGCCAGCATTTCTCGGTGAGGTAGCAGTGATGGCACTCCTTTCTCTTCTTACATGTGTCAGATATGCACTTTGCTGTGGTACAGAGAAAATCTCTTTGCTATTCTCTGCTTTCTGGAGGTGTCACCAGTAACAAACAACATGGCATCTGCTATGTGTTTGCTGCTAACAAAGGTTTTTAGAGCTGAGTGACTTCTCCATACAGTATTCCAAATTAACAACACTCCTCCAGTTCCATTGATAAGTGGTGGATGGTCAAATCGTGTGGTTTATTTGCTCTTGTAGATGTCCCACTAATATTGTTTACAATGTCCATTCCACATCTACAGGCTGGTGCTTGTTCACATCACAAAACCTGGCAAAACCGAAGTGCTCTGCCTGTAAGGACTGCTGCAACTTTCCAGCTTCAGTTATGGCACAGCTCTGCCACATCTGTTAGGAAGCTCGTACTGCTGAACAGAAAGAGGGCATTTTCATTCTATTTTAGTTGTCATGTTACTCACTTTAAGGTTTCTTGACAGACCAGCCCCCTGCCAGCTCTCTGAAACTGCAGCACATATGAACTCAGAGATCCTCCAAAGGAATGCCTGCAACTTCTATCATATCTTGTAATGAGGCTAAAAGGATCCTCTTGATTACGTGGAATTTATGGCAAATTGTCACTCAGTGTCACTAAATCCAGGGGAACATACTGCTGCTAGAATGGTCTTGACAGGAGAAGATAATTTCTGATAGCCAAGTTACATTCCTGAACCACCCAACGCGCCCTGCTCAGGAGCAATGCAAGGTGAGTCATGCCTCTTTTCTTAGGTATTCAAAGCTACCACCTTTCAAAACCCCTTCTCCCTTTATGAGAGAAAGGGTGAAAAAAACAACCTATAAAACCAATCTTGCACCCAGCTAATGGGTAATCTGATTTACTGAATCTATTCCTCCCTCCTCAGAAAGATAAAGATGTTACTAATGTCTCCACAGCCTCTGGTAATACCGACTGTCTAACTGTAAACTTTCCTTGTGGACGAGAAATAACTTACAAAAATCAAGGGATTTGAATTCATTTCTGCAACACATTTATCAAAAATAGCTGCAAACATTTTGGGGGGGCCTTTGTTTTTTTCCATTTGCAATAAGCCAGCCAGACCAGACAATGAGAATTCAAATGTCTCTGATGAGCTCTCTTGCTCTGACAAGCTACTGAGAGAGCCAAGGAGGACAGAAGAGATTATATGTTATGGTCAGCTGAATTAAATCATCTAAATACTGCAAAAAGTCAAGGCCAGTCTGAGGAAATTCTCAGTGCAGCTCTGGAACAGGCAGTGTGGTAAAATGGGAGACCAAGGCCCCAGGTATAGGGACAGCTTCTGGCTGCAAGCCACCATTAATAAATTTTAATTTTTATCAGCCGAAATGTCAGTGGGCACTTTTTCTGCCACTTGTGCCATCTGCATTCAAAGCAAACAGCACATGAGTATATGGGACAAATAAATCCTCAAAATAAGCAATCAGAATAGACTGCAAATCCTTTTCCAGACAGACACAACTACGTATGGCTCTCTCTTCTCCCAAACCTACCACTGCATGGCATGAAATTATAAAGATTATGGAACAAGAAGGCCTTTTCCACATTGAGCAACCAGGTAGGGCAGGTACTGAGATTCAAGCAGCTGCTAAATAATTCACATTAATTTATTAAAGACAGCTGGGACTTCTACAGTTGATGTAATGCACAAACACACCTAACTCTGAAAACGTGCCCTGAGGTAGCTAAATTTGGTGACATATGTGAAAATTGCTTTTCAAAGAGCAAATATATTTTTACTAATAATTGTTGACAGAAATCAGAGTCTCTGCCAAAATATTTACACTCAATTTGATTACAATAATGATCAGAGAGCATTGTTTAATTTACTGCCTTCATTCAGTTTTGGCAACAACAACACAAATATGAAATAACTGTCTCTCTCCAGATCTTTCATATGTATTTAGTACATGTTAAATTATGTATTTATGTGTGTTCATAATTGTGTGTATTTTTATATATAAATGTGTGTATATTTTGTTAAACATTTTCATTCAGCAAAACCAGAATCATCCCCAATGTTTCTGATGTAAAGCAGCAGGCGTAAGTTAGACATTCTGCACCCTCATTAAATTAGCACTAATCAGATCTGCACCCAGTCCACGTTTTTTGCTACTGCCTTGAGAAATTTAAAGTTCTAACTATAAAAGATTTTTCAATTCCACAATATTACTACGTAGATCTATTTCAAGATAAGATTGTGCAGAGTAACAGAGATTGTTATAAACCAGCCTTCTGCATCTGACCCTCTTCCTCCTCAATCTGTCTGAAAGCCTCACATCTCCCTCTGGAAAACACGGAGTGGGTGTTGTTGAGGTAGGTAGCTCATGACCACGCCAGAATACCTGGCTGGTGGCAGCCACCCCTCCAAAAAAGTCCTACCCAGACCAGAGCCAACTTTGTGAAGGAGCTCAACAAACCAAGAATTCAGGCTAAATTTGCTGCAGTGCACTGGATCTCTCTCTTTGTAAATAACCCAAATACCAGAAATAGACTTTGACTGAGTGCAAATCTGAATGTGATGAGGCAAGCAGCAGGATTCACCTGCCTGCTCAGAAGACAGAGGGAGGACACGGCTGTGCTGCTGCCCGTGCTGGCTCTCAAAACACTCCTGGTGAAATGGTGGCCAGACCTTCATCTCAAATGTTCCCTGACACCAGGAGTGCACCAGAGTTAGCACTGATCTGTCTCTCTTCTGCACAATGCAGACATCCAACAGCCTTTGGGTCAATGTGTACTTTGGAGAGGAAAAGGCGGTGGTGGGTGGGAGAATTAAATAAACTGTCAGGAAGGAGAAGCTCCAGGAGTGGAGGGGCTTTACACTTTGGCGCTCTCGTAGTGGCTCGAGCACTGCTGCAGAAATATTCCTAGGTGCTGGGGGGTTTTCCTTGTCATACGGAGGCTGCCAAAACACCTACCTGGCTCCAAATTATTTGGTCACTAACGGAAGCTCTGGCATTGCTCCATCTCCACAGCAGAGTAATCTTTTAAAGAGAATTTCTCACCTTGGGGGGCATTTTCTGCTCTGTTTACAGCAACAGCCTGTTGTGAGATCCTTAGCTTGGGGCCTTCATTTCTCATTAGGATTCTCAGCTTTGTGGAGAAAGGTTTCAGCAGCAAAAGCTTCAGGCTCTGTGCATGTCAGAATGGTTTCATGGCACGTTAAATTCAAACACAGCCATAAACTGAAACTTCTCTTAAAGCAACTGGAGTTTCTATTAACTGCAGCAATTACCAAAAAGTGTCTGTAAACGTTCCAGTGTCTGGCTCAGTTCTTTCTTCTGGCTGGAAGGCTGGTATGGGGTGATAGAATAAAACACCTTGCAGCTTCAGCAGCTTGCAGCGACGGGGTTTTTTACAGTTACAAATAAAATAGAAGGAAGGTATATGTAGTGTTAAGAAATAATAGCAGCACTTTACTGTGCCTCCTATCTGCATCATCCAGAATGGTTTTGAAACGCTAATTAATTACACATTTCAGCAGCCTGGAAGATGTGTGAGAATTATTCGCATTTATGGATGGTTAAACGTAGGCTCAGGGAAGTTAGATGTCTTATCCTAGAACACAAAGCTAACTAATTGCAAACCTGGGACCTGATTTTTTTCAGCACCACACTCTTGCCACTAAAATCATCTCATGCCTCTTGGAAATAAAAATGTGATGAAATCATTTCTGGACATGCTAAGTCGTGTGATCCCCTCGGTAATGCAGGAATCTGTCACCAGTAGCACTGTTGATGGACGTGCTGCTGTGCATTAAGATGTATAACTGCAGCACATCCTCCTGTATTCCTATTTTCCTAAATAGGAATTTTCCTATTTCCTAAATCCTATTTTCCTAAATTATCTGCCACATGACTCAGAATGAGTATCTTTTCCCCAGTGAGATACAATGCACTTCTAGTGGATTATTTCATGTCCCTTCTTTAAACATATGGGCTTCCTTTTACTCTGCCTTCACAGTCCAAAAGCGTCCCAAAGGCTTCCATAGCTCCTTTAATATTATCAGGGTTTCATCTGCTGTTGTGTCTGCCCCCTCACAAAGATCCTCCATGTATATAGCATCTCATGTGAAGCTGCAGGGAGACCTAAATGGAACAACTGGCAAGGATTAGACAGGAAAAAGATAGAGTACGTGACTTCAGCTTTTTTATATAACAAATATGTCAAGGTTATCAGTGAGGGCTCAGTGCTGGAGAAATGAGGAGTAGCTGATGGGACAGCATGAACCTCAGCGACATCCACGTGCAAAAAACGCAGAACAGTAAACACTGGCTTGGAAGCTTGGCGTGTCCTGTTGTTACCTGCTGTTGATACTGGGATTTTGTCTCAATTTCATGAGATCAGTGCAAATGTACAACAGCTGATAAGAAAATGCAGGCTAAACTCCCTAAGTCAGACTTGTCTGGGGTGGGTGAGGGAACAAGAAGCTAGAATCTCTAGCTGTGAGTTCTAACTGTGCTACTGAAAGGGGGGCTTCACAGCAGCTGCTTTCTCCTCTTCCTCTCCACCCTTTTTTCTTTACCAGCTTTGACCTTTATTGTCACTCCTCAGCACCCCCATCTCTTCCTCCTACTCCCAGGATCCTCCAAAACACAGATTTAGACTCCTCTGTATGTGATTATCAATCTTAGCTTCAGGCTTAATGCCTAGTGGAATCTACCCGTGTAGAGATTGTTAATTCTGCAATTTGGGATCCAGGGGATGCTTCAGCACATGAGAGCAATCCCTCAAACCACTGTGTACCTCCCAGTCAGGGAAAATGGGGACTCTTTAAACCTCAATGCTTCTCTTGAAGAGATGGCCAAAAGAAGCTTTCCACAAACTGCGTGCAGAACGCTGGGATGTGAATAATGATGAGACAGAGAGGTCAGAAATTGGGCCTTTATCTTAAATGTCACGGAGACTGAGAGAGATGCAAGAAACAGGAAGACTCAAAGACTCTTGAGCAGACCTGGACCTGAATCCAGTGCTCAGAGGTCTCATGGAGCTAAGAAACTTGCTGAGAAAGGAGTCTGGATTGTTTGTGCAGAAGGAGACCAGATAAATACAGTGAAGGATACACAGACATGAGAATCTCTGTGCTTCGTTTAAGCGCCACTCAAAATCCCCTGTGAATTCGCACACACGTAAGTACAGCTACAGAAAAGGGCATAAATAAGCAAGAGGCATAAAATATCACTGTTGAAGGTAGGGGATAAGTGGTCAGTGCTGACCCTGAAGAGAGAAGGCAAATGAATTGCACACTACAAGGAGGATCAGTTGACAGGGAAATTCTACCTGCCAAGTGTTGCAGAATTTACAACTTCAATTAGCTCTGTATCAAGAAAGGGAGGCTCTAAGTAGTGGGATCAGCACATAGCAGTCTTAAACAAAATGTAGGTATCGTACCCTGGTAGGAAAATACAAGACTTGAAACCCCATGGGTTTGATGGGCTAAAGAAGTTTTGAATTTTCTAGACAGAGTGCTTTGGAAAACTCATCAGTCCTTGCCCTGGCAGCTGTTACTTGAGAAGTATATGATTTTGGAGAGCCTAACAAAAATAGCTGTGGTATTTGCTGTTAGATAGCTGAGTTCATTTAGAAAAGCTCTTTCTGCAATAAACACTTGCACATCTTCCTGATACTTATTTACTTTGTGGCATACAAGATCTTCTTTTGGATCTCCCATAGGAATCGCTCAGAACATTAATATAAGAGTATACTGCTTCAGTCCACAGCCTGCTAAGCACTCGCAAAACACACATGAAAATCTCCTGAGAAGGGGGGAAGAGGAGTAAAAAGGTTCTTGAACGCACGTGCTGCAGTCATGGCAGGCATAATTCCCAATTTAGGGGCCAGGTTTGTTTCTGAAGGAGTTGCTATCTGTGCTAAAAAGGTGACTGATCTGCAACTATAAATACAACTATAAAAAGGCTACAGTAATTATCTCCTTGTGTAGCAACTTCTTCTATTCAATTACATAATCTGGGGAAAAAAGAACAAGACTAGAAGCTTCTTCCCATGAAACCCCCACTAAACCCTGTATTATGCTTTGATGCAGGCTTTCAGCTCCCATGCCAGTCAGTGTCAGGCAACATCTGTGGCTGTAAAGAAATGTAATTTTCTGTCCCAGAAGAACAAGGAAAAAAAAATCCATTCACGTTGCTTAAACGATTAAATATTAAACTTCTTAGTTTTGAAAAGTTTTTAATGATAATTAGCTTAGCTTTCTAAAGGAAAGGTCATCATGAAATGAAAAATAACTATTTTTAAATCTAAAAAAGGTCAAAATAGATGTACTGCAAATTTGGAAAATTTCTGCTTCCCCAAAAATATTTGTCTTGAAAAATTAATCAAAACTAACTTGTGACGGGAACCGGTTTGGTTTTGATGAATCCACTTGCTTTAAAAATATCATTTTCATGGAAATATTAATGACTATCTCCATGGCATTCCTACTAGTACAGTACATGCTGTAATGTCTCAGAGCTGGAGTCACCAGTTTCACTGGGCTATACCTTGTTGACATAGAAAAAAAATATTGGGGAAAAAAAAGTCTTTGCTAAATTGGCCTGTCCCAGTAAACTGAGAGGGTACATTCAGTGAAATCAGCTGCAAAACCTCTTTAAAAGTTCTAGCTAGGTGAGATGTTGGGTTGCATCTATAGTAATTTGATTACTTAAAACTGATCTTGAAGCAGTCATGAAGTTGGACTAACATGATGGAGCAAATCCCCAAAGCAAAAATAAGGGAAATCTTGAAGTGCAAACACCTCTACCATTAAACAACGTCAAGAAAACTCTTAAATTGAATTAAAACATCAATAAGGGAGCCTCACATTTTGCAGTGAAAGATGCCAGTGCTGAGATACAGATCATACAGAGAAAGGGAAAGCATTTTATTACTACAAACATTCAAGAGGTGACAACCGACCTTCAGCCTCTGACTTTGCCATGGAACAATTCCTGCTCCATCTGGCACGAGAAAACAGTCCCAGTCCCTCGAGAATGAGAGGCTACCCATTAATAGTTCTGGTGCAAATAACCAAGCTTAAGTAGTCAATAATGCAGGTTTGAAGCTGAAGAGCTAAGTTCATCCTCTTCAGTGTCCTCCTGCAAGGCAATTGTACTGCTCCTGTGATCCTGCCAGCCAGTTTTTAATTTGAAAGAAACCTTTTTTGTGTGGTGAGGAGCTCATAGAAGATGGAGAGTGGGAGACAGGAGAGCAGGCTGGAATCCTGTTCTGGGTGGTATCCTGACTGCAAGGTGGAAGGTACAGGGTGCAAACAAAGTGTGAAGCTGTACACTGAGGCTGAGAGAACTCCTGTGCAAAGCCAGAGGTGTTGCTTTTAGGTGGCACAAAGATCTTAGATGTATGACAGGAAAGGCAGCTTTCCTTTCCTTTCCTAAGGAATTTTGCAACATTCCATTAACTGTGTTTTCTTGAGATGCACAAAACAATCTGTCACTGCAAACCATGCTGATTATTTTTCTTCTCTTAATTTGCCTCTTAACGTGATCACTCTCAAGGCTAAGAGCTTTCTCCAGTTATGATAAAACATGAATAAAAACTGACAAAGAGATAAGAACTCTTTTTTAAGACTTCCCTAAAAGGCTGAGGAGTCTAAACAAAGGGGTCCTGATTATTAGCTCAGGACAACCTATCATCACTGCTGCATGGACAAATTGCACTGCGTGCAAGAGCACGCTGAAGACACAATAATTTATCAGCCAGAAAGCAGAAATTGCATAGTGCATTGTGACTTCCTGGATCACTTTTCTTGCCTTCAGGTCCTCCATTTCTGTCCCAAAGAGACATTGCAATGCAGTGCTAAAGCTGAAAGGCACTTGGGGAGGGAACAAAGAAAGGCATCACGTGGAAAACTACCAAACTCTGAGCACCAAACTTAAAAGCCTAAATTAGGCATTCAGTCGAAGGGCTCTGCTAAAATGTAACTCAAAGCAAGAGTTGAGGTGGCCTGTGAATCCACACTGCTAACACAAACATCCCATGACTTCCCATCAACTATTCCAAGAGCCTACAGAGACTAACCTCTGAACTTGGGCACCTGAGAAAGGGAGTGCTGTGAATGGATACTCTCCTGTGTGTAAATTCTGGGACAACACAGGAAAAATCTGGTGGCACTACTTACAGGGAGAAGATAAAAAGTATTCCTTTTTCCACTCTCAACAACTTAGAATAGGAAGGCAGCACAACAGGAAAAGTCAAATGAATGGATCTCAAGGGAGTACACTTCAGCAATCCCAGGGGATTGTCAGGAAAGGTCTCCAGAGTATTGGTCTAAGGAAAAAACACATTAAGGAGAGACAGAAGATCTTTAATGAAATAATTTTTATGTCCTTATGTGCCAGCTGTTTCATGATGGAGAAAAGACAAGTGGCACAGTAACTGCCTAGACCACGAGCTCTTCACTGACCTGAAGCATGAGAAGGAAGAAAACCAAATCAGATTACCACAAAAAGGTATGAAAGCCCAACGAGATCACATTAAAATAGAGTGTTACTCACTAACAGTGCTCAGGGTACAAAGTTGGATGTAACCAGCAAGAAACATTAAGAAATCGTTCAGTAAAGGCATGAACAATAAAGGAAGGCTCAAGAGTATTCTGCCGTGAAACTGAGCATGAAAGCCATTGATGGATGAGGTCAAAAAGGTCGAGTCGTTAATGCTTTTTTGCGTGCCGATCATCACAAAAGACAAGCCTTCCTCAGATGGTATCAGCTCTGATTCCAGTCACAAAAGAGCAACAGCTAAGTCTTTGAATGGAAAAGAACTCCCCCAATTAACAAGTATTAGTTAAATTCAATTGTTTTCAAATTGCCTACATCTACGGAGCTCCATTCCAGACCAAACCTAGAGGTTTGACTGATGAGATCTAGAGCTTTTAGCAGTTATTTTGATAACTCATCAAGACAGGTAAATGTGATCTCTAATACCTTACCCATTCTCTAGTTTTTTATTTCTTAAAAGGCATTAAAGGAGAATTAAGTGAATTAGAAACAGCCAGCTTAACTTTAATTTCTCGAACAAATGATGAGGTATTTGTAACTGTATGGAAGGTAATTATTAACATCCAGCAGAGATTGGTTGTGGAAAAAATCATCTTGCACCAATCTAATTTCTTTTTAGGACCTGGTAACAGAGAGAGAAAAGACAAGCGATGTATAACTTAACTTCATTAATTTATGTGATGTGTTCTTATGAGCTGCAGATGTAGACAAACTAGACCTAGGTGAAAAAAGGTTCAGACTGGTAGGAACACTGTTTTAGAGATTACACCACAATATACAAACAATAATCATAACTGATATTGAAATACCGATACGTATAAGAAAAGTCAACGTGCAAAACTATCTTTCCACTCCATTGAACAACTGGAAGGCTTCAGGTCTGCCTGCCACACAAGTACTGACTAGAGCAAGTCCAAAGGGAGCAATGGAAACTATGGGAGGACTCAAAACCACCATCTACAGAGGCCTACCCCTGGCACTGGTGATAAATCCTAAGCATCTTCCACGTCAGAAGCCTCCAAGTAGTAACTTTCAATAAAGATGGAAAAAAATGTATCTGTCCCTATTTATTTCACATTTTAAGATCAGTTCCAGCTTATCTACTCTGGAAAATTAATCTTTTGTGTTACATTTGCTTCACTCAATCAGCCCAAAATGACTGGACACCGTCATGGCGGTGTACAGTTTTATACTAAATATAAGTAAACGTGTGTATATATAAAAATACACAGAAATATATGCATATATACATATACATACACAAAAACCAATGTAGTATGTCCTCAGAACAAGCCCATATATTTATATTTCTTAGAACTGTCTTTATTCATGCTGAACTGCAGAGGGTCAGCCCAAAAAAGCTAGATCAGATAAAATAATGACCTCACATGCTGCAGCCTGGCATGGGTGCTGGCACATGCCATTAATAGGAACACCTCCAATCTCTGGAAACCTGTTCCTGTCCCTGCACGGCTGTAAGTCACTGTTTAGCCCTAACTAACATCACATCATGAGTCTGTGAGCTCAGGGCCTGGGGAGACCTCCATGTCCTACAAGTTGCTGCTCTTTGCCCTGCTCTCTTCACCAGCTCATTCATTACCTATTCTCCACACCCCAATCACATTTCCAAGCAGTGACACCCAGTAGGATTTGAACTCTTAAATTCCCTATTGACAGTTATTTAAAAAAAATTACTTTGCACTTAAAGACTTGTGTTTCTTTGTTAATTACAGCTGGGATGTACTGAAGAGTTTTAAGATCTGTTCCAGGTTGAAAGCTGACAGTGCCTGCCCTTTCAAACAGCTTGTTGCCCACAGGGGGATTTCTGCCCTGGACAATTCCACAGAAGCCATGATTGCTCTGTGAAGGGCTCCCCTTGTATGGGGCAGAGGTAATTTTAAAGGATCATGACTGTGTTAGCAGATGCCAAGGCCTGCCCTCAGAGCTACATTCTGGCAGTCTACACTTCAGACTATGGCTGCACTTCCCATGCTGTCCCGTTCTCTCCCCTGGAACACAGTCATTGACTTGATGGAATCACAGAATGTCCCAGATCGGAAGGGATCCATCAGCATCGCCAAGGCCAACAGCTGGCCCCGCACAGGACAACCCAAAGAATCCCACTGTGCCAAAGAGCATTGTCTAAGTGCTTCTGGAGCTCTGCCAGGCTGGTGCTGTGCCCACCGCCCTGGGGAGCCTGTTCCAGTGCCCAGCCACCCTCTGGGGGAAACCTTTTCCTGACACCCAACCTAAACCTCCCCTGACACAGCTTCGGGCCATTCCCTCGAGTCCTGTTGCTGGTCACCACAGAGAGGAGATCAGTGCCTGCCCCTCCTCTTCCCCTTGTGAGGACGTTTAAGATCACAATGAGGTCTCCCCTCAGTCTCCTCTGGGCTGAACAGACTGAGTGCCCTCAGCCTCTCCTCACACAGCTTCCCCTCCAGACCTTTCACCATCTTCGTGGCCTCCTTTGGACACTCTCTAGTGGCCCCATGTCTTTCCTACACTGTGGCACCCAAACTGCACACAGTGTTCAAGGTGAGGCCGCCCCAGCCCAGAGCAGAGTGGGACAACCCCTCCCTTGCCCATCTGATGCTGTGCCTGATGCCCCCAGGGCACATTTGGCCCTCCTGGCTGCCAGAGCACTGCTCACCCATGTTCAACTTTTTATCAACCAGGACCCCCAGATCCCTGTCTGCAGCCTCTCATTCCCCAGATGGCAAAACCTCCCTTTCATGCCCTCAGCTCATGCTAGAGCTAAAACCCTCCCTGCCTGCAGGCACGACAGCTCAGCTGATTTCCTGCTAAGCTCGCTCCAGCCCAACCCTTTGCCCCGTCTCTGCCGCAGCAGCTGCAGAGCTGTGCCGCCCCTGATTATTCCCAGCAGTGCCAAGCTGGAGGCGCTGCTGTCACGGAGGATGGCAGCAGAGTGCAGAGCATGACAACAGCAGCAGCAGGTGGGCAGAGCAGAAAAGGCCAGATTACTGTCTATGTGATTACTGTCATTTATCTCAAGTCAGGCAGAAGGCAGAACATGCTCTGCCTTTGCTCGTTCCTTCCCTCTGTTGCTACAGAGCAATCCCTGAAAACACTGTACAGGGATGTTACGCACTTGTTCAGCTTTGTTTTAAGCACTGAAAGCCACCACTGTCAGAGCAAATAATTGCTCCTTACAGCAGTCACAGGTTTGTCTCAAACACTATGTGCTGCGGGAAAATAAACAAGGAGGCATCCAATGTCAGAACCAACTTGAAAAGCTGTTGGATCTTTACAAATTCAACATGTGTGTTTTTCTGCCTTGCAGTGTATTGGCCAGAGCAACGTTTGAAATGTAAACAGGAACTTCATCCTTGCAGCTCTGCCTTCTCGAGGCAGCAGGAGTGTGATGCTGTCAGGGCAGCTGCCTGCTGGGAGAGCTGCAGGAAAGCTGCTCGACTCCAGCACAGAACTGCCAGAGCACAGGTGAGAGAGGAAGCACTCCCCTCTAATGCTGGAATCGATCTAAAACACACTCTTGCATCTGGTTCCCGTCTTTGCTAATTCTTCTCTCTTTTCCCCCTGATATTTAACAGAGTAATTCTGTGCCACAGCTAAGTGTTTTCAATTCTGGCTGTCAAATTTCTAAATGAAATCCATATATTTAAAACCATACAGACTTACATATCAATTCTTTGTACAAAAAATGTCATTTCTGAATCTTAAAACAGACTTGCTAAATTTAGCCAGAAATCTTAACACCATCACAAATATAGCCTTCATTGCAACATATACTTTCCTCCTCCAAAACTGGATCCAAACTTTGCTCCTTGGCCTCATCATTAAGTTAAGAACAGATGATAAAATAAGACTCAACCAAAGCCTGTGTCCATATGAAATGTTAATCTATTTTGAGGCCTGAAAATATTCCATATGCCTTGATTTTCATTCCATTGGTCGTGAACTAGAAACAAAGCCGAGGAAAGATTTGATTTTGGAGGGAAAGTTTTTCCTTTCCACATTAAGGGAGCAGAAAACTCTATAGCCCAAATGAAGTTTAACAAAAGCCTCCTGCATAAACCTATGGGCCTCCTGAGGGTTCTTTCATCACCTGCTCAGACAGGGGAGAGAATATATAACAAAAGGCTCGTGGGTCGAGATAAGGACGGGGAGAGATCATTCAATTTTCGTCAAGGGCAAAACAGACTCGACTTGGGGAAATAAGTTTAATTTACTACCAATCAAATTAGATTAGGATAATGAGAAATAAAACCAGATCTTAACAACACCGTCCCCCCACTCCTCCTTTCTTCTGGCTTCAACATCACTCCTGATTCCCTCTACCTCCTCCCCATCAGCAATGCAGGGGATGGGGAATGGGGGATGCAGCCAGTGGTTCCTGCCACTCCTTTTTCCTGAGGGACAGCATTCCTCACTCTCTTCCGCTGCTCCAGCATGGAGTCCCTCCCACAGAAGACAGTCCTCCAAGAACTTCTCCAACATCCTTCCCCACGGGGCCTGCAGGTCTTCACGAACTGCTCCAGCATGAGTTCCATGCTTCAGGAACCGGCTGCTCCAGCGTGGGTCCCCAGCAGGGTCACAGTTCCTGTGAGCAAACCTGCTCCAGGTGGGCTCCTCTCTCCGTGGGGGTACGTGTCCTCCTAGCACAGGCTTTCCATGGGGTCACAGCCTCCTTCAGGCATCCCCTTGCTCTGGTGGGGTCCCCAATGGGCTGCAGGTGGATTTCTGCTTTGGCACCTGGAGAATTCTCCTCCTCCTCCTTCGTCCTTGACCTTGGTGTTGGCAGAATTGTTCCTGCCACATATTTCCCCTCCTTTTGCCTGCTACAATTGCTGTTGCCCGGCAACTTTTTTCCCCATTTTTAAATTTGTTATCCCTGAGGTGCTACCCCTGTTGCTGATGGGCTCAGCCTCGAGGGCTGTGGGTCAGTCTTGGAGCTGGGCTGGGATTAACTCTGTTGGGCATGGGGAAGCTTCTGGCAGCTTCTCACAGAAGCCACCCCTGAAGCTCCTCTGCTACCACAACCTTTCCATGCAAACCCAGTACAGGCACCGGTGTGAATGAAAGATAATACATGTGAAAATTGTAGGGGCATTTAAAATGTGTTGTGCTGCTCATTTGTCTGCCAGCTACTGAAGGCTTTCAGGGCTGCCAGTTTCACGTGAACACAGTCTACTCATCACTGAAAGCAAAACTTTTTTGCTCCTGCTGTTTGTGGTACGTTCTGCTTTAAAAATAGGCAGTTGAAGAGATCTGTACTGGAATATTAAGGAGGCTCCTGGTAGGGCAAACGTTCTGAAATCACTATGAACATGGGTTATGCATTGGCTATTTTTAGTCAGCAGTGTAACTAGAGAGGCTTCACCTCACACCACACACCCACTGCTAAACAACTATCTCCTGGTTACACGTGCCCCTCTGCCCCCAGAGCACACAAAACCGCAGATAAGATCGACAGAAAGGGTTTTCAATCTGTCCTGGAACCAGAAAGTAGTGCCTTAATTCCTGCTTCCATTGCAATCTCCCTAACCAGCCTGCTCTCTCCAGCCACTGCAGTTTCAAGGAAAACAAGCAGTGAGTGTACAGAAGACCACTTCAAGCAGCTCTGAGCATTAGATTGCCAGAATTACACTTGCCTTTTTTTTTTGCAGCTCCAGGAACCCTTTGGTGATTCCCAGCAACAGGGCCTGAACATGACCAGTGTGATTTCATAAGACAAGCCCGATGCATGCACAGAGGTGGGTCTTTACTGGGGCCTCTGACCTGACCCTGTGTCCTGTAACAACAGCCCCTGCCCGTGGCAATCCGGCAGAGAGACACAGCAAAGCCTGGCAAGTGTGGGTGAAGACAGAGAGAGGGAGCTCAGGACTGCTGACACTGCTTGTTCCTGCACTCTGCTTTGCCAGGAAATCCCTCTGCCAGAAGGCCAAGGAGGCAGCTTTTCCCTCCAGCCCCGGATGTCCCAGGTACAGAGGGCCGATTTTAATGGGAATAACTGCGCCTGAAGGTGTAGCCTCCACAGCTTCAACAGGGATGAGCAAACATGAGCAAAAGAAATCCCACACGAGCACATGCCACAGCCTGCACAGATGGATCAGAAAGCTAAAGGAGACCATTGCTTCACCTGGACGAGCTGCCCAACATTTACACAATGAGCAATTTGAGGAAGTGTGGACCTGAAGCATGGTTTCCCAGTGCCCAGTTGGTGCCTACTCTTTCTCTCTCCTTCATTCCAGAAGGCCATGACAACCTTCCCTGAGCTGGGCTGTCCTGCTGCTCCTGCTGCATGCAGGCAGTAGGAGAGGACCTCAATGGCTCTGTATGGCAGCGCTGCCAGGTTCTATGCCACCAGAGGGAGGAGGGACTGAAGGTCTGGAGACAGAGCTTCTCACCAGGGCACCTCACAGCAGGGCCCAGGCCACGCATTAGCCCTGGCCAGAGCCAAAGCCCAACCCCTGGAAGTGTTCAAGGCCAGGTTCTATGGGGCTTTGAGGAACCTGGTCTAGCTGAAGATGCCTTTAAAAGGTCCCTTCCCACCCCAACTATTGTGTGGGAGCTGCCTGACTAAACACACCGAGCACAGGGGACCGAAGGCACCGCTCATCTCGTGGCAGGGTTAGCACAGAGCCACCCGGAGCAACCAGCTGCAAAGGGCTCCCAAAAAGCCCACGGAGCTGTGGCTTTCCAGCTCTGCAGGCTGCTCTCCAGGGGGGAAAAGAAAGGAGGAGATTTCCCACCGTCTCTGCAGAGCCCCCAGGAGCACCCTGGCTGTCCATGTACCCACCAGGTACCGCTTCACCTGCCCCTTGCTGCCCATTCCTGCCACGAGCCTGATTAGCAATAATTAACAGACTTACTGAGCTTAAAGCAGGGGAAAAAAGATCCCCAAACTAACCCAAAAAACCCAACACCTCTCTGGTAATGTATCTGCCTCCTCCTTGACATATTAACTCCAGATACCACACACACACTGCTGCTTTCAGTCTGCATAAGATAAAAGGTGCGACAAGCCGACCTGAGGTTGCCATGGAGACCAAAAATCTTTCCCAGTGCCATGGAAACTGACTCTGGGATGTGCTATGAAAAGCTGACTGCACACCCTAGTTGAGCGGTTTCGTATTTTTAAACCAATTAACTGAGAGTTCAGTTAAATTAGTTGCTGTTTAAAGAAAGGCACTGTCAAAATGTCAGACATATTAGTCGGTGTCTTTTTTTCCTTAGCCAAATACAAGAAAACAAAACCTTAGGGATATCACCAAGCTTCATTTGGTTGTTTCTGAAAATCAAAAGCCTTATCTTTCCACATAAGAAATTCCATCTTTATGTATTTATACTGAACAAGAGGGAAAGGATTGAGCAGCTCTAAACCAGCCTCCCTTCCATGCTGTACTCCTTGCATGTCCCAGGCTCTGACATCACTGAAAGTTTTAAATGGACGAGAAATAAGCTTCTAGAGGAGAATAAACAAGGTTTTGGTAATATATTTGAGATAAACATAGTAAAACTGGGATGGCAGCTGAACAGGGTACAGCAGGCATCAGCCACATGCAGACCCAGCTCAGTGAGACTGGAAACTCTCAATCAGCCCTGGCTTCTCTGTGCCTCTGTTTCCCCACTTTAGTGAGGCACAATTTTCCCCTCTCTTCATGATATCCTGTGACACCAGTGGACTAAAATCTCCCAGATTTCATCAGCAGGCATTTCAAATGTGTTTCTTTCCTGTCTTGAGCACATGCATCACAAACACACTCCTTACTGTGACACTTGATATCTAGAGCTTTCTGCACGTGAGACTGCTACTGATAAACCATGAGTTTATCAGTACTTAAATCCAAGTGTCCAAGATGCTGCTCCATCCTCTGAGGGCAAACATGCAGCGTGTAGGTGCCGTTGCTTCAGGCTAGTAAGCAAGGAATAGACACAGCTTAATCTTTACCACATGAGCAGGAAACAGTGGAAGTGGACAGACACAGGAGAAGTAATAAATCTAAAATAATACACTCTCCAGGGTAATGCTGAAAGGGCTGAGCAACACCTGGGGAACACCTGCCAGGGCTACGTGCCTTGTTTGCAATGCTGTCTTCATGAGCTGGGGTGGAGAGAGCTCACAAAGACAGCCACATTCCCATGGCTCCTCGAGGGCCTCCCAGAAAAGTCTGTTTAATTCAGAAATCTGGTTTGAATCCAGCTCGTGTATTTTGGGGGTCGGAAATCTGGCCCTCGAAAGTGAGAAGAGTTAAAAAGAAATAACGAACATGTTCATTTCAGGGATGTAGGTGGCAGAGCTCTCCTACCGAAATTGTGTAAAAGACTGTCCTCGTTTGACCCAGTTGTAAATGGGTACCTGTGCTGTGGCAGTCACACAGCACTCCAGGTAAGGAGAGGTGAACCCAGCCTTGCCTCACTTTCAGGTTTGCCTTTTACCTGTGTGCCTGCATTTCAAACTCATTTTTATCTTAGCAAAAGCTTCAGTGAGAAAGGTCTCTGGAACGCAGCAGTAAGTACGTGTCCTGAGAGAGGCCATGAAAAAGGGTACTGATGCTGCAAGGTCTGATATGAACACATTGCTAATAAACAGCTGGTAATAACTAAGAACATTTTCTTGGAGCTTAGAGTGAGCAAACTCAGGTTTCTATATAAGGCAGCTACTGCATCAGGAGATGTACTGGGTAGGTCTAAAAAAACACTGAAAATCAACTCTACAGTCTTTGTTCAGAAGACAATTCCTCTCTCATTTTTAGTTATACTTCAATAAAAAAACCAAATCCCATTGCATTAAATACAAAGAAATGTTATTTTGACAGAACTCCTGTAAGGCACATTCATGCAGAACCACAAAAAGCCAGTCAAAGAGGAAAAGGGATCACATCACAAAAATACGACTCAGATACTACAGTAAACATGTTGCTGTCACCATGGAGATACACCCCTAAAGTTTTTGACAGGTATTTACTCAGCAAGTCAGGAGTCTCAGCAAAAGACATACAGAGTAGCAGCTAGAATCCATATGTCTCCTTCCCTCAAAAGAGGGAACGCTGGCTAGGAAATAAATATTATGGATATTGAATTAAAAAAAAACTAGGTGAGTAAAGAGTGCCAAGGAAGCAGATCAGAGATATTTTGATGGCAACTACTGGAAAACACAGCATTGGCTGATCAGCAGCAGGAATCCATCTCTGAGTTTTTCAAGAGATGCTAAAAATACCCACAAGTATAGGATGCCAAACCAGACAGCTAGTTGAGGAGAAGCAAGAACAAAAGAGGAAAAAATCCCAACATATTACAGAGACGATTCATAAAGAAGCCAGCAGAAAAAGCAAACTGAGAACGTGCTTCCATCTCCTGCCCATATTCTGTTCTGCCTCATGTTTGCTGTACAATTTATTTAGAAAAGATTTTCTAAACATTTCACTGCAAGTGAAATCATGGAATAGGCAGGCATTTGGTGCTAGGCAGGCATTTGGTGCTAGAACAGATTCTTCAAAGAGGTTCCACATTGCACAGACAAGTGCTCTAAACATTGGATTTAACCACAGTGCCTCAATACACCTCAATGTAGTCTCATCTCAGTGATTTGTACTCTGCTACTCCAGGGACAACCTGGAGTGGTTTATCCTCTGGTATGTGTAACTACATGCTCAGTTCTGTAAGAAAAGTAAATTGTCATCCTGGGTGGCTTTCCTTTTATCTGCTAGGATGCTAGTGAAGTTTGTCTTAAACCAGATGATTAATAAGAGATTTAAGCACAGGTCAGACTGAAGTGCAGGTTGAAACATTGGCTGGGAGGGTGGATCTGAGCTTCACTAATGAACCTACAGAAATCAAGTCTTATTTTGTACTGCAGATTATATTTCTTGAGATTCAGGATTAAATAACAGAAGGAGATGGATGAAGTATGGCTGTCTCTGAAAATACCTACCCATTCTTCCTTATCCTGCTGTAAAGTCAAACATACTCTTTTGAAAATATTCTGCATTCTGAATTGCTGTGGCTCTGTGGGGAAATAGTTCTTTGTCCACTATGAACATTCGAGAAGTAGAAGCTTCCCAGATGCAAGAGAAATGACAAACAAGATTAATAACAATAAAGGATTCACAGCTCCATTTCCTCCTTTCCTGACTAAATGCAATGCTAATTGTGTGTAAGCTGGATGAAAATAGTACTCACTTGGAAAACTTCATTTTCAAGAGTTATGCGTTGAACTAAATGGAAAGTAAATGGCATTCACTTCCACTAAAATGGAACTATATGCCATTTTAGCATAGGCATATACTTCCACAACCAAAAGGAAATTATCTGCACTTTTGTTCTCATCTAAAGCAAACCTCAAAACTTTCCAGCTAGCTTTTGGTCAGTCAGGAACCCCATGTTTATTCCACATGCAAGTTTCTGCACTTCTGTACTGAGCTTCAAAATATCACAAAAAATCCTACTGTCAAAACGCTCTGAACTCCTTGGAAAGAGGTAATTTCCCAAGTTATTACTGGGGAGTGTGCTCCCTGGAGATCTCAAAATACTAAATACGTGCAGGTAAAGTCTGCCACCATGCACACCCAAAATCCTACCCCGGAGCGTGGTCAGGTACAGGTAAGGGCAGAACTTCACTTGGAGTGCTTCATCAAATTAACTGACTTCACTGCTCTTTTCTTTCCAGCTACTCTGACATTTTACCTGTTTACACTAAATGCACATTTAGAGCTGTATCAACAGCAAAAGGGCAGCTGGCAGACCCTGTGTGATGCATTAGCAATCCCTAGCATCACTTTAAGCAAGCAGATAAGCAGCACCAGCCAAAAGAAAAGAAATGACAGAGGTGTGGGTTGGAGGTTCCCCCCCCCCCGCCCCTTCATATTGTGGTAGAAAAATCAAAGGAATGCTTTGCAAGCTGATGTCCTGGAAGAGGGAGGAAAACTTTCTTAAAAGCCTCTTTGGTGGAAAAAAAAAAGCATCTTCAGGTACATTACCATGGGAAAATCATCATCCTGAGCTGCTCCCTCCAGAGCCAGGCAGAAATTAGTCGTGGGCAAAGCTCAAACACCTTGAAGGTTCAGATGGGCACTTACAATGTCTGATACTGATCACAATCCCTTGAGTCTGCTGAAGAGTCTTCATTGCGGTTCCCTGATGCTTCTGCACAAAGTGCAGAGATAGGAAAATATGGAAAATTAAGGCAAAAAAGTGGCCAAACATTTCTGAATTACAAAGAGAGCTGCATTTGAGGTTTGTGGGAGGACTGCAGTTAGCTGTTATTTCATCTAAGCTTGCTTATGTATCCCTGAACAGCTTTCATGGCAGGACTGTTTGGAATTCTTCTAATCCTTTAAGCTACAAACACCACCTTAATCATATTCTAACCTCTTATCTCAAAACCCCTAGGTACCATTTTTTTATTACAGCAAAACAAAGAAGAATTGCATAGATTTTTGTGTACTAGCAGAGATTTCACTGATTTGGGAAAAAGATGGGAGAAATGGTCATAAACAATCATTAGTGTAGTGAAATAATGTCTTTTAGCAGTGAATCAAGGGAAAGAATCGCTACTGTGTGCAATGCACTACAATATCTGATTATGAGAAAAAGCAAAAATAGCCAGAAAAATAATTCTACAGCTCAATACAGAAAGACAAAATATTCCAAACATCATGCAAGCAAAACAGGCTTCACAGAAACCTACAACATGGCCATAGTTTTCCATGGCTTATCAAAACTGTGCCAGTGCTCACGGATCTGCAAAATGAACTGAAAGATTATGCAAACTATGAGCAGATAGCTATTGGTTCAGAAAGACACTTAGGTGATGGGGGAAAAAAAAAGTCTCTAATCCTGATAGATCAGTCTTCTAGACAGAAATATTGATGTTTATGTTCCATGGGGAATTCTGCATTATGAAGAGAAATTTCAAACCAGAGCTGGAGCAATGATGTATATGAACAGGGGAATTAAAGCAAAGGGGAACTGAAGCAAGGAAGAGATAAAAGAGATCACAACAGGCCCAATCCCCTTCTCCTGAGAAAGTTTCTGATAGAAAAACTTTCCGTGATCTATTTTTCCTTCCAGTTCTGCTGAAAACAAGAAATGGTTCCATTTTTGTGTTTCTAAAGACAACCCCTCTATGAATTCATAGTGAAAGAGGAACTAATTGTATGTGGGGCCACAAAGAGTTGGGATAAACTGTATTTAATTCCTTGCACTAACTAGCCCAGTGTTAAATACACTCGCTCACCTATTTTGGGATCTTCTTTTCACTCTTCATTTATTTCTTCTAAAAGACCTGCT
The DNA here is from genome assembly GCA_013399195.1 of Dicrurus megarhynchus. Classification (NCBI taxonomy): domain Eukaryota; kingdom Metazoa; phylum Chordata; class Aves; order Passeriformes; family Dicruridae; genus Dicrurus; species Dicrurus megarhynchus. The sequence goes on from VXAD01002229.1 coordinate 85,950, forward strand.
GAGTTTATCTGAATACAGTCTGTCTTTGAAAAGTGTTGTACTGCTTTAAAAGAAAAACAAACAAACAAACAAACAAACCCAAAAAAGCCCAAGGCTTTAAAGGATTCTTTACCTAAAACTGACAAAATTTTACATGGAAAGGTCAGAATTCTGAAGAAAAAGGAACATATAAAACACAGATAATGTAATCTACATTGTTCTACTGGTAAGTCTGGCTGTGTAGAGTGAAGAGTTGTAGGTACATCCCAAATCCTTGCTGTTTGTCACTATTATGGAACAAAGTAAAAAATATTCTCCCCTTAGAATCTAAAATTTACTTTTTGAAGCAACAGATCAAGTAACAATTTTTCTCTTTTTAGAAGAGAAAAATTGAAAAAAAATCCAGGAAGTCAAGTACTTTAAAACTTAAAGTTAACTTTGAAGAATGATTTGCTTGTACCATTTCTGATATTTAGAAAACCCAAACCTCTGTGGTAGCATTCTGCTGCTACTGGACATTTTTTCTCAAGTGGTCACAGACCTGCTTCATTCAGAACATAAATTTTGTAAGTCATATGATAAATAAGAACATTAAACTCACAACACAGGAGGGGAAAAAAAAAAGCAGGCTGCATTACTGCTGAAATATTTTAAATAAAATGGTATGGGTTTTCCTCACATAGATTTAACATCAGAAGGTCAAATAAAATTATTGTAAAAAGGACAACAAATGTAGCTCTATTTCACTGGCAAAATAAAGATAAACATCTTGATACTGAATGCCTTTACTGAGAAAAGAATGACCAGCCTTCACTTCCAAGCACCAGAAGTTTATGAAAAACAGCAGGAAAAAAAATCAAAGAGCCTGTGACACCAAGCCAGGATGAGTGTATGTGTAACAAAAATTTAAGAGCTTTTAGCTCCTTGGATAGTTAATGGTCCAGTGGCCCAGCATTGTGGCTGTTTTTCATGTTACCAAAGCCATTTACAATTTATTAAAGTGTTCCAAAAATTCAGGTTCCAGAGGAGGTAAGAAAAAACCACGCAAATCCAGTATTTGGACATCAGCTCTGACAAATGGCAGGGACAGACTGAAAGAAAACCCCGAGCCCAGGTTATTGTGGTTCAGGGTTGCTAATGCAGAGTTTCCTTGGAGGACACAGCTGCTCTGCACAGAAAATTAACAACAGTTTTGTCTCTTCTCTACACAGAGAATTTAAGCTCCATAAGATTATCTAAGAGTAACTAAGGACGAAATTGGGTTCTCTCAGGTTTTATTCCAGCTGTCTGTACCCAAAAGGCATATCCAATTATAAGTTTGCATCCATTCCTACTTCTGTTGGATAGGAAGTCCAAATAAAATACAAACAAAAAAAACCCCCAAACCCAACACACAACAAAAATCTTTATTGTGTTTGAAGTATGTGAAAACAGATGCCTCAGACAGTTGAGAAATGGCCAACTCATGTATTGTTCAAGAAAATTTAATTATAAACAACCAAAGACCTACTCAAGCCACATGTTTTGATTTCAAAAATAGGGTAAAAGAGCAGCTATATTCTTCTTGTTACCTTCTTGCTTCAGGCCTCTGCATCTATGGTAACACAATTACCATCTCAGGACTAGAATTGATCAGAATTTTCATAATTACATTCAGCCCTAACAAATCAAGTGCCTTGTTCTGTGTTTGGTGGGTTTTTTTTTTTTTCCATTTGAATTTTATAGAGTTACTGCCTCAATCTCCACCCCACCATAAAATGTTTTAAGAAGAATTGCTACTAAATGGCTTCTTTTCCTTTTTCTAGTCCCCTTTACTATGAATCCAATCAGCTAGAAAATCCCGTATAAAGCAGGGTTGGCTATGGATTACTTTCCACGTCTTTCCCTGTGTCTCCTTTGATCAGTTACATTTTATTGAGAAGCACATACTGGGCATTAGAGAAACAGAGCACAATGAAACAGCGAGGGGGGTTTGAAGCCTTGCCTTATCACTGGGCCTTCTGCAGCTGCCACGTTAATTTTGCTGACTTGCAAACTCATGGAAAGGCCAAGAAAAAGTGATTTTGTCTTATCTTCCAGTTCTCGTTCGCTATTTAGTGGCTTTTGTTTTGAATGATTAAGCACTTGTGTCATCCATGCAATTCCCTTGTATAAAGGGATGTCCCTGGCTGGTTCTCCCAGACCAGGAGCCTCCAGTGCCTAGCCTTATTAACAGGTAGAATAAAGAGAGAAATAAAAAAAATTTTAAAAAAATAAACGAAAAAAAAATAGAAAAAAAGATGGTCCCCTTCAGTTATAAGGACACAGAGACAACCACACACCTGTGCTAAGAATGAAAGACAGAATTTAACCTGTAACACGCAAAAATAAGAAAAAGAGCTCATTTATACCAGGTAGCAACCTCAGAACTGGAGAAGGCAAACAAAGGAACACAGTTGCCTTTGCTGCCGAGAGTGAGCGGGAGCCAAGGCACGAACAGCTTGGGAAGGTCCAGGTTTTAGACTCCCTGGGAATAGCTGAGGTGCAGACCCAGTGACAGCAAACTCGCGTGTATCGCCCTTGCTGAGCATTCCTGAACAAAGAACACACCTTATTTTCTTGTGCTGGCAGGTTAATTCGTAGGGCAGCTCATTAATAAGTTAACCACATGGAGCAGATACTGTAAAACCCCACAAAAGAAAGAGGAATTCTTGGCTACCGTAACGGCCTACGCTGTCTGGAACACATTGCCTATAAACCAAGAGGACAGATAACAAAATCTGTCCATTGGAAATCACTGGAACTTCCCCAACACCCAGGGCACACAGGACTTGCCAGGTTTCTAGAACAGAGAAAACAGATTTTCAGTTCCCTTAGCCAAATTTTCAAAGCTATTGAGAAGACTAAAAGGCCTAATAGAGCCAAGTGAGGTTTTCAGACACAACTAGCCAAGTCAGGCATCCATCTCCCCAGCCCTAACCTGCTTATGCACCTCAGAAAATCTCATTAGGCACAGATCTGCATCTTCACATACCTGTCTGCCTTCAAACTCTGGTTTCTTTCCTCCACAATTCAACCTTTTTTTATCTTTTTGCCTATTCTTCCTTACATCTAGGTTCTCACAAGATGCAGTAGGCTTTTGACCTTGGAAAAGGGATCCTGGAAAGCTTTTTTATGGAGTGTTTTTTAAAGGAGGGACTAAGCACAGAGTAATACCTCTCGAAAGAATAGGCTGAACAGCATTTTTTTTCCTGTTTAACCAGCACAGCCGTAGATTATAAGGAGTTTGGTTTCATTACATAACAACCCATCATTGTTCCCTAATACATTATCTCATCAGGAGGCCCCATTTCTGAGAGGCTACACAGACATACATTTCTTAATAGCAGAGCTAAGTGGCAGCGTGCTCTAGTGGATTAATTATATAACCAGCAACTAGGCTTTCCTGGTTGAAATACAACTTTAAGTTTACATCCTTAAATCAAATTTTTAGACGACTAACAGCCTTGACTTTCAGAGATCTGTATGTAGCTTATTGGTTGAAAAAAAATTATCATTTGCCTCTTAAGGAGCTTTTAAAATCATGCTTATCCTCACTACAGTCAGAAACTTTTGGGACACCAAATTAATTTTGAAAGCCTACAATAAAGACCTCACAAATTTTAGATATTGAAGATAAGCCAAAATAGATGAATTAAAATTGGACATTTGATACAATCATTCTCATTAGTAAGGAAAAACAAAAGAAGGAAAAACTAAGCGGAATCTTAGAGTTCTTACCAAGGTTTGCCTTCAAATGAGTCTAAAAACACCCAAATATAAAGGACTTCAATCAAAGTGGTACCCAGCTGCTGACTGGAGCAGAAGCAGTGATATCCTAAGAGACCCTTGAGTAGTGCTTCTTCTGCTCTACCTGGAAAAGCTTCACATTTTTTGTTATGAAATACCGTACAAGACTATGCATTTAACACACACTTTTATGTCTTCTCCATATGGTACCAATCCTTCTATAAATGTAGACCATGTGGCTATCAGGATTTATGAACAATGTGGGCAAGTCAGACCCCTGAAGTGGATTCTAAAATAAAGCATGGTAGATAACATCCCATAGGAATTCTTTCCCAGATTCTCTCTTCTTCTGAGATTTTTATTCAAGAGCAGCTAAGAATCAATGCAGAGGACTTTTACTCTCCTGGAATCACAGCACCTTATCAAATTACCCTAAGTGGTTTTGCTATACAATTATTATAATGCTCTGGGCATTGTTTCATGCTGGGGTTTAAGAAGGCTTACAGCAAAATTTCACTTTTTAAACAGTGCTGTGATTTACCTTTGTACAGTGGAAATGGAAGAAAACAGAGGATTATCCCACCCTGATTTTCTCTTCACCAGTGGCAGAGCCAGCCTCAGTAACAAGAGTCAATCCAGTTTTGAGGGCTGAAAGCTTTCATCCTGCTCCTTTCATCACATACTTCTCGTGTATTTGTTGGTTCTATTTACTCCCTCTCTGTGCGGGTTGAATATGGATGTGGAATGTGCTTCCTTCCTAGCTCCTTATTGCCTGCAGCTTCCAACTTATTCTCTGCAGATTAGCAACTGAATAATAATTGTATTGATTGATACACATTGTCCTCCACAATAGGAATTGTCCTATTTGGTCAAATTGATGAAATAGACTGACAACAGCTATTCAGGATCAAGGTAGCTGCTGCCAACCAACAACAAAGCCTCTACTTTCCTTAACCCATAACCAAAGCCTGTATATTCATGAGAAAGATCATCTTGGCCCTTAGCCCACCCATAAATTAAGCCTGAACCAGGTTTTGAAAATGACAGGAAAAGATGGTTTCCATTCCACCTGATCCTAATCTCGTTTGCATTGACTTTTCACTAGTGCTGATTCTGCTAGCTTTATCAGGAGTGTTCCTAATCTTCATCATTGTAGATAAAAATAAGAACCTTATATTTCAGGTTTAAAGTCTGAAGATCTTTTTCCATCTTGAAAAATTTGCAATTCACTCTAATTCTATGTATGTTAGTGAAAATCTGGAGTAGCTCCAGCTGGAGACTGTAACTTTTTGGCAAGCAGATAGCAAGAGAAATTTAGGAACAGTTTCTTTTGCTCATGTAGCAGACTGCAGCTCCAGTAAAGAAAATAGTATTAATGGTCAAAACTGTAAATTCTAAAATCTTTCATCTCTCTTAGCATGGAAAAGAAATTAATTTTATCATGATAAACCTTACAGAAAAGAGACCCTTTTGTAAAGACTAGCATCAGTCAAGAGATAAGGAAACTTCCAGAAGATGCTCTTGCCAAATCAGCTCAGTTAACAAACTCTAAAGAATAGTAGCACAGCATCTTTAAGAGGAAAAGTACAAAATTTTTAGCAATAATTTTTATTATCACAATTCATATCATTCTCTTAGAACTTTCTGCTAATTTTTGCACAATGGAGGGGAAAGAAATGCTAAAAATGTTGGCTTAAATTGAAAGCCAGGCCTCCCACAGAATCATTTTAGATAGCTAAGATTATGCACAGTATGAGTTACAGGGTTAGTAATGTGATTTGAATAAAACTTAACAATTATCTCTGAGCTACAGATTGTCACAAAGTAACGCTTGATGGACAGAAGAGAAGAGATGGAAGCGATAATATTTAATAGCAAGGAATCCTCTACTTGTCTAATATTTGAAAATAATCTATTAGGTCATCTTTTCCTTAGCAGATGTATTGGTTCCTGCTATTATCACTATTCAAATTTCTTCCTTTGGGATGGAAAAGAGTTTTGTCCAGGAATTCGGGGCAAAATTCAGGATTCAGGCTGCCTTCTACTGAAGGAGCAGGCAGTATTCATGCACTAGAGCTGACAAGACCAAAGGATCCATCTAATGGGGTCCCAAGGGACAAGAACTGAGTCCTAAACAGAAGTCCTCCCTCCATTTCTTGAGTTGGAATCCTTGCTCTTTTTTTTAAATTTTTTTTAATTTTTCCAGGCCTGGTCTGAACATGTTCATTCTCTTTTTCACCTCTCATGTGTGTTCTCCTTCCCTGGTTTTGGTGTGTTTGGTTGTTTGGGGTTTTTTCCTTGTGTGCATGTGGATCTGGGAGCCTTTTCCCCTCTGTGGAAGCAAAGGGGCTGTGTAGTTGCCTTCACCCAGGTGTAGTGCAGGACAGTGATGCCTCATTTCTCTACTAAAAGAGTACTATCAGTGTTCTTCAATGGATTTACAAACAGGTACAGTTTAGGAGAGAAACTGCACTAATCAAAAAGATTCCACAAAAGAACTTTCAAATACTATTTCATATAATTTTCTTAGCTTAAATGACTGTTTTTGCTTAAGCCTGGGTTTGATATGGGAATTGTTGTGATTTAAGTAGCTTTGGCTCAAGACTGAATGACAGATAAAAAAAAGGAGAGCATCAATCAGGAAGTCACACGAATGCAACAATTTTGAAATTGTCCAAGCAATTAAATGTTAAACAAAACAAGGACTGGCCTTAGTGTAAAAGCTGCAGGGAACTTTTAGTATTTCTTTTATCCTTTTCATTGGAATGTGAAGTCAGACGACATTTGTGGTAAGATGACAGATTGGTTGGCCACTGACTTGAAGAAATGAGCATTCAGTTATGCAAACTTGATTTCCTCTCATTAATCACTGCACGTCACATGTTGATGTGCATGGCAATGGCATCCATTGGCTCAAAGACTCAAACAACTGCCATTTTTAATGGCACTATTCATGAAACAAGTATGTACCAGCACATGCATGTCCTACAATGCACAGAAGTTCCATTTTTGGGGAGAATACAGACATCCACCAGTAACTGCTGTACAGACTCTTCTGCTACCCTCAGCACACCCAGCAACATCTTTGTGGAAATGCTGGCTCTGACTGGTCATCCTGACAAAGCCAACACTTTCTAGAACTTCTGCTGAGGGAGAAGAGGCGACTGAAATTCAGATGAGTGGTATCCAGTGAAGCCTGGAGGCGTGTTCCCTGTTGTTGTGTGGGACAATACTAAACTTGGGTGAATTTTGTCATACACCTTAATACCTCCAGCAACAAAAAACTGATGTCATTAGTGTTTACAAAACAATGTCTTCTTTCAGGCAGCCTTTCAGTTTGGACATTCCTGCATTGTCAACTGCAGAGCTAAAAATGCTGCTGGAAATAGCGGCCAAGTGGCAGAAGAGGAGGTGGCTCTTGAAGACACATTAGGAACAGACAGCTCCAAGGATGCAGGTGGCTCAGACAGGTTTTCTTGCTAGTAAGAGGCTTTCACTTTTGGTCATCCCTGCAGTGGTCAGACAGTTGGATTAGATGACTATTGTAGGTCCCTTCTGTTCAACTCTAACCTCCTGGCCTCATGGAGGGTATTTGGCTCAAAAGAATCCACGTACCACTCCAAGTTCTAGGAGAGCTTAACAGATTATACAAATATTACAGACATCGAAAGAAAGGCTACATAAAAGACCAATTGCTTTCCTTTTTAAAAATCTAACTGGAAGTATTTTAGTCCTGTTTCCTTTACAGGCCACTACATCTAAAAAGCTCCATGAGTTAGCTGTCCAAATCACTTCACGGGACTCCTTTGTCTTGAACCAAAACTGAAGGGTACTCTGAGCTTACTAAGAAGTAAGTTTCTCAATTCTCAACTCACTCAACTTAGAAGTCCATGGAGGTCTTTTGAACTTCTCCCTAAATATCCACATTATCCATTTTATTTGCATGACATAGCAACTCATTCTGAAAACAAATTTCTGGATTCCTAGAGGTTCGTGTGCTTTCTTACCCCGAGAGTGGATAAATTGAATCTTTATCCTGTGTCTCCCTGATGCAGTTGACCAAAAGGCAGCCAGCCAAAACTGTTTGTGCACCCATCTGTTCTAATTAGGCCTAAGATCACCAGTGTCTGTCCCTCTGAATTCTGCCTTGTGTTTTAGTCTCCCATAATTTAGCTTTCACACCAATGACCTTTGAGTGAAAATATCCTTGCTTCATTCCTGAACTGTAGAGCTACCAGAGCACTGTTATTCCATTACTAAGCATTCCAGTCTGCATTTGTACCTTGCATTTACTTGATCCCCAGTTCAGAGCCCATGAAATTTTATAGCCAGTTGGACATTTCTGCCTTCCACAGGGAAATTCTGCAGAGGCTGGGGCTGAACATCAATGTGCAACATCCATCCTTGTACAGTCTGCTCTTACATGCCTCGATTGCATGCCATGTGCAGCTCTACAGCTGCTAATAATTTGCCACTGTCATGAAGAGAGTCAGAAAGGTATCAGCATTTCTAAACAAAAACCAAAAAACTTCAGGACCACACACCCCCCTGTCTTTGCTATTTTAATGAAACTTACCCTTTGCAGAGAAACCGTTTCAGAAGATAAATTTAAATTATTATGAAATTCTCCCCCCTGACCCACACCCCTTCTGTAAGCTTCTTACACGTTACATTTTTTACTGTGGGAATAGCTATGTCACAGTGAGAGGATTGCCTGTCCTAGAAACACATTAACTAACCTATAGACAGGGGATATGAAAAGAATAAAAAGGGTGACAAGCTACCCATTTTCATATACAAACAGATTGTGTAGTAAGTAACAATTTTGGGACAAGAGTTTCCTGGGAAAAGAATCCAACGTGAAGGGTAAAAGGATTTCTATTTATATATTATGTTTCCATTTGTATTGTTCACTAAGTATGAAACCTCTTTTTTAAACCTATGTCTCCTGGTGTCTTGAAGAAGAACAGACTATTCCTGCCTGTCTGACTCATGTATCTCTGGGCAGTCAGGCCTTCTGACTCACTGGATAGTCAAAAATCTCAGATTAACAATAGTGCGTGGCTGCTAAAAATAGGAGCCATAGACCCTGGAACTGAACGTGGGCAGAAATAAACACATTTCCTCTGGATACCTGCAATCAGTAAAACATAAACAAAAACGTTTGCATTCTGCTCCTTCCCTTGCATTCAATTTTGTGGGAAAACCAGGTCTGAAACTGCCTCTGCTACTGTTTCCAAACATCAGTAGAGGAGACCTCAGCAATGACCACGTGTTTCCAACTTGGAAGTAACCCAATTGTGTTTAAGAAGCAATGCCCAAATATCACTATGATGGAGTCATACCCTACCCCACTACCCAAACCTCAGCATCTTTCACAGGTCTCAGAACACACATTCCAATGTCCAAACACACTAGAAGTATCTTTGCTTACTTTATTTTCATCTTGCTTTTGGTTTGTGCTAGCAAGTTAGCCATTCCTGAATTAATGAGGACAGATTTCATAAAGATACACTGAAACAGATGATCTGTCTGTAAAATTTTGCATATGCTGCTGCTAACTCTTTAAAGTGATGTGACTGTTGTGATATGAAGTATAAAAGTAAACTAAACACCGTAATCAGGTATTTAGTCCTACAAAATTTCCAGGAAAACCCACCACAAAAGGCACAGAGATTATTCACATTGCCTTTTATCCTGCATCTGGTGCTGATGCTGAGACTGACAGTTCACCTGTCCATCAGCATGATGAATTTGTATTAGTGTTTCAATTATTCATTTAAACCAACAAAATAAATTGGCCTACCTGTATGACAAAATTTCACAGAACTTAAACTCCAACTGGCTTCTGAGTTGATATGATGAAGGAATTCTGATCAAATTCAGAACTGGGGCATGTGATCAGCAGGAACTCCTAAAGCTTAAACTTTTGATCTCCTGCATCAGCACATTTTCCTGCACAGCAACTTCAATATCCTTGACACTGTCTGAATACTCTCACCTTGTAAAACGGCCTGCATGGGTTACCTAGAAACCAGGATTATCAATGCCAAACAGCATCTGACTGCTTAACTTTACTGTTGGGAAGGTTAGAGAATTGCTAACTTCAAAGAAAAATTAAGTATAAGAACTTCCAAAAAATCCTATCAAACAGCCAGCTTTGGAAAGCAAAATTTTAGTCTTGAAAAAGAGATTTAAGAAACTGTCAGAACTGAACACACAGCAGTGCTTTTATCCAGTTCTAGATTTTGAGATGCAACCTTGGGAAAAAAAACCCAAACAAAATAAAGAACTAAAGCAGCAAAAGAACCCAGATATAACAAAAAAAACCCAAAACACCAACCCAGCATGTAGAGAAGGAAACAGGTCTCTAAACACTTTAAAACTTTGTCTTACCCTAAGTACTTGCACTTATGCTCACAACTGCTTCTAGTGGGCAACCTTCTTTTAAAAATACTTATTCCACAATGTTTCAAGGAGCACTTTTTGGCTGTAATTAGAGATAATGCTTTATCTGGCAAGCCATTTTTGTTGGTCCCTGGAGCAGCATTTTAAAAGGGGCTAGGCTGGAGTGAAACAGAAGGGATGTGGTCAGGCACAGCCAGTAAAGCAGCAAAATAGATATTGAAGAAAAGGTGGGAAAAAATCCATAGAACTCTGAAAAATGAAATAAGAATAGCAAGGATTAAGGTGACTCAATGCTAGAAAACAGTTCTGCAACCCAGGTTGTCCAGTCTTTGAATTCTTTCTTAACTCCTGTCAAGCCTAGGCAACAGTGCTTTATGAGAGAGTGGTAAAAACTCGACATGGCTGCCAAAAATTATCCAAGATTGACTAACAGACTGAAATGGCTTCTATTCAATGCACCATTGAACTGGCTCTTGGGAGGTGTAAGGAGACAGCTACGTGGACGTGGCAACTTTGACAAGAGCAGAAGTTATTGCATTTATGTCACAAGTGCTCATTCTTAAAGCATTGGTCTACCCTAGGCAAGAATGTCACATCCATCAAGAGCGTTGATAGTTGATTAGAACATCAGCTTTCCCTCATCTTTAGATGGAATTTAGGTTGAAACTACAGTTTTCTCTGAGAGTCAAGGAATTAAATGCAGGAATTAAAGTTTGTTTATTCTGGCACAGTCTTTGTTAACACTTGAGAGCATGCTTTCACAGGTTTTGAAGTCTCCATGCCATGGTAATCAAATGACCTTGAAATACTTTTTTTTTTTTTTTTTTCCCCCTCCAGTTTTTGTTTTCTGAGTACACTCTGAAATTACAACCACGAAAACACCTGTAGAAATTACTAGGTGCTGTCAAATTCATTGATTTGACTTTGGCCGAAAGAAGCGATAGGATGAAATGAAGGAAGCGGGTGCAGAGGCCCACAAAAATCCTTTCTTGGTCATGCACAGAAAAAGTGAACGCTGGGAGCAGCAAGATGCACCATCATTCTCTAAAGCGACTTGCACTGGTTTTGAAAGAAGAAACTTGAGCTACTTCTGGTCATCATCTATGTCTGCATCATGTGTCAAGGAGATCAAACCTGTTACAAGGGTCTCTCTAAACAAGTATATTCTGGGGTTTTTACATTACTATAAACAAATAAACTGAATTCTTGTTCTCCTTTCAGTTCCCACCACACCGCTATCCACGTAACAAGCACCACTGTTGCCAAATTACCTTCCTGGCAATCTTGGCAAGAGACAGACTTATTAGGCCAGTAATGATAATTTCTTCATGATTTACGCCAAGGCAGCTTTTACTATTGCATACTTCATCCTCTCAAAAGCATACATTGAGTCTGAAAAGCTCAAGCAGAGCAGTAGTACTAAGCACACTTCAGAATAGATTATTCAAGTGTATTTTAATCTTTCAGGCAACATTTTTTTTTAAAAGTCACTTTAGAATGAAGTCTTCACTGTATTTACCACTGTATTAGAGTGCAATTCCAAGTAATGACATAATCAGACTGTTGAGCAGATTTTCCAGAAAACCTCTTTGCCACAGAAGCAAACCAGACATAATTATGCCAAGCACAGTCTTAGCAATAAAGACTCAAATATGTATCTATGAAACGATGAACTTTTTCTTGACAGGATCCAAATGCAGCTCGAGGTGCTCCTGCTTGGATAGCTATAACTTGGTCCTATATAAAATACAATCAGCTCATAGCTGCACACCACAACTTCCACATTCCGTGAGTAAGACTTTCCTACATCCCAAGCCAATTAAAACATCTCCTGCTATCTTCAGTGGGAGCACAGTTTTATAGCATTGAAGCGATAATCACTTTTGCCATCTCACATCATTAGCTCTTTTCTGCTTCAGAGGAAAAACCCCCATGAATTTTGCATTGGAGACAGCACTGATCCCATCACCAGTACATGTCACACTTCAGCGAGTCCTTCCACTGGGGACAAGCCCTGGGCAGCTCCCACACCTGCTCCAGCTCCTCAGCACATCTGTTAGAAACTTTGACCCACAATTATCTCGGGCAAAGCCCCAGCTGCAATTAATTACTGCATTTTCCTGTATCCATGTGCACACAGGAACACACACATGGAGAAAGCCCAGCCAGGCAGTGCAGCAGTGCCTGGCTTGCTCTATTTCCCAGCTATCAATGCAACAGAACATTGACAAAAACTTACCAAAAAATCTACATATATTTGAGAAAAACCCCAACAAAAAGCATCCTGCAATAAAACAGAGTGCTTGTTCTTAAACTTTGATTCAGCTAGGACTAAATGGTTTCCTTCCTCTGCCTAGGATAAGTTCCAAAACAGGAATTACTAGGGTCTGAGTTTATTTAAATATCTTGCACAGATGCTAAGCAAAAATACCTTATGATAGGTATGCATAAAGGGGGAAAAAACCAACTCAAAGAGTTTTATCCACATCAGCTTTTTCAGAGAGTATTTTTTCCCCTAGAGAGGAAAATTTCATCCGTAGCTCTATACAAAATCTCTCCTGGTTTCCCAGTGATATTTTGTATATCAATACATATAAAAACCCCATGAATTCATTATCCTGACTACAGCAATGTTCAACCAATGCATCTAAGATAAGAGACCACAGATTGCACACACTTTTGTGGAAACACAGGATAGGCTTGGGAAAAAACTTTATAGAAATCAAGATACTTCTTAAACAGAGAAAAGAAAGAATGGAGGTAAAAAGGTAAAACATGATTTTAAATCTCATTTGAAAATATACAGGCATAAATAATAATGGTGGATCCAAACACCTCAAGCGCTGAAATAAACCTTCAGAAATCTGATCTTGGGCATAAAAATAGAGGTTTTGGATCTTAGTAGCCAGATACTGGGAGAGATACTGGGAGATAGTGAGCCCTTTAATCAGGAATATCTCTATAAACCAAATGGAGAGAACAACTTCTGCACTGCTGGGGCTGGTGATGTCATTTTTCTTTTATGAAGACACTTGTCTTTACATCCTCTTAAACTCCAAATCTCTGACAACACCAGAAGCTGCAGCCACACACCTTGTGTAAAATATTAGTTGTACGTGGTTAACCACGAGATGAGAGTAAGGAGATTCTCAACATCAATTATTTTTGCTGTGGTAAAATTTGACAACTAAACATCGATGTTTGGTGCTAAGAACAGGCAACTCTGCAAAGAATCCTGACCACTCTTCAGTTACCTTGAGAACTTAACAGAATTGCTACAGATCACCTGGACACACAGTGAAGCACAGCACATCATTAACTAGCACTATTAACTGGTGGGGGGCAGGGGGGAAGAAGGGTGTTGTGGTTTTTGTTTTTCTGCTCAGAAAATGATATTTCTTCTGTTGTGCATATATTAATAGCCAGTAACAGAGATGAGCCAGATGTAAACCCAAAGTGTGAATGATGCAAAGGCATGGCCTCTTCCTAAGGCATGGGCAGTAGGGCTCACTCAGGCATTGCTCCACTGAATAAACTGACTGGTTCATGGTTCACTCTTGCACTTCTACAGATGTTTTCATTTGTGTCCCAAGTTTCAGAATTTGCAGTCTTCCTCTACTACTGAGACTAAAAAGGAGACTTGCTCATGGTTGACTTTCAAAACTTCCTGTGTTTTGCCGTGCTCTGTCCTACACAAATGCCTTTTTAGCAAAATGTCTGCGGGCGAGAACATTTTATAATTATTCTTTGTCCACAGGATTGAGGTAGTGTTTCCACCCTTTTAATAAATTACATGAGAAGAAAAATAGAATACTTTCCTATGTCTTTCTGCAGAAACATTTTGAGCAGCTGTAAAAAAATTACTACAGCTTGAAACACCGATGGCCATTTAGCTTAATTACTGACAGCATCATATTTTTTGATCCATTAAGAGTGAGCATAAGAGATTAACCTAAACTGAAATCTGGATTTCCGGTCTGCTCTGCCCACTTTGCTTTACATAGCTCCAGCAGCAGTACTGTGGGATCACCGAGTCAGAAGGCCAGGAAGAACCTTCAGAAGCCATTTATTACAATGATTTTCATCTTCTCAAAAGCACAACTCCCTTTTGGGTTATATATCTTCATGCAACAATTATGTGAATAGGGGCCAGAAACATCAAGGTCAAGTGCTATTAGATATAACCACTGCTAACACTTTAAGGTTCTTTGAATTCAGGAGTAGCATGACCCAGAGTTTGAAAATCACTAGTTTATTTCATCTCTTTAACCGTAATTTACTCCTTCTCCATGTTCCAAGGGAGAATCAAATATACTTACATCATTTTTAACAGATGTTTGCTTAGTCTTTTGGAAAACTTCCAATGAATAAGACTCCACAGCCTTCTTTGGCAATGTATTTCAAAGCTTCACCATCCTTATTGTTCAAATCTCTGTCCTAATATCTAGTCTGTACTTCCTGTCTCTAGACTAAACATTCCTAAGCTGCAAGTCACGCTTTGATCCTTCTTCCTCTGCATTCTCTGCAGCTGGTGCACACCTCCCTTAACGTGTACTACCCAGGACGGCCTCAGTGGTTCATCTAAAGCCTTACCAATGCTCAGTAGGATTGAAGGGTTCTGTCCTTTCTTCTGCATCCTGTTTTCCTGCTAGCACACCCGAAGATTGCATCTACTCTCCTTAAAATAGCGTAAGGGGCTATATGGCTCTGTGCTGATTTCCTACTATCAGCTTCCTTGCCTTTCCTGTCAGAGATGCATCTTGCCTTTGCCTCAACAATTCCTGGATGCCAGAAGAGCCATTTGGGGCCCCAGCCCTTAGGAATATAATTTACTCCTGCTGTGAGCTTCTTATGCTGGGACTAGAGCAGTTCCCAGCCTACACCACAACAGAGCTGTGTCCTCCAAGGGCACCAAGCAAGCACAGCCTAGAGGGCAGCGGGGGACCTAATACTGAGCAGGAACCAAAAAGCCAACAGGTTTCTAGATACATTAACTCCTGTCCTGGTTTTGAGGGGGATAGCTGATTTTGTCCCTAGTAGCTGGTAGAGTTCTGTGGTTTGGATTTAGAATGAGAATAGGATTGGTAAGACCCTGATGTTTTAGTTGTTGCTCAGCGGTGCTTACCCTGAGTCAGGAGGTTTTCAGCATCCCAGCTCTGGCAGTGAGGAGAGGCACCAGAAGGTGGGAGGGAGCGTGGCCAGGGCAGCTGGCCCGAGGTGGCCAAGGGGATATTCCATAGCACAGCACTTCATGTTCCATACATACACTGGGGGGAGCTGGCTGGGAGCTGCTGATCACTGCGGGGACAGGCTGGGCATCCATCAGTGGGTGGTGAGCAGTTGCATTGTGCATCACTTGCCTGTCTTGGGGTTTATTCCTCTCTCTCTTTCCTATCATTATTATAATAATATTTAACTTTATTTCAATTATTAAACTGTTCTTATTTCAACCCACGGGTTTTACCTTTTTTTGGATTCTCTTCCCCATCCAACTGGCTGGGGAGGGGGGAAGCAAGGAAACAGCTGCGTGGTACTTAGCTGGTGGCTGGGATTAAACCATGACAATCTCTAATGTACTCCTATAGCTGCAAGGCAAATAAAGTGGTAAATCACACAGCTGTGGGTTTGTTGTATTCTTATATCTACAGAAGGCACATGCATACAGGCTACAGAGCTGCCAGAATAATGGTTGGACTAACGCTGCAAGCCCTGCTGAAGTGTTTTCTGCACTTAGCGCTTCTACATTTTCTTTTGGGAAATTAAACACAAAAATCTGGGATGCTACAGTCTTACTTTTCAATATTAAACATTCTTTCACTAGGAAATGCAGACATTAATCATTTCAAGGGAAGTGGAGCTGAACCACGTGTCTTTTTTTGGGTAAGTGGTAAGCTAGTGGAAGATGCAAGGTAGTACCTCGGCTGTGCAGTGCAGGGAGCTTGATGTTATAATTGAAAACCTCTACATTTCCTCACCTGCTGTATTCCATTATGGAATCTTAACAGGAGCTTTGGCCAGATATAGATATTCTTCTCCTTTTTCCCCCTGTCCTTGCTCCCTGACATCTGTCTCTCCTCAACTCTTTCCCTTTATTTTTTTCCCCAGCAGGTGGAACAAATAGTGTGTTCCTGGCTCATTCTGAACCACACAGCCACTTGCTCAGCTGAGGCAGGCAGCCTTCTCTTGACTTCTGTGAGAAGTTGCTGTTGCTTCGCTTATCACACCTTTAATTTAGAGTAATGAAGCACTTTGAATATGTGATTATGGACCTATAAAATCAGACCTTCCAAGGCTTTAAATACCTGCTGGAGCCCTCTTATGTTCTTGATGTCTCTTATCACATTAAGAGGTTCAGCTGCAGCTCCCATCAGGAATGGAAATATTTCAACAGCCCTGAGCAAGCCTTTGGGATGACTGCTGTCAGACCCTGGGATAATTTCCATACAGCTCACACCACCAGTGAAATGACCACACCGTTATTTTTCAGTTTCTGAAATAAAATAAGGAGTTGCATGGTAAGTAACCTTTCCCATGGGAGTTTGGTGAACTGTGTGTGGCACAAGGAGCAGACACAAAGTGTAAGTAACAGTGGGAATCCAAGCTGTGCATTGCATAGGCAAACATGACAAGAATTGTACAATCCCTTCTTGAGCTGTCCAGTCCTGTTCTTGTCCATGGATTTCATAGACACTAAAAGCAGATGCCTGAAAAAAGGTGTTCTTTATGAGCTACTGCCCAGGTGCCTATGGAGGTAGGAGAACTCCAAGATAATCAAAAGGTACAGAAATGAAGCATAAAAAGAAACACCTTTCTACAGTGTACACGTAAGCCAGAGTAAATCTGGCAGTTACACACTTGATTCCTGTCTGCAAGAAGTGATGGTCTGCAATTCTGCTTTTAAGTCTCTGATTTTTTTTTTTTTATTCCTGAAAAGAGGAAAGCCTCTTTCTTCTTCTTCTCCCGTGTAATCCAAGGGACTATGGAACTGTTTCCATTGACTGAGTTTGGGGCAAAATATATTTTTTACCAAAAGCTTTATGAGACCTGTATGAATAATAACTGCTACATGAAGGACCCAAAAATCAAAACAGTTACTATTCTGGAGGAAAGGTTTGGGCTTCTCTCTAACACAGTCATCAGTAGAGGAGAACCTGATGGCTTTAATCCTTCTAAGACTTCAATAAAGAAATCAAAGCACTAAATCTCACGCTTGTTCCATGACCTTTGCTGGGGAGAACAAGCAATGATCATCAATAGCAATAGTTTTGCTTCACTTGAGCAGAAGTAGTCTGGGAAATTGCTCTTCCGCTTCCAGAGTCCTCACTGGAGGAGTCCTCAAGAATGCAATCTTTCCTCCACGTTAGCCCCTGTCTGCACCGAGCTGCTGGGAGAGCCAGTGAGACAACAAACCCTGTGGTGCTGGCAGTCTGTGAGCCAGCCCACAGCTCCAAGGCTCCTTTTTATCACATGTAAACAGCACCATCCCTCAGCTTTCTCAGTGCCTCTATGAAAACAGCATGTGGAGGCACAGTACCTACCTACAGCTCAACAACCTACACACCACTGAGTAACAGTGGTAAGAAGCAGCTTTTTTCTCTCTTCTCAGAGACATTTGTCCTCAGATTTTCTAACCGGGGTTTATGTAGTCCCATCTGCATTCCTTAAGACATCACCCACACAGCCACTGTAGCAAGAAAGCCCAATCGTGTCTAGAGAGACAGGGGACCAGAGAGGAGAACATCACCCAAGTACCTGTAGGTGCTGCCGTGGTTATCTTAGAGATTTGTGCAGCTGGAAGCACAAATCACAGAGGCACTTCCCTGCAATGCTCAGCTTCCTATCACAACCCTCTGCCTGACACAGAGCTGAAGGTTCCTGTTCAGAATGACGAGTTTTCCTGGGATTATTTTTGGTCAGAGTAGAACTACCATTTTCCCTTGTCCAAGCCTTCCTACAACACCCAATTTTCACTGGCACAGCTAATGATGTCACAGCTTTCAGAGCAGCTAAGTCAAGATTACACTTAGAAGAGCAATAGCTGTTCATAGTTTCATTAGCTTCAGAACAAAATTCAGTGCCTTTTTCCTGTTGAGCTTTCCCTTGACAAATTTTACCCACACACAAGCACAAAAAATAATGAAGAAATAACAACAAAACCCTGTGACTAAAACAAGCAATTCCTTTCTCCAAACTGGAAAGGAATTGACCAAGACCATTAATTTTTAAATATTCCTGAGATATACAGATATAAGAGCTACATAGACTATACAAACACTTCAGTGGATGGTATCCAAATTCCACAGCCACAGATGAGAGTCTAAAACCATTAAGCAATATATGAGTCCACTGCAGTAGTCCCAGAGGAAAGACAGACCCTTTCATCCTAGAGAAATCAGTTTATAGTAACTAGGTCAGATTAGTGGCTAGAAAGGGATTACTTTTAGGAACCTTACGAAAAACAAAGTTGTAAGCAGAGTCACTGGTTGAGATTTATGCCTCCCTCGTGGTAGGGATCAGCAGAGCCTCTGAAGTGCCCTTCATCAGAGAGTGTAAGCTAGAAAAAGTGGACCCAGGGAGATTTGCTGTTATTAAAATATTTAGGGAATGTGCAATTCCATAGGATCAGGCTGCAGCAGTCACTTTCAGACTCAACCACGCTGCAGATGAACCGCCAGCTACTGA
This sequence comes from Dicrurus megarhynchus, assembly GCA_013399195.1. Classification (NCBI taxonomy): domain Eukaryota; kingdom Metazoa; phylum Chordata; class Aves; order Passeriformes; family Dicruridae; genus Dicrurus; species Dicrurus megarhynchus. Next base: position 104,787 of record VXAD01002229.1, read on the forward strand.
AGCTTCCAAATAATGACTCAACTCATTAAAAGAAAATCAGTCACTGTCAAAACCTCTGAGTAAGAGCTCAAAGAGTTGAAGACCTCCCTCCCTTCCTTGTGGCTTTACAAGTACTGGAAGTTGGTTCATGGCAAATGAGGGTTTGCTTGCTTAAACTTAGAGATAGGAGGGAGAGGTAGAAGTCAGTGTATACTGTTTTGGCTTTTCCTGCTGAGAACCAATCTGCTTTGGGACAACTCTGTGGGAAAGGGTTTTATTTATGACCGGTCCATGGTTAGCACACAAAACCTTCTGCTTTTCCAAATGGGTCTTGTGAGAGGATTTTAATAATAGTGACCCCAAGAGGGATAGGTTACAGTGCTATTAATACCTTAGAACATGAACATCTTCCATGTAGCAATGGATATTGTGGACTTCTTTCTCTGTAAAGTGCCAGCTGGGCAACAACCTCAGGAGACCAGAAAAGAAACACATCACTGTTTTGCAACACAAACTTCTGAAACCCCCCTGACTAATTTTCTCAGCTGTTTTTATCTTTCATAGCTAAAACTGTTTACGGATTAAAGTAATTTTGCATAAATATTTGATGCTAGACTTCATTATGAATCTGGGTTTAGTAACAGCGACTAAGACAGAACATTTCACAAACAGCATTTTCCAATACAAAATCATTTAGGCATCTGCCGGCTGCAAGAATAAATGTCTCAACCAACTTGTCAGAGCCTGTCAGGCCTATAATTACGTTCTACAGCATTAAAAGAAACTACTTTTGATTGTGTGGGTATGAATTGCAAAAATAACAATACCAACTTACGAAGGCTACCAGCAGAACAGCCTCGGTGCCAATGCGCACAACGTTTACTGGCCGAGGGCTCCTTATCTGCTGCCTCCTCTGATGTGTGCAGGGGCCCTGGCAAACCCTACATCTCCTGGGCCATCCACCTGCACAGGATTTCTACTGCAAATCCATCCTTGGGTCAGGTCAGTCCTTCCATGAACATAGTTGGCATTGGCAGTGTGGGACGTGGCAATGTTTCCTGTCTGTGGCAGCACAGCCACCACACGCACTCAGGGGATTATTCCAAATCCTCACTGCAGTTTCAGCCTCACTTCCCCCAGCCCAAACTCTTTGGTAACGTGGCTTTGGGCTCTCACAACGTGCTCGTGGAGCTCTCAGACTCATCTGCACCCCAAACAGCTGCAAACATTTAAATACCACACAACCATCTTCCTTACAGCCTATTTCTAACCAGGCATAGGGTTACAAGTTTCAGTATTTGCTGACGTCAAAGAACAGGGGCAAGGATGCTTCTAAACAGTGTTAATTTTAAACTGAAATAACCCATTTTCAGCTCACAAATCCAAAACAACTTTGATGACCAAACTTTAGGATTATACCTATGCCCAACCTGCATTTCTCACTTGGAGGAGGCAAAGAGAAAGTGCTGAAAGACTTAATGGTTTTACTGCTTGTAATTAGCGTGGCAGTGATATTATAGACATTGCCTATAAATGATACAGTATATGCTAATTATATGGGTAACAAAGCTACTTAAAAACTAAACCAATTTAAATTGTAACTCATTGAAACCAGTATAACTTTAAATACTTAATCTTCTAACATTAAAAAAAAAAATCAATTTCTTGCATTAAAACCTTAGATTTTTCCAAATCTCAAGAAATAACCATAATTAATAAACAAAAATATGAATGTCAAGCTATGCTATTAGAATGTCTAATAATAGTGGACAAGTATGAGCTTGTCTGCTATTTAAGCCCTTTAGGAAAACTGACCTGCAGCTGGGAAGAAGCCCACCACAAAACCCAAAACACATTCAAGGCTTATGCTGCCACATTAACATCAGGGGACATAGGAAAATTAATTTCTATGATGCCTCCTTTAAAAAAAATGCACAAAACTATGCTAGGCAGCAGACAGAGTGGAGTTCTGCCAAAAACCCCCACAATGTTGTAAAATGAGCAAAGAAAACCCCTCCCTCTTATCTTCATCTTCAGGCTGTCATTCACCTGGAGCCTGGTTGCTCTTGCACAGAATTCAGAGGAAAACCTCAGCAGCTGACTTCAGTCAGAGTGGAATTAGGCTGCTAACATTCAAGACCTGAGAGCCATCTTTTTCTCTCAAGAGACATTTATCACTCAAGACTGGGTCCATACAGTCTTGTTTTGTTACAGTTCTGCACTTAGGGAAGTTGTCTGATTTGTTGTGGTGTGCTTATAAAGAGATAAAAAATGGTAAGATAATGTGTAAGTCAGAACTATAATCTCTATCTTGAACCAAGAGAAAAAAAGATCTGTAGAAGCAGCTGCACAAATTACATGTCAGAAAAAGATTTTGTTTTCTTGAGAGTTCTGTTATTCTTTGCTGTGTTGGCTGGATTTTAGTCTTGGCACGCAGTCAAAACACTGGTCGTGGCTACATTACTCACAATTTCATTTTTGTTGTTGCATCACCAACACAAACTGCTATAGCCTCACATACAGCTGAATAATACCCCTGAACTATTTCTAAAAAGCCCTAATAACTAACAAAAAAACCAAACTACAAGCTACGAGTCTGTGACCAGCTTAAGGAAAACAGTGCTTGGATGGGGAAGAAAGCCTTTGTCCTTCCAGCAGCAGGTGAAGAGGGTAATTTCACCAAGTGGTCTGATTGTTGGATGAATCCACCCCTTGGGAACTGAGCCAAAGGTCATTTACAGGGAAGCAGCCCTCCTTCACCCTTACTCACCCCTGCTCCATCCACAGCCTCTCCCCATGGCATCTAATCCATCCTTCCCAAGACTCTTCCTACCTGTGTCAAGCGCACGGACCACCAAACACATCCCCTCCCACAGCACTGCAGAGCTCTCTCACTCGTGCCCGTGCTGGGGACACCAGCAATGCCTGGTGGCACCATGAGCTGCCATCTCCCCGAGTGGCACCTTCCAGGCTGCAGCAGAAATGGCAACAGGAGTAGCAGGCAGCACACTCAGGCAGGCAGAGAGGTGTCAAAGTGCTCAGATTCTGCTCAAATATGCTCCCATTCCCTGCCTCCTTTGAGTAAAATTTAATAAGGTGGATGGAAGTGTTTTCGACCAGCCAGCAGGCCTGCTGGCACAGGTGATCATAGATGCTTTATTCCAGGAGAAACTGTTCTTCCATTTTGTCATAAGGGATTATGTGGAAAGCACCATGAGATTCCCAGCATTTCGGTACAGAAGAGAAAGGATCTGTCTTTATTCAAGGTCTGCATCTGAAATAGTCACTGAGATTTTTTAAAAATTATTTTCCAGGTGGGCAGCAAATGAGAAACAGTTCTAAGCTAAGATTGCACCAATTATTTAAGACACTTACTTGAAGTGGATGAATCTCATTTAAGCCACAGACTGCTCAGTCCTACACTTAAGGAGTTGGCCAAGGAAGTACAAATGGATGCACTGGGTTAGAGAGGCATCCATGCTGAATTCTGTTATTTGTTTAAACAAGATTGAGATTTCAGCAATCACTCAGAAAAACCCCCGAAGTGGATCAGTGAAACAGTTGAATTTTTATGTCTTGTCTTATTGGACAACTGTTCCATGTGAGACTTTTTCTAGAATATCAGGAATAAAACCTTTTAGAGGTAGTACCTTGGGATTTTGTTTGTTTTAAACTGGTCTCTTATTATGTTAGACTTGGGTCAACTGAGTTGTGAACTGGCATCAACAGACAATTTAGATTTCCAAGAAGCAGCTACATTTAATCAAAGCTCATAAAAGGGCATGAAGACCACAGGAAAAGATCTCAATTTTCAGCTGTGCTGCAGTCAAACTGACAGCGTATAAAGAGGTGCAGTAGAAACCAAGAATGCAATGTGAATTTCTCATTTTATTGCTTGTGCAGCTGTGTCTCAAGGGTATTTTGCATGGGACCTAGAATCCGAATCTTATTTTGCTACTAAAAGTCTCATTGGGCAGGTAGGAAATGTACTAGTCACACACACAGAAAAAAGCACCAACTGGGCAGAACTCTTATTTCTCAAAAAAAAAAAAA
>VXAD01002229.1:108880-173935 GCA_013399195.1 Dicrurus megarhynchus
GGGGTGGCAATTAAAGAATTAAAGTAGAGATGGGTGACCTTGGCTGAAATATTTGACAATATGCAAATATTCAGGAAAATAAATTCAGGAAAATGTATGGCTCCAGCACAGAAGTAACAAAGTCACAAAGTGACAGTCACAGAGGTTAAGAGAAAATGTGGTGCTATGGCTGTTGGGGAGATGGGGCAGGTGGGAGGAAAAAAACCAAAAAGGAAAGGTAAAGCAGCAGCAGCACTTTGGTTTGAGAGCTGAGAGAGATGGTGTGGACAAAGCTGATTGAACAGATACATTTCTGGAAGGTTCTCCTCTGATTAGAGAGATCTCATGTGGTGTAAGCCACTCCCTGGGCTCACTGCTGATGCTGCACTGAGGATGCTGCCACGCCATTCCTACCAGCACCTGCCATGTGCTACTCTCTGTTTACTACAAGTTGTGCAAGTCAGGTTTCCTTCTGTTCTGGTAGGGATACGTATAAATTACTATTGACGTGCTGAAGCCTTGACTGGTGTGAAACACGGGGTTTTGCAATGCTGCAGAGCAGACTGAGAACAGTGAGGCTGGAACAGTGCAAACAGACGAGAACTAGTCAAAAATGGGAAGTTCAGCATGTCACTTGATATTTCAGCACTGGCTTTTTTATCCAAGTAGTGTGCCAAAATTCAGAGGAAGAGCCAAAACATCATGCATGTTTTGTAGAACACAAAGTGCCAGAAAATTTCAAAGGCTGTATTTTTTTTTTTTCATTAATATCAAATTGAAACACAAAGCTATGCTTTGAATAAAAAGCATTTTGTTTTGCATGGAATTTATGAGTCTCATAACACATTGCAATGGTCAAACAAAGGGTATCACACCAGTGGAAGCCCAAAGGAAGAGAACAGGGACATGCCCCGTCTCAGTAGGAACACTCAACAGGATCACAGCAATTCGGGTAAACAAGGATTAACATCAAACCGACCTAAAACTTTTTGGTTCAAGCAGCTTGTACCTCTAAAGTAAAATGTCATTTTCAATTCCAAAAAGAAAAATCAAGGGGTATAGGCAAAACTGTCGTTTCCTCCATAAGAAAACATGTTACTAGAAAATTGCTGATGCTTCAGGGAAAAAAGTGTTTGTGTACATACAAACATGTGTATTTACATATTTAATGTGCATTTTGTAATAAAAATCTCCATACATAATCAATCATTTTCCCAAAAATCTGCAGGGCAGAACAGTTTCCTGATTGCAAAGGAAGGAGGTGGCTGAGAAGGGTCAGGCAGGGCTGGCACACAAAGGGGGCTGTTGCTTCTTCCCTGCCCACAGAGTTGCCCAACAACTCACCTGACAGGAGAGAGGAGCATCACTGCAGCCTGAGCCCAAGACACAGCTGCTGCCAGCTCCAGGCACAGCATCTCCCCTAAAGTGGCTCCCTCCTTTACCCAGGGAGTGACTCCAAAACTGCTGTTGCCAAGATCGTCATCTTTCAAATAGGGCATCTCCAGACACCAGCAAGATGGGTTTGGAATTGGCTTCCTCTGAGGCATACTCTGAGTCACCCAGAAGCCTACATTTCCTCGTGTTTCAGGTGTTTGTTATTAGCACCAAGCCGTGGTTTTGGTCAACATTTGTTTTCACCAGATGCTATTTTATCCTGGGCCTTAAGATTTTTAATCAGTTTTTCTCCTGGAAGATTTTCCGTGTTTCTTTTCTGTGGAAAACCTGCAACATGCTACTCGTTGGGATTGTACAGGTCACTCATCTCCAGGTTACCTAAGAGGAGGGTGTGAGCCCTCTCTGATTTTACAGTTAGCTTTAGTGGTTTTTGCTCAGTCATGATTCCCTTAGGTAATCTTAGATCATATCAGCCCACAGACTGAACGAATCTTGAATGGGAGCAGGTATTAATATTCAGGAGATATTTCCTTATTTGCAATGCTAGTCTTCAAACTCTGTTTCTTGAAAGGAAAAAGTATTTAAAATTATTTACCTTGGCAGGGCTGGAAAGCCTTAGTTTTGTTTAAAATCTCTCCAACACTTCCCTATTATTTATTCTGTATAGGCTTGGAAACACTTATGTCAGGCTGGCTCTTAATTCTGCACAGAGGAAGCAGAAGGTGAGGCAAGTTGTACAGGATCTGAGATTTCATCTCCTTTTTCTTCCTGGCCACAGCAACAGCTGTTACACAGTGCTCCACGTTAATGGAATGTAACAGACAGTGGTCAGATGGAAGGTATGGGTGTCAGGGCATCCATTTTATCCTTCTCTGGGGTTGTCACCAAATAGTTGCAGAGAGTTTTTTTCACAAGCAAGAGGAAGTTAGGTCAAACTTTAGTATGCAGAACTTTAATAGAAAAAAGTATAGCAAAAGAGATTTCTTTAACCTAAGTAGACCAGGCTAATCCCAACTGCACTGCAGTGTTTCAGACCTATAATGCCATGGAGTGAAATGTATTGCCCCAACCTCAGACCCCCGTGGTTCTCTTGGAGTCTTGGTCTCCAACAACATGCATATTCACACTGAAGTTATACCTGAAATTAGTAGGAGCAGCCAAGAAGTAGCAAACTGAATAAAAGACAATTAACCTTTTTAAATGTTAGGTAGTTTTCAGTGGGGAAGGGAAAATAAGTTCCTTTTCTTTTGGAAGCTGTAGCTTTGCCCATATAAGAGGGGCCTGAGCTGCACTTATGCAAAGGCATCCTCAACATCTTGTAACAGCAGAGAGATAACGTGGTTATCTCATGGTAACAGAGAGCTCAGTCCTGCACTCGAGACTGGAGTTCCTCAACAGGTTTTAACCAGATCCCAGTTGTTCCTCTACTGGCAGAGAATTTCAGGAACACAAGGCTGGGCTCAAGTGCAACCTCTGCCTCTCTGGGCAGCTGGCTAAAAGTCAGCTTTGCTCTGTGCAGAGTCTGATCTGCAAGCACAGCTATGAGCAGGAAATCAGGCATCTCCTTGGTTAAATACACCGTGGGGCAGCTCTGTGATGGAGCAGCTGTATTGCAAAGCTCACCAGCACAGCCCCAGCTTAGCAGTGTGGCAGACATGACATAAAAAAAAAAATTAAAAAGACCACCACATGTATTTATCAAGATACAGAACTTATTTAAATACATGCACATCAAATTCTCTCTCTCTTCCTGCCCAAGTCCTAACTTTCCTGCAACATTATTAACATTGTGAATCCACGCTAGAACTTCAAGCAGCTACTGCAGGAATGTATCTGAAATCCTACCACGGCCTGCTTTCAAATGTGAAAAACACAAAACGGGTGAAAATCTGAGTTTTCGCATTTGGGAATATTTACCGAACACTTTGTATATCCTGAATGAACCTTACGTAAGAGTCAACATGTTCCAACAGCCAAAAATAGGTCTGCAAAACTTTAGTGAGCAAATTCACAATATTTCTTCGAGTTTTATTTTTAGCCCATTAAAGGCTATGTGTTTTGCCTACTTCCTGCAGCTTTTGTTTCCTTCCAACAGTCCAGAAAACACCAATTTCTCTAAGGATTTAAGCAGAATCCTAGGGTACATATCTACACCTCAGTGTCTGTGGTGTCACCCAACAATAATGGAACTATTTCCATTTATTTGGAAAACCAAACCCACCAGAAAACCCTACCAAAGCATGCCACAATTAAGTTAAATACACTCTACAAGGAGGCATTTTGCACTTGGAGAAGGAGATATACATAATATTTTGCTTATTGCCTCATTACTGCATTTCTTGAGCAAATGAAGGAGGAGTAAGGAGACCTAAGAAAGTCTGGCCAGCCAAGTTCTTTCACTTACTCACTCCCTCCTCCTTTAGATACCATTTTTGCCCATAATATCCAAACACTGTGGTGAGTGAGTAACTTTCCCAAAGAGCACATCCAAACTAGAGAAGGTTTGCCCAGGAAACAAACAATTAACAAAAGAGGTTGGATTGAGGAGGACAGGGCCAACACGATCATTAAAGAAATGACAAAAGCTCTCCCTGCCTGCAGATCACTGCAGCCTCCAAACAGCTTTTAGCTGCAGCCTCACCTAGAGCTCATCAAAGCAGGCGATTCTCAAGGTGACAAAGGCATTAGCAGACCACACCCCTCATCTTCTCAGTTTCTATTTCCAACCCGACTGGCAATGCCGGGAAGAAGAGGATTTATAGATATTCTCAGAAGATCTTGCATATTTTCAGATAAGTAGTGTTCATACAGAATTGATTTGCAGCGTACTCAAAAGTAAAAAAAAAAACAAAAAAAACATAATATGAGGTGTTTATGTTCCCCTAGAAAACAGTAATTGCATTGGTTACAAATTGATGTGATGTAATGCCTACAGGGAAAAGTTATCAGCAGGTTATGAAAGAGAAGAAAGAAAATTTTCTAATACCTTAGCCTTCTTCCTTGGAATCTATCACCTCTGGGGGGCAAAGTGACCATAGCAGAGGGACAAACTGTAGGTACAGGAGAAGCTGCTTCAAGGCAGACTGAGCTGCACACAGGCAGGAAGGAAGTCAACAACCTTCTCTCCAAAAGCACCTGAGATAACACAAAATCCCTGGTCATGGTTTAGCCCTGAGCAGAGCTAACCCTTATCCTGCTCAGCTGCCAAAGGAAATAGAGAGAACCAACAAAAGCTACTGTAGTTTTAACACAAAAAACTTCATTTTAACACAAAAAACTTCATCTTGGCAGACAGCATTTTCTAGCACATGCTCACATGGAGCAGCCTGATGTCCCCAGACATTTCATGAGAGTTCTTGAGAAACATGCCCTTCCTTTGGGAAAAGGGGCTTCAAGAAGGCTGCAAAGTTCAATGTGTACACCTTAATTTATTAAACACACTTTCCTCTTATACTATACCTAGCTTTTTTTCATAAAAGTCTTCATTTTAGGAGCATATTATCAACTGTGGGATTAGAAAGGTGGTAAATCCGGGAATCAGAGCAAAACCAGCTGTATGGTGCTGAGCCTGGGCAGAGGGGAACAGCAAGGTACCACACATGGGAACCTTCCCAGTAAGGCCAAGGACTCAGAAGAGAGGTCCTGACCCACCAAGAACAAGTGCTGCAGAGCATTTTAGAACTAGAAGTGAAAACAGCTGTAACATCCCATAAAACAAAGGTGGGAAATCCACTTTCCTGAATTAGAACATGATTGGCATAGATATGTGTGTGTGCACACAGTTCCTGTCCCTGTGAGCTGCTCAGAGCTATTGCTGACAGCCAGAAATTGATCCTGTGTTCTGCTGTTAGGTCTCCAGCAACTCAGGAGGTCCAAATGCAAGAGGCATTAATTCAATATTAACTTGAACCTGAGGAAGCCATCACTGACACACCTGCAGTGAATGCACTGAGGGGTGGACAGTGTAATATTTTATTTTGCTATCCCTAGTGAAGAGTTTGGAATCAAGTCCTTATGCATTTTCTTATTCTGCTGGAGAGGACTGATTGCCAGGCTGCATTCCCCACAGTACATATCCCAACATGGCTCTGCTTTGCCCACCTCCATGACATACCTTAAGTACTCATTACAATTTCTGAGTGCTTTGGACATTTATTTTACATGTGGTGATGGTAACCTGGGGAACAATTTGTAAACCAAAGGGCACTTTCTGCTTGTATTTAAAATATTTACAAAAAGCAATTATTTTAGTCCATTAAGGACGTCACCTTGGGCAATTTATTCTGTTCAGCCACAGCCACCTAACAGGGGAGGTTCCCTCAAACAGAGAATTGAGCAGGACAGGAGTAAGGAATGTTTTACTGTACATGGCTAGAAATTTCTTAAAACCGAAAAACAAAACTTTACACTTTCTGGCTTATATTAAGTTGCACTGTTATTTCTTTTATATACCTTTTTCAAATGCAATTTTGTACTTGACATAAATTGTCCCTTAAGCAGTTTTGTCAGCAGGTTGCTATGAAGCTTCCACTGTCACCCTTTGTTAAGTATTTTCTTGCAATTTCTGTCAGGGAAACAGGTTTGTACATTTGTGTTGGCAGGACTCCTGAGGAAAAACCAAAACTGTGTTGCCCAGATTAAATCCCTGATTCAAAAACACTCCCTTCAGAATAGCCCCTGAAGCTGGAAGGCAGTGAGATGCCCTGCCCTTGTTGCCTGGGCTGCAGATTGACCCAATTTCTTCGTTCTTGTTAATGCTCTTCAAATCCTCCTCGACACCTGGATGAGCCCTTTCACTTGCCACTCAAGCAAACTATAATCTTATGGTATCCCTGTAAGCTTTCTCAGGCTTCTGCTTTTTCCACCTGCCCAAACACCTCCAGACTAATACAAAAACACATGCAGAATGCACGTGGCTAACACATGCACGCAGCTTGCCAAATTTAGATGTGCTCGCAGGTTAAATCCTGCGGGTATGAATACAAGGTTGTTTGCCTGATTAATGACACCCAAGCCCAGACATTTCCTACTGAAAGCTGGCAAAATTACAGGTCAAACTTGTGGCCTCAGTGGTAACACCCAGCAGCTCAGCAGGAATGGTTGTGCTGAGGTTTAAATTAAGCCTAGCACAAAACAGTCTGGGAACTTTTGAAAATATCCCAGCTCAGCGAGCCTTTTGCACACATGAAGTTAGAAAGCCACGTTCGTAGCTTCTCCTTGATGCCATGATGATTTTTTGCCTTTTCTTTTAAACCCCTTTTATACCTTTTTACAACTTCTGTATTCCTTAGTGCTTTTGCCTACATTCCTGGACTTGTTTGTCAAGCTAGGAGACCAAACATCTTGGAGGTTTTGTAGTTAGGGATCAGTGTGCCCCAGACACCAAGGTCCTCTCCAGAACACATTCTGTAAACTAAGATAGAACCATCCAGGGGAAGGTTCCTCAGGGAGGGGGGCTCATTTGAGCCTCTCATTGGGGAATTTATGATAGATATGCTAATTAGTAAAACCTATAATGAATATACCAGATCTTTTGGGGGTAGCTCAGGGCAGTGTATGGAGGTGCATTCAACCTGGACGTCGTGCACCTAAGGGTCCTTAAAATAAATACCAAGGTAAAATCCATTTTTTCCCTTCCAACCGTGTTAGACTCGTGATTTTAAGACCAGGAAAAGGCATCACCCTTGCAACTAATCATAAAAACCAAAATTGTATCTTGTACCAAAAGGGTCTCCTGAAACCAGAGAGCAATTTATCCTTAGGAAAAACACAAAAAAAAAAGGAGAGAGACCCTGCAAAGGGCTCCTAGGGAGCGGTGGGGTCAGCTTCCCCTGGCTCCCAGAAGCTGGACTGAAGTAGCACATTACATCAGTGCTGCTCTTCAGCCAAGCCAAGCCCAGCTCGCCGGGGCTTGCTCCGCACAGCACCTTCCTGGCCTGGCAGGGGACAGGCAGCACAGCCTGCGATCCGGGCCGGCCGTCTGGGCAGCCCTGCTCTCCAAATGGGTGACAGCATCATAAGAAAACCCCGCTACGAATGCGTAACCCAGTAACGGTGTTTCCGTCCAGGGCCTTCTGTTTGTCAGGCTGAGCTCGTGTGAACGATTGCTGTATCTCTTTAATAACACAGCCGAGGTGGCTGATGAAGCAAACAACCTTTAAACACAGCTGGGAAACGCTCCTCGTCAATGGTGCAGCTCTCAGTGCTGACAGCACGGGGGGTTAATTTCCCCTTCTCCCCTCCGTCCTCGCTGTGGGTAATTGGCATTAGGAATTTAGACATGTCAACCAACAGCAAATAAGCGAGTTCAGAAAATCTGCAGATAAAATTCAACTTGCTTACCTTACATTATCAACATTTTTTTCTCCCAGCAGCGATCATGTCTCTTTCCATTCCCATTCCTTTCCTATTTGTGAGATCACAGCGTCATTCACAAATCATTCCCGAGAAGCATTGACACAGATTTTTGGGCACCCTACTCGACAAATGCTCTTTCCTCGAAGTTCAGAGTGGCCAAGTTGCATGAGCCTGGTTTGTACATCTCAAAAATCCTCAGAGAACAAGAGAATCTGACATTCCTCTTTCCAGCAAAAATACTGGCCTCCCTAGCTATTTAGGGGTGCAGATTCATGGCTTGCTAGCTTTCTTAAATACCTGTCCCCGGGACGGTTTATTAATCTTCTTTCAGCTAATTATTTAAAAAGCTAAAAATTGTTTCTTCTCTCTATCCATCCATCTCTTCCCACTGTTTCTAGTTCCCACGCACAGAGACCACCTTGCCAGTCACAGAGCATAAAGACAGTTGGGTATCAGATTTGCATACTAAAGCTCTCGTATCTTGAGGATATTTCTACTAACTCAAAAGCAAACCCCTCTTTTACGAAGCAAACAAGGATTACTTTAAGGAAAAGTGTTCGCAGGTGTACAAGTTACTGGAATAAAGGATCTTATCTCCACCTGGCATGGAAAGTGTTGACAATGACAAAGCAAATAAATGCATAAGCCTTCAAAAGCGTACTTTTAAGCACATCTTTACTTCTGACAACACTACTCCCCAGCCTTTTAACGCTGGAGTGATTTCTCCATCTATTTGCCAAGAAACTGTGGCTGTTTTCTGGATGCTTCACATACAGACAAGTGTCGGTTTTATCACCAACGAATAAATCAGGTAAGACAAATGCAGTAGCTCAACACAATCCAGCCTTCTCGATGACAAAGGTGGTGTTTGACTCTTCATTTATAATTGTGATGCCTCGGCTGTCACCAGGACACACACATTCACTCGTGGCTGTGCCCACACGGAACAGGCACAGCCACACGCGCTCAGCTGCAGGTTGTTCAGCTGCTTTTAGCACCTGAGACATCCAAGTGCTATTAGCAGGTTATTCACGCCAAGCCCTTTCCCCTAAGACAGCCATTACCGCGTTATCTCACCGGGATTATCTCCGCATTAAATTGCAGCAGTTGCCCTCTGCAACGCCTCCAGCTCGCTGCTGCGGATTCCGGGCACTCGGCATTTCTGGAGCCTGCTCTGGATGGAGTTTCGCTTTGTGACTATTCACGTTTATGTATTTCACAAAGATGACTTCCGTTATTATCTCATTTTTCTATTATAAAACATAAAGACAGCCCTGCAGCCAGCAACCAGTGATTTTGGGAGCTCGTTGGGACTGTACTGCAAAGGCATCCGGAGCTGTTTCAGACACCTCTGCTTTACAGTGCTGGACAGGGCACACCCGAGCAGGTGAGCTCCTGCCTCACAGAGCCCATGCTGAAGTGTCTTCGCATCTCTGCCCGTGTTCAGTACTAGAAAAGGAAGGGAGACACCGATTTTTAGCAGAGTTGAGTCAATTTTTAACTAGCCAATGTAGTGCTCCTTATTGCAAGGATATTCTGAATCAATGAGGTTGGAATTTTTCATAGAAAGGAGAGCTAGTTCCCAACAGAGAGTTTTTATGACCTGGATGTAAATTCCAGGTCCTTGTGTTTCTCTGGGAAGCCATTTAACAACACTTGAACAGGTGAAGGAGAAAGATCTTTAGAATGCAATTTAATTTTATTCAGCCATGGAAGTTAAAGAGGTTCCCTCTTTGACACTAAAACCCATAACTTCAAGTAGTCTTGTTCCAAAGTCAACATAGAGATTTGCAGAGGTTAATATTATCCCATCCCAATGGCAAGCCAGTTTTTCAGCAGCTGTGAGGGGCTCTACAGAGAATGTACACATTTGAGAAATATAGCAGACTCCACAATTTTCAAAAAAATTTTATATATAAACATGTCTGATCAGCCCCCTGCAAGGAGAATATAATTGACATTAAAAGTGGTAATGCTTTAGGCTCAGATGGATTCTGATTACACATTATCAAATATTTAAAACAAAAGACTGTAGGCTCTTGTGCAACAGTAATGCGGGGGGAAAAAGATGACAGCCTTTCCTTTTAAGTTTATACACAAACATCTATTTGGGTGAGATATTACTTACTGTACTAAAAATATGCATCTGAGCAGTTGTAGATATTGCAATAGGATTAAAAGAGAAAAACTTCTGAGAAATTCAGGCTCAATTAAGCTCATGTCATTCATTTCAGTAGCAGGGGTCATGTTACACCTGGGGTCAATGAACACAAAAAAACCACCCCTGGACACACTCAGGAAAGATGATAAAAAAAAATTCCCACCATTTAGGGTGGGACCTCGGAGACAAAATTCAAATACATTTAAGTAGCAAGACACTAAACAAACTGCAGGAGCTGGCATATCATAGACACAATTCATGGGATGTGTTACCAAGGAGATAATGTTAATAGGGAAGAAACAAGAGAGTAGGAGTGGAATTAAGTAACTATTCTTTCTGCCTGCCGAGTCAGTTGTGTTCGTGTATATGGAAGGATAAATAATCTATTTTTAAGAAGCAGTGAAAAGCATAGCTCTATTTTAAATATAGTTACTGCAGAGCTAAAGCTTTAGCTCGGTGTAAGGGTTTGTCAAAGAAAACAGCTCAGGCAGGAGGGTTGTTCTGTTTGTTCCACCCCTCCCCAAACACCTTTTACTTGTGAGATGATGTGTACAAACGGCTTAAAAAAAAGCAATTTTTGGTAAAAATAATGGGTGCCTGGGGCTCCCAGTGCATCCTCCTGTCCCCAGAGTGACAGCTACAGTGTCAGTGTGCTCAGCCTCCCAACAATCAGCAGCTTCAGGTACGCTCCCAGCATACGAAAGCCCTCACGCTGCAGCAATGAAACACTGAAATTCCTCAGTCCTCACAACTAATTATTAAATTACTGTATTTACTGAAAGACTGACAAAACGAAATGCCCTTTTGAATGCTGACTGCTTGGAGATATTTCAGCTTCAGATGGATACACCACGATTTTTTGGTACAAAAATTGACAGGAGCTATTTAGATTTAAGGAAAATTTCTCATCCAATAGGTGGTGCTAGCAAGTTCTCTGGTTATCTAAATAGCTGATATAAGTATTTCTTAAAAAAAAAAAAAAAGACAGGAAAAAACCCCCAAAATAAAACCCAAACCCAATATTCTGCAATAGCAGACTTCTAAAGTACACTTATATTTACTATCTTAGGATTGCTGTTTTCCTCTGAAATGATAGAGTTCCTTTCACTTAAAAATTTCTCCAACGTTCTCATCAAAATTGCATCTGATAACACCAGCTCATGTGTGGCTGCACAATACCAGTGACCAGCTATTGTACTTTCAAATTTCTGCTCTATTTCATATGTCCATCATTCCTCGAAGTGAAAGGGGATTTAACACTCCTACAAAATTTCATAGTGATATTATATTCTCTCTTTCAAGCCACCAGATTTTTTCTAACCTTCCAATTGTGACATATTATTGAGCACAGCAACTGGCCTCTTGAGGAATGCATGAGACATGAGAACTAGGTCCAAATCACCTATTTTTAGATGTCTTCCCATTATGTTCATCTTCCCTTCAAGAGATGAAAGGTTCACATTTATTCAGGTACAAGGCCAAGACTAAGGTGCATCCTCATGTGAGCTCTGTACCACAGGTGGGAAAACTAACTCTGGTTTTCATGAAATGAGAAAGAGATGATAGAAGATCCAGGTAGAGCCAGTTTGTGGCAAAATAGTCCATGAATGATTGGATTAAAACACCAAGTCACCCCAGACCTTGGTGGCAGAAAGAAATAAAAAAACCACTGATGATGTCAAAATACCTGTGTTCAGAACAGAATATTTCAGCTTGTCATTAAATTTCAAAAAAAACCCACCTAATCTAAAAAAAAAAAAATTAAGTCTACAATACATACAATGCAATATTTTAGATTTAAAAAAAAAAATTCAGGTCCCAAAACATGTATTTTTGCTTTTTCATCTAGTCATTATTTACCACACACAAAACAACATTCTTCATGTTTTTGCCCACTTTTATCATTTTTTCAACATTAGTTGGACACCAATACAGCTTCACAGAAGTCACTGAACTTCTTTGTTTGTGTGACTAAACTATAGCCTTCAGATGCTAAATTTATACATTAAATTGCCATTTCTCAGCTCAGGGAAAATTCCTGAATTTTCTTATGTATTAAGCAATGAATGGCACTAACACAAAAGCAAGCACAATGCACATGGCACAAAGTCCTTTGATAATTTATTTCCCAAATGTCATTTATAGTGCTGGTTATTTGTGATAACATTTCTTACGGTAATAGTAAATGCCCTTGGGCATATTTTTATTACTTAAGACTTCTTTGCTTTTGAAAGACCTCACTGCAGCACTCTGCTGCTGAACTTTTGCTAAGTGGCAGGGAAACCACCATTTTTCTGTTGGGCAAATAAGCAAAAAGTGTATTGCTGAGGTTCCTGGCATCTTTTAAGAGCACTCTGGCTTCCCACACTGCTTTAGATTCAACTGCTTCCGAGTATCTTTGAATCATTGGCATCACAACACCTCCCGAGAAGCAGGGAAGAAATAAAGAAAAAAAAAATTAAAAAAAAAAAAAGAAATCTGTATTTCAGCCATGGCTGAAGCCTTCCCCACCTCAGTTCAGGGAGAGGAGAGCATTTGTAGCAGAATAAAAGACAACATGTGAAGCTTATCCTATGCAGCCAGAAGAGTGATTTAGAAGAGAGGAATGCATTTCCTGGAGTCAGAGAGGTTGACATCCCAAACCTTCCCAGGCAGCACAGCCCACGACCGTAAATAGGTGGAATGCTGTAGTTTTCAAGCTACTGTTCACGAGGCTTAATGCCGATGTTGAAGCACTTGCTGGGGTCCAAAGGGGGAGTCTGCTCACTTAGCTCCTCATCCCTGGGCACTTCCCATGCACCTCAGCTCCACTGAAAACCAGCCATGGCTCTCCTGCAGGTTTATCCTTCACCCTCATCTGCCTCACCACAGAGCTGCACAAGAGGTGTGGCAGAAATATACAATCAGAGGCAAGAAAAATGCAAGTGCACCTCTTTGGCAAGGTCCACAAATGATAATTGAACCACAGCTTTCCTTTTGTTTGCCCATTACCTTCAAAGAAAACAAAAGCCCTGCAATAGTCAGCCTCCCCATAACCCAAACATCCTGAATATTATTTTTTGTTCATCACTTCTTCAAGACTGCAGCACACTCTGATGTTGCTGCACTGCTCTGGAACAACACCTGCTGGTCTCTGCTGCACTGCCCAGCTGTTGAGCACCCACATGTTCACTTCTGGGGCCTTCTGGGAGAAGGGAACAAGTCTCCAACACCTTGGGGAGCAAAGGACCTGCCTTCCTTACAGCCATGAAGAGTTCATGCAAGGATCGTAGCTCATACAAGAATCTGACTTGGCTTGCAAACACAGGAAGTGAGACCCAACAACATTATGCAATCAAGGTGTATGTTGGTGAAAATGCTGCAGTTACCAAGTTGAAACAGCTTCATTACCTTAAGTGCTCCCAGTTTTGGGTTGGGTTTTTTTTAATTTTAAAGGTACCAGCAGATTTTTTTTTTTTTTTTTTTTAAATTCAAAAGCATAACCCACTCCTACTTGTCACAAGTAGGAAATCAATGGATGCAAGAAATGCCAAGGCAAGTTCAACACATACTGCTCCCTGTTTGTTCCATACTTCCTTATTTGCAGAGCTGTGATGGCTCTACCTTTCTTATGCCAACCAGGCTGACATCTTTAAGATGTTCTTCATAACCTGAAGCTGTTTGAGCAGCACTTCCAGACCAAAGCCCTGAAAACAGTGTTTGTACTGTTGAAGAAAAAGGGTCCAGCATTTATAGCGCCAGTCAGAAATCAAGGACATCAAAGACACTTGTCTACTACACCAGAGCCTTCCTGTTCACCTCTGCTCATTTGCTTTCCCTTCTGTCTGTCACATGAGCAGTAGAATCATCCAAACCTGAGAATATTCTTTACACAAAACATCAGAAGTCGTTATCAAAATAAAAGGGGCATTTTCCTATTTTTATTTCTGAGTTATTGGCATCAAGAGTATTCCAGAGCCCATTCCTCTTGATATTATCAATATTATTCTTCCTCAGGTAAGGATAAAATATATCAAAACATTTAGAATTCTGAATACCACTCTTAGCATGGAACCTGTGAATGACCCTGATCTTGAAAAAGCTAGACAGAAAGAATGTGTCCACAATTACTAATAGGTTAATTAAATTCAGACATGGTGTTGAATTCCTTCTTTCTAAAACAGTTTTGATAGTACTTTGCATAGAGCTCAATTAGCATACTTTAAATAATTGGTAACAGACTCAACTTGCACTTTCACACAATTAAAATGCATCTACAGCTAGAGACACCTGCATCACATCACCTCGGATCTGTACAGATTCAGTCCTGTCAGTGACTTAGCAAGAAACATTAGATAGCCATGATCTCAAATGGCCTAAAATCCCTGATTTCTATGATAAATCACAAAACTTATAAGCTGAAAAGACCTTTTTAAACCAGCAGAGATCCCCATAATGATGGTCTTTCAGCCAGGCCACTGTGTATCCCCCCCCTTGCCCTCTACCCTCAACACTCCTGACGCACAAACTGTGCTTGTCTCACAGCCTCTATTGCTCAGGAAGTTTCTGTCTGCCAGGCACAACTCCATCCATTGTGGTGTTGCTCCACAGGGCAGACACATTTAGTACATAATTATTCAAAGGTGCTGAATTTTATTAAACCATATTTTTCAAACCAGTCCATTCTGTTAGATGGAAACCCCTTTTAGCTTGACTGGCAAGTTGACAATTTGGCATCCCGTCCTTTTAACAAGCTACATAGCTTTTGAACAGAGTTTAATTAAAATTGGCTATACTACATACACTGCCCTGCAGTTTATAGCACAATTTCCAGGTCAGATGTAGCTATTAGTACTACCTTTTGACAGTCACAGCTCTCCCAACCAGGCACACTAAATACGACTCGACACAGGCTGCAAGAGCCACTAGATAGCAGCAAATCGAGCTGCGTGCTCATCAGCATGTACAGTGCCCTCTCCCCAGCCCTTCACTGCACACACCAGCAGCTGTGCTCTCAGCATTCACTGTGCAGCCTATGCAAAGGAACACTTGGAAAGGGAACACAACACAGGAAAAACCACGGGCTTCCCATAACCCAGACACACGCTGGGAACACACGTGTGGTGTAACCATTGCCAACAGGCCAAGGATCAGCAACCTGCACAGGAGAAGGACAAGCAGCAGCAAACAGCCCACTCAGGGATTGCCAGCCAGGGGCTGTACTCACCTGGGCACTCGTGCAGAAGGCTCAGGGAGGGCTGGGAGCTGTTGCTCTGTCTGAAGGAAGGCAAGCTCAGCCTTACAGAGGAAAAAAAAAGGAGAGCCCGTCTTTATGTCCCACACTGCCCCAGTGGGGAGGGGCTCCTTAATGAGGGTAATGAAGGACACCTGGGCAGCCCCCATCCTCAGCACAACGGTCTGGGTTCCCTGTCCTGCACAGGAGCACCTTGTTAGAGGTGATTTGCTCTAAGGAGAGCAACCTGTGCAGGCCAAATCAACGCCTGTGCCCTTTTCAGTTTAGCAACGAGTCAGGTTTTGCAGGTAACACAGCCCCCTCAAGGTCGCTCCAGTGATCTGTGATTCCTAAAAACCAGAGAACTGAAGACAGAGGTTTCTTCACCCTGGTTTTCAGTTCTTTTGCTCCTTTCCACACTGTGCCACAGAAGGCAGCAAGTGGACTTGCACTTGCATATTTTACTGGACATCAAAGCTGGTGATGCGCTTGAAGAAACCTTGTGAAACAAAGATAACCTCAGAGGCTTTAGTAACAGGCATTTCTCAACACATGTGGATGCAAGAAAAAGTATACGTAGAGGAGAGAGTACAGAGCTGGGCAGAATTTTACTACAGCTTTGAAAGCAAAGACAGAACAAGAGGAAAGGGGGAATTTCACTGGCTCTCATAAGAGGCCTTGAAAAGATTAGATCAAAGGAACAAAGCCGGTACAGTGACACTGCACAGCTCCTGTTACCTCCTCTGGGCCAGCTGGGGTCAGGTCTGTCCCTGCAATCTCTCAAGCAGTGTTTTGTTCCTCTTTGTGACAACCACTGAGGAGACATGAAACACTCAGGTCTCAACTCCCCGTGGTGGAGAGGCTCCATAAAGCTTCAGCAAAGTCAATACTGGTTTGAAATAGCCAGCTATGTGGCAGGAAAACCCAAAGGTGCACTACTCCAGTCCACTGGAGGGAGGAAGCAAGCTGCCAGGAAAGATCAATGAGGAATGAATTGTTTCCTGTTGGGGATGTTTACATTTTAAGCACTCTGACCACAATGGAAGTGACTGAAATTAACACTGACATACACACTTTGGGAAGCAGCAATTCCTCACACCACAGACTCACCCTGAACCTGTGTTGACGACCACACAGAACTGCAAATTTTCAGCTCAGAAACAGAGTTTTTGCAGCCCTAGGGCATTCAGAGTTGGGCTTTGAACTTGAAGCAGCTCTTTAGAATACATCTTGGGAAAAGATGGTACACTGTTATGTGGAATGACTGACATAAAAAGGGTAAGGAAGACTTTCTAGCAGTTCCATCTTCCACAAAAAGAATCGTATGTGCTCATGCATGTGCGTTTGCTGTATTCAGGTGGGTGTAAAAATGCACGGTGACTGTGGGTATATGCAAGCAGGCAAGAAATAGATAAGAAAAAAAAATATTATTAATGGAGAAAACAATTTACAGATGTTTGTCCAGAACATATACGATTATTAAAGAACAAAACATAATACTAATGAAAAAATGGCAAGCAAGTAGCAACGTTAAAAGTGCTAGACATGGAGGAATCATGAGAGAAATCAAACAAGCAGCAACAGCTCTCTTCCATATCCTATCGCATCTCCAAGTTCTTTTACCCTCCTCGACAAAAAGAAGTTCTCTGCCATTGCAGAGACCACAGACTCATCAGTCCCTGCAATATAATTAGAGCTCAATTTCAGGTTATGTGTCAACAGCAGTCAGGCCACAAAGGGCAGATGCTCACTACTGGGACTACTGGAAGAAGCAGCTGGTAAGATTGCAGTATGTCACATCTGTACCCTCAGGAATCCACCCTCAGCCTTCAGGAGAGCGAAACAACATCTAAGCTGAAATAAATCAGTAAGTTGAGGATACAAACACAATCCTTCATGAACTCAAATCCTGAATTCCAAATGACTGGTCATGGAAGAAGACACACATGCTGGGTAAGGCTTTTTTGATATTCTGACAGCAAAAGTCCATCTGAGTCAGTCAACTAAAAATACAGCTTAAAAAATGGAAGAGGTGTGACTTACTGACAAGTCTTCTCACCCACTCTTTCATAGACTCAGAACATGATAGATGGAAAATGGAAAAACATTTGGGTAAATTGTAATTAGAACTCTGCACACAAGTTAGTAATGGAACAGTGAGGGAGCTCCTGCAATGCAACAGCTCGGGTCCCAGCTGGGAAACACGGGGGGGAACGAGGATGGGCCAGAAGAGGCCCCACAGGGGGACACTCACTGGATTCTGCTTCACCTCCAGTGCCAGCTGTCCTGCTGCAGAGCTGGTCTGAGCAGAAAACCTCTTAAGGATACCAGGAATAGAAAGGTGAAGCCTGAAGGACGAGATCTACTCAGATTCTCACACAATTATTTTTCCTTTCCCTTCTTTTTTATTTCGACAACTTTTAAGGTGGGTTCTTCAAAGCCACCTATTCTGGGACTCCAGATCTTTTAGACAACTTGAAAATTCTCCCTCTTGCTGTCTGCTTTGCTTTCTTTAGCAGGCATTTCAATTGTCTCTCTCAGGAGGAGGGCTAATAACTCAACTTCTGCTCAAAGTAAATAAAAAGCTGGCATTCACTCTCAGGTGTTCCTGCTCAGTTTGGACATTTGGAGAGCTGTAATACCAAAGAGGACATTGTTTCTAAACTATTTTGAAAGATGATGTTCTCACTCCAAATATCTGAATTCAATTTGATCTTTGCACAACATATACAAGCACCAAAACAATTTCTTGTCTGTGGATTGAAGAGGTTCTTTGTTCATTTGTTCTGCTTTTCTTAAGTTTTTATGGAGGCAGAAAAATTTATTCTTTTCCAAATAACCTCTTTGGAAAAGAATACAGTCCTGGGCCCCAAATTCTAGTTTTGCAAATAAATCTAGTTCACTGAGGGTGGAATCAGGTCACCATGATAGTGAAAACTGTTCATGAGCAAGAGCTCATGCAAGAGAACTGGAAAATTAGAATTCTATGCACAGAATCACATTGCACCAGAGTTGTGCTAAAACAAGTGCACAGGACATACTTTGTGCTAGCAGCAATCAGGACAACTAAGACAGCACAAATTTAAAGCAGCAGCGAAATGCACACAGGACCAAAGGAAGATAAGGAAATCTGACAAACATATAACCAACTCGGGAATACTGTAGTGTGCAAAGGTGATTTAAAATGGTCCACCTGCTTTAGAGAGGGAGCCATCCCACTTGCAGCCTTTGCTGTTTTAACATGCAGGCTGTGCACAGCTGTACCTGGGCTGGCTGCTGACTGATCCCACCTGTCCTTGCAGCAGGTGAGCCTGGCCTTTGTACAGAGGAGCCCAGGACATCTCTTGTGAGTAACACAATGGTGCTATGGCACGGCAACAACCGACAGAAACCACGGGGTGATGTCGCTGTTATCGCCGCGGAACGGAGGAACGACACAGACTCCAAGTTCAGGGTAGAGAGAAGGCCGAAGCACTTTATTAGCTTCGTGAAGGGTTTTTATATGTTAGTTCACAAAAAGTGTCCTATATGGCATAAGGTAATTGGTTCTTTCGGCCATCCACCCCTTAGGGTGATTGGCCAAATTCTAAGACACTCATCTCTAAATATTTTTCTAGTTAGGAACATAACAATGGTGAACAACAACCTTGCAGGTGCAGAGATTTACAAAACTGTAACATTGTTTTGAATTACTTGCATGGGAAAGACAGAGTTCTCACAAACTACTGCTGCAAGCTGAAGAAATTCTTTGCTGGAGCTTTTTCAGCATCCACAGGGTTACTCGAGATGTGAACTTTGCTTGAGTCAGGAACAGGGAGCTTTCCCCAGCTGCTGATGCAGGCAGCAGGAAAATGCATCGTGGCAAGCTCAGCGTTCCCCCCCTTCAATATCGAGTGGGTTCAACCCCAAGCAAATCCCGAATGCATTTCCAGTGTTTGGTCAGCATTTTTCATTTCGAGCCAGAACTATTAAACAGCTCTTAAAATGCAGAGGAAAATGTATTCTCGGGGAATTACAGAATCACAGAATCATTTAGGTTGGGAAGGACCTTTAAGATCGAGTCCAATCTTCAATCACCACCTTGTCAACGAGGCCTTGGCACCGAGTGCCACATCCAGTTGTTTCTTGAACACCTCCAGGGATGGTGGTTAGCCCATTCCAAGGTTTACCAAGCCTTTCCCATGAAGTTATCCCCCCTGATGTCCATCCTGAACTTCCCCTGATGTAGCTTGAGGCAGTGTCCTCCTATCCTGTCACTGTTGCCTGGGAGAAGAGCCCGACCCCAACCTGGCTACAGCCTCTTTTTGGGGAGTTGTAGAGAGCAAATTAGGAATTCCCATCAGCTTTCTTTTTGTTGCCTAGTGGAAAGCTTCAGAGCTGTCCCAGCAACACAGTTAAAGACTGGAACAAATGGGAGAACTTAATTAATACACAACAAAAATAATACTGGCAAATATCTGAGGAAAGAGGAGAGTCCCATGAGTAGCCAGTCAGCGAACCAACCACAAAAATCAGTACACTAACAGCAATTGTGTGCTCCAGAAATTGCAGACTACCTGCCAAGGCATGGTGGTCAGAGGAATTTGAATTGTATTTATAGCCTTCTAATAAGTATTCTATTCCATGTTGCAAGATTGCATACCAGTAAAAGCAATTCCTCTTGCATTTATTTTTCCATACCTGTCCACTCAGAATGAGAAACAAGAACCACCTCTCCGGCACTGTTGTACCTAAAACGTGCTGAAGGTTAAGGCTTCAATAATTAAATACTTCCAGCAATTGTTTGAAGATATTAAAAAATGTTTGGAATTGCTTCAGTATTTATGTTTGACACCATCCATTGAGAAGAAAACTCTCTGAGTTTAATATGATATTAGTGGGAACTCTTGCAACCCGAGAAATTGCTTCTTAGATGTGTTTGTGGTGTTCCATGTCAAATTCCAGGGATTAGATCTCCCATGATGGATGCTCAGTGTACAACCAGAGAACAGGCTGTGAGTGTGTTGTAGACCAAGGCTAATCCCTACAGAGGAGAGAGGCAGCAGATACCTCAACTGCTTCTCTTGTGAGGCATTAAATCAGCCCAGGAAATTAACAGAAAAAGGAAGATGTTCCTGGACTGTTCAACACAATGAAAAATTTTGTTTCAGATTAACCAGACTCAAAATTAAATATTTTGCTTTCTTTACCAAGGAAAACAAAACACTGGTAACATTTTTTTTTGGAAGGAAAATGTAAGTTTTTCAAAAGACGAGTTTTATTTCAAGTAATGTTTCAAGAAAATGTTGCAATAAATAATAACACAGACCAAAGAAATCCTCTTTCATTTGCAAACTGCTTGAAATTGTTGCAAAACCTAATCCTCTCAAGAGATATCCTGTCCCTGAACTATAAAAACAAATCACTTGTGTGATTCTCTCTAACGAAGACAGTTGCTGAATTGGAAGCTGCAAGGGCAAGCATAATCAAAATTTCAGTTATATATCTCAAATTTTACTGTGAACTGGATGAAACATATTTTATATGCTGTTGGAAATGTTCAGATGTATGCCTAATAACATCCCAGCAACCTCAGTATGTGTTCTCAAAGCATGATTTGAGAACCAAATTTAAAACAGAGGGATGTGTGAGATGCTCATTACTGGATTATAGGTGAGTATAGAAAAAAGTGTCCGTGATGAAATATTGCTGCTGAGACATCATAACACAAAACAAACCAGAAAGATGTCATGTATAGAAACAGAACTCAGCGACCAAAGATAGGTGGAAAAAATAGTCAAGAGATTTTGCAGAGGGCATGTTACCAAAAGCCTTTTTCACTGTTGTGGTAATAGTTGTAATAAATAGCCAAGAAATGCTTAAAGCTGCAGATACCAAGAGCCCTTTCATTTGCCATTCCTCATGTATCCCACTGGGAAAACTTCCATTTAATTTTGGCTTCACGCTCCTCACCCCAAAACAAGAACTGATCAAAATAATGTATTTTCCTATATATATATATATATCTGTGCTACATCTGCCTTTAGTTCTGCACCCACAATTTCTAGCACCATGGGGGAAAGGCCTTCTATTCCTTCAGAAACAGATTCCTCTCAGAGACAATCCTCAGAGCCATGACAATATTTATGGGTGATTAAAGTAAGCTTAGAGAATTGTTTTTCTTGGTTTAAGTTCAACTTGGATTCCAGCTCAGTTCCCATTCTGAAGAAAGGACGCCTGAAAACCCCAAATAAAGCTCGTTAGGAGTAGTTGTCTCTTTCGTTCAGACATTTTGACTTCAGCACGCTCACAAAAACAAGTTGTGCCAGACACTCTGGGTATAAACATTTCAGAATCAATCAAACCAGAGTTTATGATAGGAGTTAGAACAATATTTAGGTAACAGCATCATGACCAGCTTAAAGGTTGACTGTGCATTTAATTTTATATTTGGCCGGTCCCTTAGCTATTCTCACTTCTAGTGCTGAGGTAATAGGATCTTTTTTGCTAATTAAATGTTAATATGCAACAAAGGTGAAGCACAGGAAAACAATTCCTTGTTGGGGCTTCACATAAACAGCTCTGTTCAGAGACAAAGTGTGAGATAAGCCATAGAGCCACTGTAACCTGACCGTGGTGCACCTGCTCAGCTCCATGTCCAGCTGCAGGCCACCAGGCTAGTGGAGCATTATTTTATTTATATATATATATATATATGTATATATATATATTTATATATTTATTTATATATATATAAAATATTTTTTTATTATTATTATTATTATTTATATATATATATATATATATATATATTATAACCAGAGTGTTCCCCATTACAAAGGTCAGACCCAAGTGGTACAGCTCCTACTGCAGCCTGCCCAGGGAAATCAGCATGAGCTTAGAAGCAGCAAGAGGGTTTGGGAATGTAGTTCTGTCATCCAGTCCCATCCCCTTGCTAGCCACACATTGTTATTTCTCTGACTCGACTTCTGTATTTTTGTTGTAGAACTAAAATTGAAAATTTTTAGCTAATTTCATAGAAATATCATGTCAATGATGTAAGTGTTAAATGTTAGTACAGAACTAAAGAAGCATTTGGTAAAACGTGGTATTGCTAATTATATAAACAGTACAGTAAGTTCTCACCTGGATTCAGATTCAGGAGTCAAGGCAATGCATGCAGAACACAGCTTTTTTACAAGGAATCAGTTCACAAACACATGAAAACGAGTGGGTCAGAAAGGAAAGAAAATAGAATTGGACAAGCCATACAGCCAGTGTGTCACCCAGTAGGGAGACATGAGCAGCCAGATTCTCCAGGGGACGTGCTATGGGAAGATGGGGTAAGTGCAGGCTCACCATGGCTGTAAGACTTTATTCTCACACTCCTTTAGGTAAATGCAAAAGGAACTGAGACATATTTTTAAGATATGCACTTCAGTACTAAGAATAATACTCCACATCTACTTCATCTGAAACTGTTCAGATACTTAAAGATGATAAATTGAGCCATCACACCTTTGAGACATAAGAGATCATTATTGGTTTTAGAGTTGTTAATGAATATAAAGTTAATGCATTCAGGTGAGGAAGCCGTGACTGTGCTGAACTCTGTGCTTCTGCCACCAATTTCAATCAAAGCCAGGATTTCACTCAGTGTTGGAAGGCTGGAAGAGACTTATACAATTCAACAAAGAAACCCCAAAAAGAAAGGCTGGACTTGGCGTGTTCATCTGAGAAAATATTAAATGAGGCAACCATGGCATGGTGTAGGGACGAGAAGATTCCTTAGGAAACAAAACAACAACATTTTGGAGGCACAAGGCATTCACACTGCCAACGTGCAATGAAATACTGTCTCAGAATGTGCAAGATGACCTCACAAATTAATGCAGTAAAATGTTTGTATGAAGTTGTTTAGGATTCTGTTTGGAGATTAGCAATTTTCCCAGTATGGGGTCAGCTTCCAGCAACTTTTTCCACACAAACACATGTTGCTAGCAACATAAACATGCTAAGCTTCTTTAGTTAGAAATTACACATTTCATTTTTATTATAGTGACTACCACTCCTAGGCTATAAAAAATAAAATCAAATGAAGAAGTAACTCACTCCAATTGCAGTATGTATTGTGGAATTCCATGAAATATATTACATTTCAGAAGTAAATCAAAATAGGAGGCTGCATGTGCCCTTTATTATTCATAGCCTGCTTTCTTAAAGAAATGTTAAAGCCTTGTGCAGCCTTTTAGATTTACAGTCTATGAGCTGTAAAAGCTCCAGTATTCTCTGGAAGAATGACAAAATATCAGTTGATCGGTCATTTAGCAATTTTTAAATCTGAAGTCATACTTTAAGATATTTCTCATTTTTTAACCTTATTAAAAAGAGGATCCTTCACATGTTAAGTTCTGAGATTATCTGCAAACAATCCACTTTATTTTACTGTGTTAATTTAGTGACCTTAACCCTA
Organism: Dicrurus megarhynchus; assembly: GCA_013399195.1. Classification (NCBI taxonomy): domain Eukaryota; kingdom Metazoa; phylum Chordata; class Aves; order Passeriformes; family Dicruridae; genus Dicrurus; species Dicrurus megarhynchus. The sequence continues at coordinate 132,437 of VXAD01002229.1, forward strand.
TTTTAAATTACGGTTTTCAATTATTGAGACGTCACAAACCAGGGATGAGCTGCCTGGGTAGCTCTATCTGACAGCACCTTTGACTACATAATAAACCAAGCCACTGCAAAAACATATTTATCCTAAAAATGTCAAAGAGGGAAAACTGAAAATGTTGTTAAGTCTCGTAGTCCAATGATGACTGTTGAACAATGACACAAATTCTACTTATAGAACATATGCCAATAACTAATTCATGGGCAGATCAAAAAAAAATCAACCCAAAAGATATATTCAAATCAATGCTATCAGCAAATATATTAAAATAAAACTATATAATATTCTCTCTCATTTCTCTTTTGAGAGTTTCTCTTCTCTACCCAGACAGTCACTGATAGACTCACACGACAAGGCAACTGTCTGGCCCAAGGAGAAACTCCAGATGACTTCCAGAATAGTCATGTCAAAACCAAAGTGCCCAGGGCAGTACTAAATTACACCTCCCACCCAACCACCACCAAACACCCTACAGCCCCAATAACTAATATGTTTTCAGTACCCTAAATCATCAGAGTACAGCATCTCCATGGTCAAACCGAGTTTAAACAACATGGCAGGGGGTGGGGGAGAAGGAGGCAAGGGGTGGGACAGAAAAAGCACAAGCACATAAGAAAAAAGTCAGCTTCTAATCAGAGAAACAGAGCTCAAAGGGTATATAACCTCCCTGTCTGAGCTGTCATGAACAGGGCTCCAAAGGCTCTGTGATAAGATTATGTTTTCTGACAAAAAGAAAAAAATCCTTTAGATACACTCTGCAGATCAAAGTGGAGAAATTCTTCTATAAGTATTGATAATATTTTAAAAATACTTTGCATTCTCTTCAAATGAATTCTCACCCTTTTACAAAAGAAACAGAAATAAGAGATTGGCGGGATAGAAAAAAATTGGGATGGAAAGAAGAAAATCTGCAAGTCGTCACTGCACAAGTGACTCACAGATTATCCTTCCATCTTTTGACTCTCTTCCATAAAATGTGGCAGAAGAAACATTGCAAAGCAAAAGAGCAGAGGGTTGAGCATGTCAGACAGCTGAAATTAAATGAGGGGTCAGCAGTATTTCCCAGCTGACCTGCCAAAGTGCAATTTCCTTTTCCAAACTGGAGGTTAAGTGGGCCAGAAGAAACTCCACAGCAACTGGAAGATGCAAAGGAGGGAACGGAAAAGAGAGCAGAGAAAAACTTCCCTAGGAATGATACACCCAAGAAAAAGGGTGCAGGGTGGCAAAGAGGACAGATTTGTCTACAAAGAAACTTCCCGAGGCCCCAGTGAGGGCAGTTACTACAGAAGAGAGAAAAAGAAGGCAGGGAGAAGTGGGTTATACAGGGTGTCAGACAGGAGGAGGCAGCACCTGGGGCAACACCTGCGGGTTATTCACTCACTACGTTCTCAGGTAAGGCAGAGAAAGGTACAAGGCGGGAAAGGGAGGGACAGATGAAGTCACAGAGAAGTTGTTTAATTAGAGGCAGAAAAGAAGAGGGGTAGAAGAGGTCAGAGGAGGAGGAGGCAGTATGAAGGCAAGATGGATGGTTAACATCTTCCTTCCCGAATTGTGACTGCAGCTTAGTGCACACACAGGCAGCAGGTCTGGTCTGGTTGATTTCTTTCAAGCCACATCATGAAACAAGTAGTAATTCCTATTACTATCTCTCTAAACTAATATTCCCTCAGGGCATCTAAATTTCTTCTACATCTTGAAGTAATTTTGCTTATTGCTCGCTGTCCAATGAGTTCCTGGCTGGAGCCTTCTTTAACTGTCAGTATTTTGACAGTGCATGAGCATTTAATGCTATGCTGCCCTTACCCTGGAGATTCAACTTCCCAGTTGCCTGCAGCAAAGTGGCCAAGGACTCATCAGGACAGCGAGAAACACAAGAGTCAAAAAGTCCAGGTAGAAAGAATGTTCCAGTTCTCTGTATTACACGAGCACGGTCTGGAAGGGCCACTTCCCACTTGTTCAGAGCGTTGCTGTCCATGGAGACACAAAACTGAACCTTCCATAATAAATCTGCTTGAAACTTCAAGTCAAGTCTCATCAAACTCACTCAGCATTAAGTTGGTCAGTAACAATGGGGAAAACAATAAAGGTTGTGTGCCTTTGAAGAGTTAAACCTATGTTTATGTTCCTGGTGAGAGAAGTGAAGACAGCAGACGTATGTAGTTGGCTCTTCAGGAAGGGAATATAAGCATGCTTGGATCTCAAAGAATGAAACCTTATTTGTGGCTTAGCAGAAAGAATCTACCTTGGCTCTGCAAGGGATTCCTAAGTGGATTCCAGCAGAGTAGAACGAGGCAGGCAGAAAGAGAAATTACATGCCTGTATCCTGGCAAGAAGAAGCTGATGTTGCACATCAAAAAAGTGCTTTTCGGTAACGACATTTACAGGTCGTTTGTGCACGATGCCCCTTGCCCGTGTAGTAAATCATCAGTGGCTTGGGGCAATTAGGTGTGCCTCCACCCTCGGGCTGAGTAGAGCCCTACTCCTTTTAGGAGACAGAGCCGGATTCGAAGTTGGTATTTCTTCACATTTCCCTTGCACAGGAAACTTGCTGCACATTTATAATAGAATTTTCAAACAGCTGATTCAAAAGGATTTCCTGAGAGGACAGCAACACACAACCACTTATGTTTCTGAAAGCAGCAAATTCTCCCTAATAGTGAGGATTCCCCACAAGCAAAGTTCTCAACCAGAAAAATGTTCCATGTGTGTGCAGGGCTCTGGCCATTCTTCATTTCTTTCATATAGTTAGGCAAGCTTCAATAGTGCAATGACCTAATTTCAGGCAGTTTTGTTTGAAAATGCTGGAAAGTATGACTTACCTGAACTCATTAGTTAGAATACCAATTTCTATGTTTCTCACACTTCTTGCCCTGGAATACATTCCTCCCTACAGAGTAAAATACATTTTCCCATCTGTTCCTTTAACTCTCAGATGGAAGCTATCCCACTACTGACAAACAGCATATCAAAACTGCCACAGAAAAAAATGCTGCCATTTTGTTTTGTGGGCTCAAGCCAGTGTAACAGTATAAGCCACTTATCCTTTAATCTTCTTTTCATAGTAGCAGAATGCTCAGAAAGATATTATCCTGAATTTCCTTCAGCAGGCTCAGCAGCAGCAGGCTCCCATTAAAGCAGGCTGCCTTTTCTTCTCGCTGTAACTGTACTTACAGCAAGGACAAGATGGGAGCATCTGTGTTTCAATCCGGAATGACCTTCCAGAGCAGGAGTACGAGCAATTACCTGTTACCACTACAAGCACTCCCACTAGGAAAGCATGTTAGCATTTTGTATCTCATTCAATTTTGTTTCTCAGTGGCAGCTAGTATCTGTTCTTTGCCTGCAGAGCTGGAAGAATGGAGGACTATTGTCCTGTGGCAGTATTTCCCTTTCTATTCTGCGGCACACCTTATTTTCAACCATCGAGTGCAGCTCTAGAACGCAGTACAATGTCCCATCATTTGGAGGCAGAAAGCACAATGAGAAGAAGAATGGCTGGTGACAGTTTAATGACAACACTGAGAACCCACGGGTTCAAAACCCACTTTTTTTTTTACCATGCCTACAGGAGAAATTTTTCTAACACAGCAGAAGAGGATCAGTAGGTCAGAGCAGTGGCTGCTCAGGCCCCTACATCTCCCCCGTATGAAGTTCTGCTGTAACTTCAGATGGAATCTAATCTGTTTTCCTGGATCAAAGCATCCCCACTATGTATGTGATGTGAAGTGCTCTAGCAGACTGATCCCTGGTTCAGATCCCCACGCTCCCTTTAGGATTTTGAATCCTCTGGACACGTAGGCAGATCAGAGCTCCTGATCTGAGAAGAAGCTATTTAACATGAACCAAAACCACACATGAGAAACGTAGCAAGAGGTGGTGAGTGCGGGGCAGTCAGAGGATTTGTTTCAAAACTGCACCGCTCCCCTGTACCAAAAAGCTGAGGTAAAGCCACCTCTCATTTTGGCTGTAATAGGATAATTAAAAATAAAGAATGCTGAAATGCTTAATGGGAGTGTATCTTGAATGGATGTGGAACACAGAAAGGCTTAGAGCTATGAAAAAAAGGGCTAGGACTGAGCACTGTGAGGACTGCATGGATGCATTTGTATCACATGGGGCCCATCACTTCATTTTAAGGTATGGTTCACTCATTTTGACAGTGTACACAGTGAGCTCAAGACCTTCTTTCGTCATATTTTTTCATCTGAAAAATTACTGTCTGAGGAGATGCATACAAAGTTTTGCAAATATATACCCTGCATCATTTTATGATCAGCAAAGAGAAACTTCTACAACCTGAAAGTCTACCCAGCTGTTACAATCCCCTGAATATGATAATGGGAATATTATCTTCCCAGTCTGGTGTGCAGCAGTTTTCAATCCTCTTGGTTTTCCAACTTGTTCTTTTCCAGTCCAACAAAGCCATAATATTTGCTAAGGGCATTCAACCCTGATGGGCTAAGACACTGTGGTATGTAAGAGCTAAATTATTTGGCTTAGTTTTGGAAGTGATTTGTAGTCTTGGGAATTACTAACTGCCAAAATATTTTAAAAGAGATGTCTGTACAAAAAAAGAGTATCTATCAAAAATATTCTTGTTTGAAAAAATATTCTTGTTTGAAAAAGTCTTTTTACCCTTAGAGACATTCAATTATTTCTCTTTAGAAATAACTACAGCAACAAAGTGAACAAGCAATTGTTAAAAAATGAGGTCAAGTTGGCCCTTTATTTGTATATTAAAATGTTAGTCAAGACTCCTGTTATCAGATTTTATGAATGGACAAAAGCTTATGTAAATGGTATTTTTATACTCTCCAAAGATTGGCAGTGATTCTGCAGGATGGGGAGAATGTAATTCAATTGATACAGTGCTTAACACAGCCCTTCATAGACTCAAACAATTCAACAGAAAATTAGACCATTTTAAAAAATCTTTTAAAATTAACTCACGCATAGTAATGTCATTAAAGAGGCTGCTGGAGGTGCTGATGCAAGTTTCCTTTTAAGTGGGTGAGGAGATGAATTCCACGTGTGAAAGCCCAGCACAAAGTTTGAGCCCTAATATATGAATATTTATTAATATATATAATTAATGCTATTAATATTTAGCTCTGAGTGTTGTAAGCGGGGTGGGTGTGATACACAGGCCTCAGGCTGGCTGTGAACACCAGCTGAGGAGATTCTCTAAGGCAGAGTTCCCCTTGGGTTTGACTCATCAAATAACCTGCAAAAGCCTGAAAACAATGTTTTCTAAAAGGGTTTAACTTCCCAGCCACCAAGCCTCTACTCAGAACAACACATCTGAGTCATTCTGTTTACAGAGCACAACCAAGCAAAGGACAATGTGGGAAAAGGAACAGCTTGAAAACCCTTATTAAAGTAACACTAAATGGAAATTTGCACTTAACACTGTAACATGACCTTCCAAGAGGGAGAGAAGAGAGCGAAAAGGCAGAGTACCAGCTGTGAAAGAACAGGCTACGTTTTCATTCCAGCTGAGGGTTTTCTTACCTAAGTTGTCTGGTCTACACCAAATGCACCAAGAGCTTGAAGATCTCTAGACATTAAAAATCTACTTACCAAAACTATAACTTATAGAGTAAAATATGGGATTTAGTTATAGTGTAAGGCAGACAAACCCATTCAAATGTGCAGCCAGGAAGGGCACTGAAAAGAGAAGCATGGAACAAAGCACGCAAGTATACAAGGAAGAAAGGTTTCTAATCCAAATCCACAGTTCTGCTCCAAAGGGATTCAGATCTGTGGTTCAGCTCACTGCAGTTTGAAATAGAGGATGCAAAGACAGGTATTACTTACTGCAGACATGAGAAAAAAATGTATAAAACTCCTAACACCAGTTTAAAATTCAGTAAATTTAAGAGAAGCAGAATTTCTGAACTGAAATGTATTTTTTCTTACTCCTTCTATACTACACTTGAGAAATTAATTCATCACATGGGGAAGCCAAAGGACAAGATGAGTTGCATAACTTTACCAATAACATCTGGAAGAATGCAAGCTATTGTTGGTGTCCAAAATGCACTTCTGTGGGAATAAGAGGCTCGTTCCTCACCCCTAAAGATCCCTGCATGCCTTGAATGCTGGTGGGGGTTTTGGGTTTTGTTTTTTGTGTTCTTCTGATGCCACAAATGAGCAGCATTCCCAGGTAAAGGTATTAGAGTTGAGGAAACAACAACATGACTCAAGGTAGCAAACCCAACCATACCCTCCCTGTGCTCTTCAGAAATTGCTCCTAACTCCTACAAATTAACTGAAAATTAAATCATACAGAATAGAAGAGAAACAGATCTCTGGTGTTGAATTCAGTCATTGCTTGTTCATCTAGAAACAGTTATCCCTACTCTTCTTTGCATTTCCCAGTGCTGCAGGAAGATTTCTTTCTTTTTTTTTTTTTTAATGTCTAAGAAAGACGAGATTCAAAGCAGTATGACCAACAGACAACACATTCCAGATGAGGGGAACACACATACAGTGCAATAAGGATTCTAATAATGTCAAAGATCATTTGTGCCATTTTCAGATATGTACTGGGCGTATTTTTTATTCTGGTCCCTGCTTGGCATGTTTATCTGAGAGTGCACCACGTGCATGTTAACCCTGGATAAAGTACTTCCAAGCTATTATGCCAAAGCAGCACCTTGTTACAGCTTTCATTTCACTACTTTTATTGTTACTGGTGGTGATAGGAGTAAAAGTCAGTGAAACGGCACAAGTCATTGCTTAGGAGGCTCCTGGACATTTTGAATTCTGCAGGGGTTAGGAGGACACACGTGGAAGGACAAAGGCTGTTTACAGGTTGCTGGGATCACAAATTCCCACTGAGATTCCAATTTCCAGCACAGTTAAGAGACAAACCCTGTTTTTCAGAAAGGAGCTTAAATTGCCAGGTCAAACAGGTGCCAAAGAAGAAGCTGGGCCAAAAAACATAAGCTTGTCACAAAAATGTCCTCATGTCCTAACTCTCCCAAAGGAGTGCTTGTTAGTTTGTGTGAGCACATACCTTTTGAGAGCAGGGTGAACAGAAATGTTTGGACTCTTGAAAGGGTTCCATATCCCCTCCTATTTCTCTGTGTCCTGACCAAACATTTTCCTTTCTCCTAAGAGAAATAGTGGAACTTTCTTACTGAACTAAAAATGTATTTGAAATTTCTTAGATGCTTTCCCAGTTTGGAGAAACAAAACCAGCTGTAGAGCCAGTGATGTTGACAGAAGGCGTTGTTCATCCTCCCTCCACATCGTGTTTAAATGCAGGTGAACTTTTCCAATATCATAAGACACTTTCTTCCATCTTCTAACCACGAGTGCTAGGAAGTATAAATTCCATTTCATGAAAGCTCCTCCTGTTTGTTTTTTTGTTGGGTTTTTTTTTTTTGGGTTTTTTTTTGGTTTTGTTTTGTTTTGTTCTGTTTTGTTTTGTTTTTTTGTCTCTGATTAGAACAGAGCACAGCCCCTTCCTGCAGTAACTCTTGTGATTGTAGTGGTCACATGCACATGAGATCAGGTTTAAGGACACAGTCCTTAGCAGGCAGAGATGGAACCTGAATATGTGATTTCCCCTTCATCTGGAAGCTCCTCCAGAAAGATTTTCCAACACAGATGCAAATTAAGATGGTCAAAATTAAAACAAAATTTATGTCAAGGGAACACATGGCTCCTATGTCCCCCATCAAGTTTTGGTTTTAGCAGCTGGCAGAGCTGAGCTCCTGCTCACAGAGCTGGATAAAGGCATGGCCAGCATGTGTTCCACTGCTTCAGTGTCCTGAGCACATGGGCTCTTGGAAAAGACTGGGAGCTCATTTTAATTAATTCTTATTGAATGCTACTGTTACATGTGTGTGAAATGAAACCCTTAGAGCTGGCAACGTGCTCAGAGCACCCAGCCCAAGGAACCATTTTATCACTTTCTGGGAGGAGCATGCTTTTGATTCTGAAACCGTCCATAGATGCAGAGCCCTAAATATGAAAAGAGAAGTGGCAGCCAGGCGCTGGCACTTGAGACATGAGATAAAATAGACCAACTTCCAGAGCATTTTATCCTTTGGCAGCAGAATAATCAGGTTTCCAATATAACATAAGAGGATAAGACAGTCAGAGAGCTGCATTAGCTACCCAACAAGAAAATTGCTTATAAAGACATTGTCTTTAATTGTCTCTTAATGTGCCTTTTACACCACTGCTCTCTGTTGAATAGAACCCAAATTTTTTATGGGTGTGCAATGGCCCTTCCAATTTCATGGATATGAGACAGTGCCTCATTTAACTCATGTGGTTTGTGCTCTTGGAACAGCACTTGCTCTTACTGCAAGATGTTCTCAGACTTTACCAGGAAGTTCTGACTGGCCACAACAGGCAACAAAATGAAGACGGGGCTCTGATAAGGCGAAAAACTTGGTTTAATGTCCTCTTAAAACTGAAAATATTTACCAAATTCAGCACTAATACATTTTCCAGTAGCTTGAATCTAAATTGTTTTGGGTTGCTATTGCCCCAGACTCCAATAATTTATTTCATTTACTCTCTCCTCTGGTGAGCTTAGATTTGGAAAAGCCAGTCCTCCAGGTGACACGTGTAGCAGGGACATGTTTGTGGACATCGGGTAAAGGCTCTCCACATGTTCACTCTGTACAACTCTCTAGTCCCTCACTCCCCTGAACACTGCTTGATTTCAAAGATCCAGAACAAAAATAAATCCGTGGATATGGCACCACTTTCAATGCAGCTACATTAAAACTTTCAGATTAAACTTTTTTTTTTGTATTTTTTATCATATTTTGTATCTGCATGGTAAAGAAAATAATTTTTTTCAATTGAGTGAACATTTATCCACCAACACTGAGGCACAACAATATATCTACTTAATATTGCACAAAATATTGAAGAAAGGCAATGCTTAGTGAAAATCTTGTTCCTCTGAAACAAAAGTTATAACTTCAAAATTTGGATTATGGTTGGAAGCATAATTTTATCAGTGTGATTGGTTTCAGAAAATATTTACTTTATAATTATATTTTTCACTTTTGGGAAGAGGGAATTTAAATGTCTTTTCTTTTTTTAAAATCAATTAAATTCCATCTAAGGGAAAGCAATTTTGATATAAGGGGAAAAAAAGAAAGAAGAAACTTTCAAACTTTCATCATCAGAAGAATGCAAACTGAATAAGAGAAAGTAATTAAATTTCCCAGCTTTAAAATTTTTCCCTAGATTTTTTTCACTGTCCAAGTCTGGAGAGTTACCCCTCCCTGCTGCCAAATCCTTAACCTTAATTTTCTAATTCTCTTCATTTTCTGTTTCTTAGTCAACAATAATGTTTGGTAGCCAACAAGGAAAAGGTGAAAACCTATAAATAGTCCTGGGTTTTATACTTGTAAATGCAATTAGAATTTCAATTCAAAACAAAGGAATGAAATAATTTCAGTTCTTTCAAATAAAACAAATTATGGTTTGTCAAAAAAATTCTACCTTCAAAATATCCTGAAGGCAGAAAAAACCAAAGACTTAAAAAATAGTCAAGACTCCTTCTTCTTTGAAGCACTACCACCAGCTCTCTCAGCAGACAGGACCAATCATTTCAATCCTTGTGCTCCTTATTCTCAAAATAGCAGCAGTAATATTAATTTGCCAAACAAGGATCTGATATGGCTTTTTATATTAAAGACAGTGCAGTACTTGAGGAAGTATTTTTTGAAGTCAAGCTGCTGCACATTAATAGATAATTTGAAGAGCTGCAAATCAGTGCCATCTTCATTAAAAGGAGGAGTAAGAAAAATATTTGTATTACTCTACTATGTGTTTCCATAACCAGATTTCTGAAAATAAGCTTCTGAGTCATGTTTAAATATTTAGAAAAGCAGTGTGGTTTTAAAAAGCACTGATCTCAGTAGCTACCCACCTGGGATGAAGAAAGATGTAGAAGCCTAATTTTCATCACACCTTTAAACTTTACTTAAGGGCTGGTCCTAGATGTTCTTCTAATGATATCACTTGAGTTTTCCATCATCTGAGCACCTCAAATATTTGACTTGGCAGAGAAGTACAGACGGACATTCAAACACCAGTTAGCCTTTGCCCCCTCTGTGGGCGTGGCAGTGGGTGAGAAGAACCATCTGCCATTCTTCCTCGCCTCACTCCACTTCCATAAATGTTCCATAAATGTTCCATAAATGTTCCATAAATGTTCCAGGATCAGAGGCGCAACCTGAGCATCGCTGGTCGCTCTCACAAGACAGAGCAAAGCTTTTGGATAACAGGACTGGTGCCAGCTGAAGAAACCGCTCTCGTTCCTCAGGTAGTGCCAGCACCTCTCTGCTCTGCTCCGTTTCCTCGGTGGGATGGCAGCTGGCACCATCAGGGGCCGTGCCACCACGGACACAGCTCCTCGCTGTAGCCAGAAGCCAAAGGCGCCGAGGAGCCCGAGCGGAGGAAGGGCTCCAGCTTTGTTGCAAGGTAAAGGAAAATGTTCTTGCTCGTTGGCCATGCCATGGGGAAATGTTCCCTGGAAACAGATCAGAGAGATTCCAGGCATTCCTGCACCATCACTGGAGCTGGGTCTGCTCACTCTGCACGGGCCCTGGACTAAAGGTGGGTGGCAGAGGAGAGAACACCACGAGCCTGATTTATTATTTCGTACAAAGAGAATGGCACTACATGAGTGAGATTAAGAGAATGCTCAGCATAAACAATCTGAGGAGGAATGCAGAATGCGTGGATGATTATCCCAAAATGGAGACTCTGCCTGAGCCATTTTAGGTGCCTTTAGATTTCAAAATAGCTCAGGAGTGTGTTAAAGTCTAAATCTGAATTTTTCGGAGAGGATTGTAGGAACCAAGCCTCTGTGAGTGAGGGATGCCCCAGTAAAATCTGAGAAGGGGAAAACTCAGGGCCTTATTCAAAGCTGAATTTTAAAGACTTCTATATTTTTCTGTTCCTTATTTTTGCACTGAATTTCAATAGCAAATGCCTTTCTGAAAAAATGAAAGGAAGATGAGGATAGATGAATCTAAAATCAACAGGAAAGTCTTACTTGTTTGTGAAAAGAACACAGATAGCTGAAGGCAGAATCTGTACCTAAATTATCGGGACCTCTAAGTTTTAATTAATACTGTCACAGGATCCATGCTCAAGCAAAGCAAAAGCTATTGGAGGGTTTGAGGACTGTGACCGCTATCCAAGCACACATTCGCTCAGCAACAAAGACAGCAAATGCAGCTCTGCATAATGAAGCATCTCAACATCAATATGATGCACCGTCATACCATCCTGCAAAAAAGCAAAAGCCAATCAATTCACAGTGAGTATTAACAGAGCTGATTTGGAAAGCTCACAGGAAATGCTTTGGGACAGCAAAGCTGCTCTGCTACTCAGAGCAGGATTCAGACAAGAAAACCACCAGCAGGCCAGAGCTGCCCTGGCCAGCACCCAGCCAGCCAGGGGTCTGAGCTGCAGCAAGCAGAGGGGAAGGAAGGGATTGTGGCACGGTGTCTGTCACACAGTGTGTGAGCCCTTACAAATCCCAGCTAACGGGGCCGAGTTAGAGCAGCCAGAGAGCTGCTGTGCTCTCTACCAAGACTGCCACTGAGTCAGGGACGTGGAGAGTACCACAGCACCATCCAGCTCGGGAGATGGAGGCAGGAAGCAGGGGTGGAGAGAGGAAGCCTACAGGGACACACACAGAGGACACAGGAGTTCCCGACTCACCTGAGCACTTGGGCAGAGCTCTGTGGGCAGGGGCCAGCAGCAGCAGAAGGGAGGGCACTCAGCATACAGTTCACAGACCAGTCGCTTTTTCAACTCTTGATCTGACTAAATCAACCTGAACTGCTTTTGATATCCCACATTATCTGCCATCAGCCTGTTCTCCTTTTTCCTTAGCCTGAGCTGCTTCAGGCATCTCTGGAGCAGGAGGAGGAGAACTGCATATTATCAGGGCCACCACTGCCCCAAGAAAGATGTAGGTGATGCTTTTTCCCTTTGACTTCCAAAGCCTGGGAAGTTGGGTGCAGAACAAAGAGCAACAGACTGTCATCTTCTCCTGCTATAATACAGCTCCTCTAGGAAGGGACAAAAGCTGCACAGATCACACACAGGTTACAGGACACAGAATGGGATGGTCATGGCAGTCAGTGCTTCCTACTGTCTTTCCATAAAGAGTGAAGTCGACCTGAATGTTTTACATCAGCTCCAGTTCAGTAAATCTACTTTTCGTTCGCAATCTATTCAAAACATTCCCTTTAAATATCACCAGCAAGTGCCACAGCTCTGGTCCAGAGGGCACTTTCCAGACAGATCTTAACACTATCAGATCCCAACACAGCCAATTACTGGCACCAGACTGAGCAGGAAGTCTGTTGCTGCAGCTGATCCCAGTCAACAGCTTTTTTAAGAGTAGGAGAAAATTTCCAGGGAAGGTCAACATGCAAAGTCACGTGGAATTGCAGGCCAGAAGCTGTCCACCCAAATAAAACTGGTGAGCAAATTCAACAACTATTTTCAGGCTACCTAGAAACTAGGTTTGAATTCATGTGAGATTTGATTTGCATGGCCTAGATGATCTGCTGGCAGTCTAAGAGGTTCTGAGAACCCCACACTGAAAAATTTAATCATCTGTTTTCTTTGAGAATTTGTTTAGGATTTACTATAGGGAGCTAACTTTACTTGCTGGAACAAGCCTTTAAAATCAAAGCATTTCAGAAACTGAAGAAATGTCCAGATTTATTTTTGGAGGAGAACCAAGGGACAGAATGTAAAATCAGGAAAGCAGGGTAAAAACAGAAATAGAGAGATAAGTGGCCTTTTTCTGTTCTGAGCATTTCTTAGATTCCTAAATCCTCTGCTAGCCATCCTCCAGCTCTGTGTCAAAGCCAGTTCTCACGGACTGCCCACCTCTAGAGGCAGGAATGAGCAGATGAGGTATGCCACGGAGAGAAGCTTGGCAGCACGGAGAATGGAAGAGTATTGAGCTCACAAAGTTAGACTTCATTAGGAGGCAAGACAACCTCTAGCTGTACCTGAGTGTGAGGACTCAATCTCCCCAGCAGCCCTCATGTGAATGATGCTAAAAACGTGGCCTAAGTGCCACATTTGAAATATGAGCATGGAGTGACATTCTGAAGGTGCAAGTTGAAAACAGGATTTAGCTTCATTGTTCTTGGTAAGCACATTTGATTTCTAAGCCCTGATATTCAAACATGGAGCACTGCAGGAGGGAAATAAAACCTCTTAAAATCAACTTATTTTGGCAAGAGAAATGGATAATCTTTAGAGCCAGGAAGATATAGAACTATACTTGAAAAAGGAACTTGGGATCTGAGATTTGTCACAATCACAGGTGATGGAAAAGGTTGTGTTGATTTCTGCCTCCTTAGTTTTAGATGTTGTTCTTGGTATTTTTAGAGTATTCAGCAGTAAAACCTTCTTTCCATTTTATCCTTGGCCTCATTTTTCCCTACGTTAGAGCTTTTTTACCTTTAACTAACCTGAAAGAGATCTTAGGATCCTTCCTTTTCCTTTTAAACATTTCGTCCACTCTTTATAGATCAAGTCCTGTTCTCACTGAATATATGGAATAAATCTCAATAACATCAATAACATCGGTGGAATTAGTCACAGATCCCATGAACTAAACTTCAGAGGTCTGAAGAAACTGCTGACAGGCCCTTACTGGAAATAGAAAAAAAGAAATGTACAAGACAGATAAACTAGTAAATCACTGTTAAATCACGATTAAATCCCCTGAATGGCAGAGAATCTTCTGATTCAGCCACATCGTGGCCACTGTTTCAGTCGGTAGCACCTCTGTATGAGCTGTATGAGGTGGGAATAGGTCATTTCCAAACAGAGACTATCCAAAGGAAAAAAATAATCTACTGTAAGGACTGTTAGTGAACTACTTCTGGAATCTGGCTGCTTTTGAAGCATTCTGTGGTTGTAGGTAGGGCCCACTCTTCAGAAGCAGGAGGAAGCTTGGAATCAGATCTCCATCTCTCCTAAGAGGCCCCACATATCCATTGCATTGTTAGCCTGGTACCCCAGCTAAACTTCCACCTAGGGGATTACTTCTTAACTGTCTGGTATGCCCAGAAAAGCCTCCTCTAGAATTATGCTCTAACTGTGGGTACTTTAACACAATTGCTCTTTTTCACTATGGAGGGATCTTCACATGGATTTGTTTGTTTGCCAAACAGAAAACCCCAACTTTTACGGCTAAGATAAGAACTTAATCGGGTGAGATGTAAACACAAGCCTACCATGCTGCGTTGCCTTGGATTACACAGGCCTGGGAACTGGAGTGAAGGAAGGGGGTGAGGGATGGGGGTGGCAGAGGAGAAGAAAGAAAATAATCTTTGGATATGTTTTTGTTGCAGTGACCCAGCCCACCTTGGGGCTGAGAGACATCCAGTGGGTGGATTTCCCCTCCCAGGACAATGACTCTGAGGGAGGATCCGAGGGCTGGAAGTCTAAGTCCTCACCCCACTGGGTGTCTCCTTTGGCAGCATCTCCTCCTCCCGTTGTAGATGTTTCCTTGACGTTTAGCTGTTCATTGGTTTAGGGGTTCATGTCTATTCAATAGTCTCGTTGCTTATGCAATTATGTTCTGGAAAGTTCTGTCAGTGACACTTATCATTGGTTGATTTGAATAAGTTCCTCCCTCAATCCCCTTCCATTGGTTACATGCCACCCCTTGTCATTCTCCTATCGGTCTGTCCCTTTGTTCCCCCCCGTTCTGCCCCTCTATAAAAGGGACTGTAACAGACATCCAGGGTCTCTTTTGGTTGTCCCCCTTCCGGTTCTGCATTGCTCTTGTCCCCTCGGGGCAGAGAATAGAGCTGGGAACTGCGACACCAGGAGATCCCTGTCTGGTTCTTTACTGTCCCCGCTTGCTGAGCAGCACCCGCCCGCAGCCTGCTCCGTGGGGAGCCGCAGGCACGCAGCTCCAGGGGGCGCCGGCTGAGCCTTGGGCTGCCTCGCTGCTGGGGCAACGAAGCCGGCTGCCTGCCAGGCCTGCGGGCCGCCGAGGGGTCAGCGCCACATGTTTTGACCTAAATGAAAAGGATTTCATGATTTTTTAAGGCCTCCCCACTGCGTCTTGCTCCATGTTACACACCAGCCTGGGATGATGAGCCTCTGCAGTCCTGTGATTACAGAACTTGGCAACCGTTTGCCTGGGGCACCGATGAGGAGCAGAAATGTGGGAAGGGTGGGGAAAGAAGAAAGTACTTTCTAAATTTCCCAGCTGCTGTATCGGATTGGCAGGCAAACCACCTGGAAAGGTTGTGGCAGAGCCATCGGCATGAATACAAAACAGAATGTTTAATTTAATAGAAGAGAGGAGAAAAAACCAAAACAACAAACACCAACCAGAAAACAAGTTATGCATCTGTATTGTTCTGCCCATTAAACTACATTAACACAAATTCCAAAGGTGCACTCCAGGCCTTTGCTGGCACCAAGACCTCTTATTCATTAATCTTCTTAATGCAGCCAAAGTACTTCAGAACTAAAGAATATGTTGTTGCTTCTGTGATTCCTTCACTTATTTTTCCCAGCTCCATACAGCTTGTTAGCTGATCACTACATGTAAACAATACTCAAAAACATTGATGAGAATGGAAGGTGTCGATTTGCAGAAAAAAATTATCTTACACAGCAAAATGATGTTCCTTATCTAGAAAAATGAAAAATTAAGAGGCTGGAAACACCCTGTTTTCTTTGACAGACAATATTCAGGTTTTACTGTTGAGAGGAGATGAGAAAAAAGCATAACCCATACATCAAAACCCTGCTATGACTGCATGCACATATGTTAAACCCAAAGCTGTTTTTTCATTGGGGGGGGGGGAAGAGGGAGTAGGAAGATCAAAACAAAAACACCATCTCAAACCTACTCTAACCTACATATTCACACACTTTCTCACAGAGATGCTCTTCTTCCCATCTACCCCAGCAAGCCTCCATCTACCCACCTAAATACTACGCTCATCACCACTGCTGGCACATAGGCACCAGCACTCACAAATACTCACTCTCTCACCCACATACACATCAGTAGCCCATGGGCTGTCAGTCTGTCACTACACTTGAGCCACGACACAATGATGTTACGACAGCCAGAAGTCAGAGAAATGTTTATTCAGTCCCCCAGGAACAAAGTCTAGCAAACTGGATGTGGATATTTAGTGCTGGGGGGCTCGTGCAGCACTCAGAGGGTACCACATCGTCCGTGTTCATCCTGTGTGACCAGAGCAAGGATAACGACAGCACCCACAGCCTTCCTCTCCTGCAGTAATATCCAACTTTTCTGGCTGTCAGGGAGGACTGACCCACAGCAAAACACACGTGTAGAGGAGACACAAGGCACAGAGTTCCCTTAATTGATGTAAGTTTTACTACATAACATAAAAAGTTTCCATCAGACCCAACCTTGCTTCAACCAATGTAGTGAGAGCAGCACTGACAAGGCTCTTCAAAAATGCAAAAACAGGTCAAGCTAAAAATGCTCCCAGCTCTGAACTTCATTGCAGTGAGTGAGAGTCTGGCTGAAGTGAGTTTGGCCTTTGAACTGCAGAGAAAATGGGCACTGCATTAATCTAAAGTCACCTTTTTTTATTTACTAGTGGGAGACTTATAAGCAAAAGGACACCAATAGAGAAGCAGAACAATCAAGCATTACAATTATTAGTATTATGTCTTCTTTGTAGACTATAGATCAAGCAGAGCGAAGAGTTATCATCCTGAGGTATTTGTGTTTCGTGTAATAATGTCTTAATGATTCAATTAGCATTGATTCTTTAGCTGCAACAATATTTTCTGACTGATCTAGTAATTTAGCTCTCACTGTTGATTGATACAATTCCTATGAGTAATAAAGCAGTTTGAAAGAAATTTATTTAATAATTCACAGAAGATATTTAAAGAAGATTTTTATTGCTTCTGCCACTAGTAATCCCTAAGATTTCAGAAAGTGAGTTATTTCTTTTAACAGTCTGGCATTTTTAATAGTGAGTCTTTCTATTAGGTGGGGAAGATTAAGACAAGGATGGGTGATCTGAAGATGAATGTACATTGTATGTCATGTGCACAGATCACTTAGAAACAACACAGGCAACTTGTACAAAGACAATACAGAAAGTCTGGCTTTGAAACCCAGCCAGAAATCTCACTAGCTATAAGGAAATAATATCAAATGTCATTGGATATTAGAGTAGACCTCCACAGAGAGAGTTAAAATGGTTACTGAAGGTTGTCAGAGAGAGATACTCAAGCTGTATGACAAGGAAATTTCTTCTAGCATGAAAATGGTAGTAAATAGATAAATTACAACATCCTCCAAAACGTTTTCGGGAAAAACATCTGTTTAAGAACTTCTGCAGCAGAGGCTTAACCAATAACAGCTTCATGGTCTTCATGATGATTCCTGCTGCAGTAACAAAAAAAATATGTTCAAGGAAAATTTTATTAGGCTTTCAAAATAGCATCCTCCCTGTGATTTCTGCTTGTCCATGCTCTACAGTGCCTCATAAATCTCCACGCTGTTAAGTAGATCCTGTCCAAATGAAATGCTCTTTTAATGTGTTTGTATGTGTCTCTTTGTGCATGTATTTATATACACTTCTTATTTCATGATGGCTCCCTAGGCAAAATCCCTCATTCTGCTCTATTAATTGGCTAGTGTTTCCTGGGGAAAGCAGTTCTGGAACACACGGATTTTTCCTTAAGTCATATTGTTTGACATTCATTTGTAACTCAGTGGGGTTCAATCTGACTGAAAAGACAATGTGAGGGAAAAAACCCCAACCATTTCGCAAACACAAAAAAATAAATCAGAGAAGCCCACATGAAGTTTTGGGGAGGGTTAATCCTCACTGGGACATATCAACTTTCCTGTTAATTTGAGTCTTTCAAGGAGGATAAATAGCTCTGGGTTTTAAACACAGACCAGGGAGACTAAAGACATCAGTTCTCTTCCTCGCTCTGACTAAACTCGCTACACGACCTTGAAGATAAAAGGTTTTAGTTTGAAGCTGCACTCAAGTTACCTGCATACACCCATATCAGCCTTTTGCAAATACACGGGTTCAACAGGTGTGTGCTTCGCTAGGAGATAGTGCTTTCACAATTTGGGGATGAAATTCAGTGCCTAATCTTCCTCAGCTTTAGTGTCCTATCTTGCTCCTGCACAAAACAGCGATAATGACTCTTACCTAGTTGTACTTCACAGGCGTGTTGCGAGGCTCCATTCACTCATACAATATTCATAAAGCTTTCTGAGATCCCTCATAAAAGATTATACAGAGCTACAAATTATTGTTTAATGGTGGAGAATCGAAAGATGGCATGTGGAATGCAAACGAGAGGGAGATGTGGTGGCTTTGCTCTGGCAGGCTGAGGTTGGCTCCTTGCACTGAGCGTCGGCAAGTCTGCAAACGTGCATGCAACAAAGCTGTGCCTAACCACTGTGCTACAAACAGCCTGCTATCACAAGGTTCTCCAGAGCAGCTGAGGTTCTTTCAAACCAGATTGTACAAATGGCAATTTGTACAAAAAGGAAAACAAAACTGGGTATCCACTGTGGGTCTGTTTGTCCCTCTCATCCTGTCAGCTAAGGAACTCATGCATGCAGTTATGTTCCCCCTTCTTTACTTTTAATTGATATTAATAATATATCTAGGTCATTTAATAAAAATATTTCTAGGGCAGGTGAACAGGAGGTGACACAGGGAACTGGCTGGTGCATAGTTGCTTTCATGCTGTTTTAGAATTAATGTAAAATACAGAATACAAAAAACATTTAATCTTGTCTACTCTTTCCTCAACTTGCTTCTCTCCCTGCGAGGAAAACCATTATTTAGCAACAGCCAGCCTTCTATTCAGTCTTGCCCTGTTTGGTACAATGTTCTCTGAGTTTGGGATGCCTCCATTTTCCTGCCCTTCCTAACTACAGCTACCAGCACTCACCCATCACAAATACAGAGGGGATTGAATGTACTGGAGAATGTGCTCACAGACTCACTGTCAGGTCCCTCAGACTTGCTGAAGAGCAGATCAAACTGCCTGCCCTATCCCCTCCTCTCCCTCCCTGCTTCCTAAGGTAGAAAAACCCAGAACCCCCACAAAGGAAGCACTTTGGCAGCTGCAGTGGTGACACGCACTTCAGTGCATCAGTCACACCAGGTAGGTGTGACATGGCTGGGGCAGATCGTCCTTCAGCCCTCAGCACTGAAATATCCCAGGAGAAAACAGAGCTAGCAGAGCCATTATCTCAGACATCAACGGGACCTCGACTGTTTAGGAGAGCACAGATTAAATGTTTATAGATCCAAAGGCCTTCCAGCACAAAAAATGTCTCATCTGCTTTAGAACTGAGGCATGGGATGCTCACTTCCAGAGAAGGGAGAAAAGCTGAATATTCACTACCTTCCATTCAGGATGACCAACTCAGGTTTTAATGCTCAGCTCAGTTTAAAAGAAGTAAAAACCCTTCAATACCATTATTTTTACTCACAAGGCCTCATCTAATATTCTATTATGAAAAAGTAGGACCATAAGAAACATACGGAGCGCTGTAAAGAAAAATTTAAATATGAAACTGAGTATAAGGTTTGCCAAAGTCTGCTTCCAGGGCTTTGTCCACTGGTGGAACTATAATACTGAACTATGCCAGTGCTTGGTCTCTTCAAGAATAAGCTCAGTGTTTCTTTATTTCGCTTCTTGGGTTAATGCCATGTTATCAAACCTCTGATAAGAATTTCAAGAAGGTTTCCTATCGTGTAATCTAGTTAAATCCTTTAAGAAAGAGAAAGATACATAAAATAAGTTTTTGCAATATATAATTTAGAGATAATGAACATTATATATGAACAGGAGAACACATTTTCCTCCCGAGAACTGTGATTATGAATCTCAAAATATACAATATCACAGAAAGGTAATCCTTTTTGATTTGCCATAAAGTTCTCAGGTATCATCTGTAATTTACTAGATTGCTCATACACTCATCCACCTCCAAAGCCATATATTTCCAGAGAGGCAGCAGAATTCTGGTGAACACTAAAATATTCAGGACACCTTGTAATGCTGTGAACTCCTCACTTTTTGGATTTCACCTTGATGCCTGAAGTGGCCACCTACAAACAGAGACTAGACAGGAATAAGGGAATAAAGGTAGGTATTTATGTGAAGGGCCTTCAAAGGTACACCCTGGGCAGGCCAAAGGCTCCACCCAAGATGGGTGCTGGGTCATGGGTTCTTCACACTTTTATAGCTTTGGTTCATTTGCATATCAGGGTTAATTCTCCAATTAAAACTTCAGTTAATTATGTAACTACCCCAAGTTTGCCCTCCTCTTAGTTCACACATTTTGGGCCTAGGACAATCTGGGTGTCCTTGAATAGCAAACCTAGAGAGGCTTTGTTATGTCTGACCAGCATGAGAGAACAGCAGCTAACAGGCCACACGAAACTTCAGAGTTACACACTAGGCAGTACAGGATTTGAAAAATATAAAATTTAAAACCTAAGGCATCAACCTATGATCTGTAGTGTTACTCAACAAGGGCTGTACCCCAAAGGAAGTGACCAGCTGGGTGACCAGCAGAACGAAAGGGAGAAGTAGGAAGAATGTGCTGAGAAACTAAATGTCAGAGGGAGAACTAGTAGGAAGGATAGCCTCAAGTTAAAATCATTTTAGTAAAAGCTGAGGCAAATATAGCAGAGAGAAATATCTTCTCACCAGGCTTTTACTTTCACTCAGCAATGTTATAACCCTAAGACTGCTTGCCCTCATTTTGGAGTGCCTCCCTTGCTGCATCGTGGGTATTATTAGCAAGCAAACCCTCTGGACAATGACTGCTCCTGTACCTATTGAATGTCGAGGACATTTTGTATACCAGCAATCTATAAACATTAAATTCCTATTAGTGAGAAAGTAATCACAAGCATGGTAGCTTTAAAATAGCTGGACCTCCTCCAGGATGAAAATCAGCAGCAAATGTAAATTATTTTTATATGTCACTGGAAAGACACTTTTTCCTAGATTTGTAAGTTCTTACACTTGACCTAGAACTTCTATGTCAAGGACCATTAATTACCTTTCAACACGTTATACCAAAGCAAACACCATTTTCTGAAGATTTGCTTGAGTTTAAAAGGATGAACTAAATTAACACAACTCAATCATATAAAAGACATATTCATTTGACTGTATCTCTTCCTTAGCTGGCAGCTCCACCACTCCTGTAGTGTGCCTTGCCTGCAAATATAAAACCTTTTTGGTAGTTTTGTGTTGGTGATTTATGGCTGTGGGATACAGATAATATATAGATATACAGACTCTGTGATATACAGAATATATCAAGAGCAATATCTAACAGATCCTGTACTGCTTCCATATAAACATTCCTCCCTTCCACAGTTTCAGTGGGTTTTCAGATTCATAGGATCAAATTTGAACACCATTCCCTTCTCTGGGATGATTTACTAAAACTGGTTAGTGCCTTTAAGGTTCAAAAAGATAAATTACCACTGTCTATGCACTCACTAGGTGCAAGTCAGCAGAAAGCCTTTTGCCCTACAAGACAATCAAGGACAGGGAGTTAAATATAAAAGTGTAATGTTTGAATAGGGAAAAAAAAAAAAGATTAAAACTTCCTTTATTAAATAGGAGAAATATTGTTGTATTTATATTAAATATACACACATTGAAAGTGAAATAAAGTTCACAATGAAGTATTTTGAGAAGCCGACAGTTCCTTTTAAAAGAGTCATTACTGCATCCTTTCCATCTCCTTGAGTACAATGTCAAATTGTTCCCTATTGTACATTTATTAACATTTTGTCCAGCCTGTATTTAAATGTGTCAACAATAGGGTTCCCACCATTTCTCTGTTCCACAATCTATTCTCCTCAGATCTAAAACTACCCTGTTACAATTTCCTATCATTAGCTCTATTCAACCCTCTAGATCCATCCTAAAAAAGGTCCTCTTCAGTGTTAGATTTACACCATTCTGCCATGTCCCCACTTGCTCTCTACTACTGGGCAAACAAGCTACCACAGGTGGCAAAACTCTTGTCAGCACATGGAGTTCAAGGCTGTAAAATGTTTCATATTAAAACATATTTTTTCCACTGCTTATTACTGACATGCTAGAAATCTTGCTAGAAATTTTTCATCCTGCCTCAAGCTGGGTTTGGGAAGACTTTTTGAACTTATTTCAGTCAAAATAATTGTGCTATTAGCCAACAGGAAAATATTCTTTCCTCTGTGTCCTAAGAACTCCAGCGGCATTTCCTTTGAGCAGGCCTAGCACGGCAGATTAAGAACAGAAACCTGAAATATGAATAATCTTCTCTCCTGTTCCTTTTTTTTCTCTTTTTGGTTATACACACTTAATTCGAGCAAAACCTCTTTTTAATCTCTCAAGACAAACTCAATAGGAAAAACTGCATTTCACAGACAGCCACCTATTGCTTTCATTAGCACTGTGATTGCCCTTGTGAGCTCCCATTTTCTGGAGCGTTCGCTGGCAGCCTGTCCTGCAGGGCACTGATGATTATCCTCAGCTTCTGCTGAAATCAGTGGAAGCTGAGCATGCTACCCACGGCACAGGAGGCCCTCAGCCACTGACAGGAGCAGGTACTTAAGATTAGCAACATATCAAAAACATCACAGGAGCAGCCACTTGCTAATATTAAAACTGCTCTTTCAACCAAAAAAAAAAAAAAAGCCAAAATCCAAAAGGGAGTCTTATTCCTGGTGCAAGCAGGGCCTGCTGCATTTAAAACGTGTTATTAACTGTAGGGAAATATGGTCAAACTCTCACAGCAGAAGGAACTTGAGGGGAAAAAATGGAAGAGAATGTGCTTTGGACATGTACAGGTCCTTCCCTGAGGGGACACAAAGTCTTCCCTGTTCATGCCCTGGTGACTACTGTGGAAATCGGGGGTGGAAGAGGAGCATGACACAAGGGGAAGTTTGACAAAAACACACGTTTCAGCATATGTTATAAAGCAACAGCAACAACTTCAAGTACCTCGGGGCAAAGATCTGTCTCTACGGCCCATCAAGTCCAATTTAAGGCTTATTTGAGCTAATTTGTTCCTTCCTACAGCTGAGTACGTCCTTCAGAGCCCAGTGGTATCATGTGGCTGTCCAAATATTATCTGATCATTTACTTGAGTAACTTTGCTATAGCTCCAAAGCTCAGATGATCTATTCACTGGAACAGACTGGGTGGACTGACTAGTCCCTCAAAGTGAGCAGAGATGAATACTGCAAATATCAGACTTGTAGCCAAGCCTTCCACTTGATAGTTCATGTGAGGAGTGCACGTGAGGTTGGATACAAAGTGATGACACCCACAAACTGCATAATGAATATCAGAAATGAGAGCCACTGTCATTCCAAATGAAATACTCAAGGCAAGCCACTCTGTTTACCAAATGTTACATGAATTCAAATGGACCAAACAATACCAAATCTGCATTTCCATAAAAAACAACTTGGGATAGTTCTGCTTTAACCCGGTTTTGCTCTGTGGGGTAAAATAGATGTTCCTCCACTCGCAGAACTTTCTGGTCAGTAACATTTTGCAAAGTATAGCAGTGTGAACTTGCTGGTGGAATTTTTTGGGGGAAGCCAACAAGACAAAACCCAGGAAAAATAGGGGTTGTGATGTCTCCAGATGCTACAGAACAGTAACTATTCAACATTAAAAACTGGGATATCCCTTTGGAGTGTCTCGATATTCTATAGGTTCCTTAAAAATTCTGGGGACTACATAATTTGCAAATGTTAGAAACTGTTCGATTTTTTTAATACTTTACCTTTTAAGAAATTAGGCAGAACTGAATGAGGAACAGGTATTACAAAAGTAAAATTCAATGCAAAAAGAAAAACAGGAAACACTGCTGCAGCAGCCCAACACTCATATATTTACAGTATAATACACGTTAAAAAAGAGCCCTTATAATCTCACATAATTGTTTACACTCCCAATACCTAATTATGGAAGACAATTAAGAATTCTCAAAAGACACAGAATGGAAAATTGCCTATTAGTCTTGTAAGTGAAATGGAGATGCCCTTTAATGCATTTCCATTTCATAGGTACAATAAAAGTCAATCAGATGTAAAAGGTCTATAAAAAATGAATGTTCTGATTCACACCATCTATGAGCAAAAATGCTCTTCATTACCAAAGTGTTGCCTATATGATGCCAGGAATACCACCAGCACATTCCTTTAGAAGAACTTTGAGATCTACAACTCAAATACTACTGACTGAGCTCACAGTAACTGCAAAATATTCCGACTCGTGTCACAGGAGGAGAAATGAACGATTCAAAATCCTTTGGATTTGCTGTAGGGGACCGTTGCATATGTGGAGATCCCACTCACAAGTGGTGCAAAATCTATGAACAGCCACGTTCCCACAGTTATGCCTGAACACAGCTTCCAGATGTTCTCCCACCAGCACGGCTGGGAACCCCAGGGTGCCAAACAAACTGCAAAGCTTCCATGAGAAGCTCAGAAAACACTGGGGCAGTTATCTTGGGCTGAACTCTGCGCTGCTGTGGTTAAAGAGCTTCTGCTAGCCAAGACATTCCATGTTAAAGCTTTTGCACAAGCTGCTGTTATATATGCCATTCTTCAGATCGATCTGTCAGCTATTTTGATTGAATAAGAAGGTACTTCCGAGTCTTGTAATTCCCAAAAGATTTCATGTTGTGTGTATTTGGAAAAGACTTCCCACTCTACAACCTTCAGTATGCATAAAAATTGGTATTATTTTCTTTAAAAACAGGTATTATTTTCTTTAAAGCTTCTGATGGTTTGAGCATACCAGGCCAACACATCAGTTTGGAACTAGACGATTTACCGCTTCCCTTCCTGGCTCCCTCTTTTGTGACCCAACACTTCACAGAAGCTGAAAACAAGCAAGCTGAATCCTGCCATCGATTTCGACTCTCCCCGGAAAGAGATGTAAATAAATGACTGATGATGTTTTTTCCCGCTGCATAATTAGCATTTTGGTGGCCCGCCCTTACTGCAATCTCCCAGCAGCAACACGTGCCCCGGTCACCACGCGGCCGGAGGGGCGGTGATGCTGCAGCTCCCAAGCTCGCAGCTTGTTCGGGAGGGATTAGCCCATCTGCTCCTCTGTTCCACAAAGAGCTGGCCGATTTAGTCTGTCCCGAGTGCTTTCCGGGGGCTGCTCAGACTGGTATTTTGACTGGAAGGTGATCTCGCTAAGGTTTAAAACCCCCGCTGGAAAGACCCTTTGTAGCACAGAGACCTCTGTACTGACCTGGCACCACCCTTGTTCCAGGGGTTCCGCTCTGCCTGTTGAAATGTTGGGTCTTTGTACTTCTTCGGGGCTGATTTCCTGATAGTAGAATTCACTGCTCTGCAGTACCCATTTGATCTTATATTCCTAGCCATTTTTTATTAAACAAAAGCCTTCAGCATTTTTTAAATATCAAGGGGATTTTTAAAATTATATTTATTTAATGATTACTTCTGGCCTTATGTTTATTAATGCAGTGTCTTTCCCAGCCTCCCTTCTGAGCCTGTAGATGTGTAAGAGAGAGAGGGATAGTAGCATGCTGCCTTTGTTTTTAATCTGTTTGCATTTTAAAACTACGTTATTTATTTAGTGTTACTGAATTTTAATGTTTAAATGAGTGATTCCTTGTTTAAACAAACAGAATAAAACAAGAAACGGAGAGTGCTTTATACACAAGCACTGTTCTAATTCTGCTGCCATCAGAATGATTGTCTAGGCAGGACAGAGCTGCTGTTCTTAGGCATTACCATATAGAAATAACCACAGCTAACATCGGTAGTGGACCAAGATTCTGAGGCAAGGGTGAGTTTTTCCCACCAAGAGCTGAACAGCACCTGCACAGAGCAGCTCATTTCAGAGCTACAAGGTGGGCCCTGACAAAAAAGTGAAGCTGTTACACGATCCAGGGATTCTAAAGGCTGTTCTCTTCAAGGAATGGGACAATAAGCAAATCCCCTGGGAAGCCTAAGGTAAAAGTAGGTAGACAAATCTAAAAAATTCAGGGACTTAAGGGGAGGGCATGGAGAAGAATATGCCTGACGGGAAACCAGCATCACCAGGATCAAGTGGAAACGCAACCAGAACTTAAAAAGAGACAATTTTGTCTTCTGATAGACCTCAAATTTGGTATGGGAGCACACAGACCCACACAAACTGCGGGTGGTGCAGCTTCCACCTTGGTGCTGATTTTCAAGTGTTGCAGGGAATCGAGGGGGTTCCAAGGGTCAGATATTTTGCATGAAAACTCTTTTGTGAGAAGGTTTCTTCATCTACTGTCATACAAAAAGCTGAAGCCACAAATTCAGAGTATTTTTGACCAAAGTCCTCTCAGTCTCACAAATATCTTCTCATTAGAAGAAAATTTACAACAGATTGGGATGTTTTTCCAAACTATATTTAAGCTTAAAAGCCCATCAGAACTTCAGTGTAAAGCAAAAATGAAGGCAGATGAATTACTGTACAAGCTAATTCATTTGCATCGATATGATCCATTTGGTCTAACCATGATTCACCACGCACTGTCTCACCCATTGTTACCACAGCATTACTGCATACATCCAGCTTCTGTCTGGATACATCATTACAAATGTTCTGTCACACAGCAGAACACACAGAGAGAGAGGGAGCAGCAGAGAGGACAGTCTTCCAAGATGCTGAATGCTAGTGAAACGACTCTGCCACAGCAAAGCTGAAAAAACCAAATGTGCTGCTGCACCCACCCCTCCCCGGCACTGTGCAGGATGAGCAGGTGCCCTCCTAACAGGCCAGAGCCGCAGATGAGCACAGAGGAGCAGCCCCCTGAGCTGTGCCAGGCACCCCAGAAGGGTTAATCCTCGCTGCCAGGGCCAGGGGTAGCACACACACACACATCTGTTTAGCACATGCTGACTAATGGCAGCGTTGGCGAGGCTGGAGCCGTGCCGAGCCCCGCGCTCATGCGCGATCCGCCGGCTGAGGCATTGATCTGCTTTGCTTGTGTGGGCTTTAAATACCCCGATAAGCCTGCGAAGCTGCAAGAAGATCGCATCGATATATTTACCCCACAGGCTTCCCTCTCCCCTCCCGTCATTCTGTTCTGTGTCTACCAAAGGTCTGTTGTGAAACAATCTCCCGAGCCCTGTTGTGTTGGAGCTTTCTCTAATGCGAACTGAATTTCCCGTGGTAACACAGACACAGCACCTCAGCAGTATTCCCGCTCTCCCCTCTGAATAGCTTATCATTTGATAGTGGAGCTATTCAAAATGGCATCTAGTGTTTTCTTCATAAGACGTCAGTCCTGAATAATTGATGAATTAGAGTGTAATTTTAAAGGAGCTGTAATTTAGCAGAACAGCTGGTTAAGTGATAAATAGAGGGTTGGCACATTTTCTCGGTGATAAGTCTTGCCTATAACAGTACTACATCCAGTTTCAAGGTCAGGACTCTCATTCTCAGGCAGCGTTTAGCTTTAGGAAGAAAACCAGCAAGGCACAAACATAGATTCCCTCACCCCCACGACTCTTACGTGCGGCAGGTGGGTGTTATGATGTCCATTACACAGAAAACTGCATCTTCTGAGACAAGGAGTCCTGTCCAAAGTCTGACACCAGTCACCAGAGAGGTGTTTCAACTATAGTATCTCTGAAAGCTGGCTAAAGATTTTTCAATTATACATCTGTTGGCTTTTTCCTGAGAGATGTTGATAAATTGAAGTCAAAACTTCAAATGAACACCTATGCCTGTATCAACGAAGACAGATACTGAAAAAAGGAGAATGGCTTAACCAAGCTCAGTTTGGCAGTAAGAGAATCCAAATAAGTAAAAGAGAATTCATATTCTAACCAGAGCTGGAGGTTTAAAACTTTGCTTCAGTAAGCATAGACTTCATCGTGGAAAATGAGTACCTGTCCTACTGCTCTAGGAGGAGCATCTTTCCTTTCTTTGAAAGGGTTGTCCATCTACACATTGAGTCAATATTTTAAATGTTGCAAAATCTCACAGGACAAGAGAAAGTCTTTCTGCCCCTTCCTACTAATTGCTTCTGAAGTCCAGATCAAATAATATCCAGAAAGTTTTGCAGAAAGATAAACGAAGTTGTCATGACTGGGGACACAGTTGTCTCGATCTTTTAGATATATCAAAACCTAAATAAAATTGGCTTTTTCCTTCCAGCAAGCATTCTGGTACTAGATGAGAACTAGAGCAAATTCCACCTCATTGTGAAGTGGGGTGGAACTTGTACAACAGCGAGGAAAACATTATGAGACAAGTTATTTCTGGCTAAGAGAATCTCGTTGTAGAGAATACAGACCAAATAGAGGCAGGAAAAAGGCAATTCAATTTCATGCTAATTTGAGCATACAGTTCTGTAAAGTGCAGGTTTAAATTTATCAGCATCTATTCTTAAATTATCAAGTAATAAATATATTGTTAGGATTATTCCTATTGAGCAGTTCACCCCTAAAATCTAATTGTTTAGGGACTCCCTTTTAGTAAAATTTTGGTTTATTTCATCCTTCATTTTTATCAGCTTTCAGGGAGCCATTATATACAAATGTATTTATTTATTACATATCTCCAAATGAGGAGATGTTAACACAGCTGCTTTTAAACTTATTGAGTTAATGAAGATCAGTCCAAATCGATCCTGTAAGCTGTCATTTGGTACTTGGGCCATACAGACCCTACTGACAGCCTTGTGATCTGCAAATATGATTCTTAGTGTCACCTTTTCACTGCAGACCTTTGACAGGAACCTGTTTGAA
Organism: Dicrurus megarhynchus; assembly: GCA_013399195.1. Taxonomy (NCBI): domain Eukaryota; kingdom Metazoa; phylum Chordata; class Aves; order Passeriformes; family Dicruridae; genus Dicrurus; species Dicrurus megarhynchus. The sequence continues at coordinate 161,299 of VXAD01002229.1, forward strand.
CTCTTTTCCAATAATGTCACACCAACACATCACTGGAGGTGTACAGTGAGTGTTTCTCTCTCTCACCTTCCTCCATCTGGACCAATTTATCCAGCTGTTTCTTGGCCTAGCTAATTCTCACTTGAAAAAAAAAACAACACAATTTTAATTAATTATTTTTACTTATTTGTTAATAGAATTCTGGAATATGACTCTGGTAAAAGTGTGTAGAGAATGGCAAAGGCAAAAGGAAATCTTTTAAAACAGAAAAATTTGTGTTGGCTTTTAATCCGAAGTTACCATAGCAGCCACTTCAACACTACCTGAAGGCTGGAGAGAAACAGATAAATAAAATCTGGGAGAGATCACGTTAAAACCTAAAGGTCTGTTTAGCAGCTTCTCTATTTGCATGCATGAAATCAAGCAGAGATGTGTGTTGTTTTGATTCCTGGCATCCCTAACTTGACAGAACCATGCAGAAGGTCCCCTTGGTCCTCATTTCCTGTGGCAGTATTCTGCAGGCATCCTTTGTGAATTAATTTCTGGTAGGTTTATATAATAAGACAGCTCCACAGAAGCCATAGTCTCTGATGATGAATGGGTGTTTCTTTTCAGTTTTCTACAAATGAAAAAGAATGCCTAATCCCAGATGCTATCAACTCCCTAAGAATAACCTAATCTGATGTGAGATCTCTGAATCAAATGCAGACTTCTAATGCTTATCTAATGACAAAGTGATTTGTGTTTGCAAGTCTTGAAGGATCTCTCACACATATTTTATATTCATGCATACACAGAATCAAAATCTATGTGATAAACTGTATATCCAGTCGATATCCAGATGTGGCACTGGTCTCTTACATACTGATCTACTTTGTTTTAACATTTCAAACCACTGGGTCCTCGTTTACATGGCTCAATTCAGCTGAATGGCAAAACTATTCTATCATTGTGAATTATGTCACCCATCAGATTAGCTAAACCACGTTAATTAACCATGGTCACATCAAGATGTTGAATCCTGCAGCCTGCCTACAGCCAATACAATTAATTTTCAAAGTTCATAAAACTAATAGCAGAAGTAGCACCAAAGAGCCATTACTGGTGTGTAGGTCAAACACAGCTCAGTTTGGCTTCAGAACAAAGTTCGTCCCCAGCTTCAAAAACCTCCACAGCGATGAAGAGGGATTCTTGCTTGAAGTTTATTGTTTTTAAGAAGGGATTTCCTCATTGTTACTTTGCTGGGTACAAGTGAACAATAGGGAGCATAAATAGACCTTCTCAAAGGTTAATAATGAAAATACTTATACTGCATAGCTGGGATTCTTCTCTGCTGCTAATGTACATGACAGCTATCTTTCCATGAAAGAAGGAAATCAGGAAAGAGATTACCCAGTTCAGTTCTACAGCAGTGTGAATGAGATTTAGTCTCAGTGGGGCTCTCTTGATGTTTGTCAATTATGCCATTTTTACCTGTCCTTTTGGCTTTTATTTCTCCAGTGACTCCTAACTGCAGTTTGCCAAATAACAATGAATAACAGTAATGAAAACTTGCATTTTAGTGGAAGTTTTGTTAGGAAAAACAAACATACAGCAACAGACTATAATTCCGGCTCTGGATACAGAAGAGTGCTTAAGAAAATTATTGACTTTGGACACGTGCAGCAGTCTTACAAACAGACTGACACAAATGCTGGAATACTTTCCTGAGCAGGTTTTGCAGAAGTTTTAGTCTGCGTAATATTTTTCCATATCACCCAAGATGCAGGAATTATTATTTTCCCTGAAGCTTTATCTTTTTGCTACTGAGGGTGCTTATGGAAGTTCAATTCCTATCACTTCAGGGATCATATTTCTGTATCAGCTGAGACAGTGCCTCTCTCAATGATATTATGATGTTACATGGACAAGGAAGACAAATGTGAGAGAACAGAGGGCAATAAAAGAGTAACAGTAAGTAACCACCAAAGAACAAGAACTGGGAGAACATGAACCCAAGATGTATAATACACTTTTCAGAAGGAAAAGTGGAGCTGAAGGATGCTAATAGTGGGAAGGGAAGGTTTATCTGTTCTCATGCATTCCCATCGACTTTGAATACACAATATTGTGGAGCTTAGACTTAAATTTAAGACTCCTAATTTTTGCTGGCTTGGGAAGTTAGAGCACCTGCCTTTAATATTGAACCACAAACTTGAATGTCAAAATGTCCATTTAAATCCACTGCTGTGCAATTGCTTAAAAGGAGAGTGGAAGTGTGCAGCAAGAATTTAACTTTTCTGCTAGGTTTGGATTCAGCTGTTCTTGAGTATAATTTATGCAATTTTTCTTGTGTGGAAATTAGTGACTGAAATATTTAACTAAATTAAATTGTGTGTGAAGATATGAAACTCATAAAATATGTATCGAAAGACTCCTGAGTAAACCTAAAAAAAAAAAGGAAAAAAAATCAGCTCGCATAGAGAGGTCAAGCTAACAGCCAAGTGTGAATCTGTTCAGTCATCCGAAAGCATTGATGATTGCCCTGTCATCAATGAAAAGATATAATTACCAACTAGACCTAAATCTCAGCTTGTGCAAGGATTGCAAATCTGCTTAATTAAGACCAGCCACCCATAAAGCCCAAATGGTTGTCAGTTCAGAAAAATCTCACTGCAATCTGCTGAAGTTTGTGTGCTAAAATGAAGTGACACAAGGATTGGCAGGATGGTCTCATGGTTTAAAAAGTAAGTTTATTTGTGAACTTGGATATGCCTGCTTCATTTGAGACCTTCAACCTGCATTTCAAATACTATGCAATTCAATTTCTTATCTGCAAAGTGAGGATAAATAATATGAGGCCTTTTTCATAAAGCATTTCATGATTCTTGGCTGAAAGGACCTATAGAAGTGTAAACTATTTATTATCATTATTATGCAAATTGTTGTTGAGAATGGCTCTGTGGCAGATAACTGTACTTCCTTCACTTGAAAAACACATCATCTCTTCCAATGGAATTCTCTCCTAATCCCAAAATATACTTTCATTGTATTAAATTACCATGAAAAAGCCTCAAGGGACAAGTTCCCACATTGCCATTCATTCTGTCTTCAATCAATGTGAAGTTAGTTAAGTGTCTCTTTAAATAATGACCGAGTGAAAACTGATTAAGGAATTCAGGATTGAGTCAGGAAAGTATCATTTTCCTATGCATATGGAGGAGGAAGCAATTGACCTTCCCTAGACATTATCTTTGTTACAATACAATGAAATAGATTTGGTAGGTTGTTACTATTCTTAGTTAAGAAAAACACCCCTCGGCATCACACAATGGGCATTCCAGCTCTCATTTGTCATGCTAAATTTATTAAGTTTTAAAATGGCTAAAATTATTTACTCAAAAAATTAGGCTTATCAAAGAAGCAAAGCACATTGTTTTATTCCTAAAATCTTCAGGAGCATCTCTAGGCAGATTAATTAAAAAACAAAAAAAATCCAAAAACAAACAAACAAACAAACAAATCAGGATTAAAAGATTCCTGAGTTCAAAATGCACTTGGAAAAAGCATATCCATAACAATGTTTTTATTTTCAATTCAGCACTCCTGTCTGAAAAATCACATATCTGAACAATAGCCCCCTAAAGCTGATGAATGTCTTTATTTTGACTAAACTACATCTGGCAGACAGTTGCCAAAGCCTTTCATAGTCCACTTAAATGCACAGTTTTATTTCCAATATACAGTCATTACTCCATTCCCCATCTCCACTTCAACACAGAGGTACTGCTAAGCAGATGACACACACTAACAATTTCATGGTACATAAAATTCTGCCAATTGATAATGCCACTCTCTTTCTGTCCAGGTTCAAGCACTTTAGAAGTCGTTCAGAAATTGAATTCAATTCTTTGATCTTCATGCATTTGGAGTCAAAAGAAAATAAGCAAAGCACACATCACCATGAAGTGTCTTTTAAGACACTCAACACCACAGCTATCAAACAGGAAACGGTCTTTCCAAGAAACAGCAGATCTCTCTGCAGATTTTCTTTTCTATGAACAGAGTTTATTTCAGTTCCTGAAGAAGAGGTAAAAATGAAACTCTCTTCAAAAACATTCCCTGTCATTTTGTTTCACAAGGAAAAGTAGCAAGAACATTCTATCACGAAACTCACAGAAGGCGGAACATCTCCAACCAAACTCTGCCTGTTTACCACCACAGCACCCCGAGAACAGCCCCATTACAATCTGTCTGGAAGAAAACAGACATTTTCCCCGACCCAGTGTGCTCCAAAGTTTGTATGATCTGATCAGCAGAGCAGGCTGTTTCTACAAAATTCTCTCACTTTGCTTAAGTTTCTCATTTGCATGGAGGCTAAATGGTCTAAATGCTCCCTCCATCGCTTGCTTGAACCCAGGTCATTCCTGTCTCCTGCTTTCCTTCCCTACACAGACTGCTCAATCACTTCCACTACCTTTAACAGACTATCCCTTCACTCACATGAAACCAGGACAGAAAACAGACACTTTTTCATAGGAGGCTGGAAGTGCATGGGGTCTTTGATTAGTCTTGCACAGATCTATTTCCACGGGTTGGCAACCACAATGAAAATTTCAGGGGCCTATAGTTCGAGTATCACTTGCTGGGGATTAGCAGAATCCATGGTTTTTCCTACCGTGCCCTGCCCGTGGCTTGTAATTTTCTCCCAGATTCTGTCTTCCATCTCTCCTTCTTCAGACACCTAATGGCTCTGAGTTTTTCAGACACCATTCCATCAGTGACTTTCAGCTCAACCCTCATTCTGGGACACCAGTTACAGTATTAAGCATATCTTTGCTTTGACATTTTATTAGACAGACATCAAAATGTGTGTAATAAACACATTTCAAGACACTTCGATGCTGTGAAAACATTTTCCTCCAATCTCCCTGTGAATACTGTTATCCCTTTGTGTAACATTTCACCGTAGTATTAATTCCTCAGTGTCAGGACCTGTTGTTTTTTTGTCTGTAGAGTGCCACAAACATCTGTGGCTCTGTAAAAAATAGAAAAAAAGTCGTGAAAATACCACGTTCTGATTTTTCCTTAACAGTTTCTTTTCTCTCTCACCTATAAATGCAAAGTCAGCTTGAAAGTTTATCACAAGTAGACTGACCTTTGCTTTAGGTTTTGTCTTAAAATAGACATGCAGTGTTGTAGAACAAGTCAAAAGCCTTGCCCATCTTCTGCTGGTTTGCTACGTGGCAATGGCTCAGATGTCTCACTCTGCTATTTCAAGTGGTTAACTGCATTATCTAAAGTAAGCCTTGATTGTCAAAGCTTGAGCCCATATCCTTCCCTGTTTTCTCTGAAGGTAATGCAATTTCAGATAAACGATTATTTCATCTGATGAGAAAATAGAACAACAGTGCTCTCTCTAATGCACTTAAAGGATCTGAGCACTAATGTCTTAATACACCGTAATGAACATTAAGAAAATATCTTTTCATCTCGTGAAAGGGAAAATTTTTGATTGCAGAAGTGCATCTGTGATAGCTACACTACACAGCATTGCATATTCAGCCCAGGCTGATGATGCTTACAGGGCACACAACACAAAGCACTTCTTTTTTTATATGCTTTTGTTCCTAGGTTTTAAGTGAGATGTTCGAGGAAAGCGTGAGGGCAATATTTTGAAGTTACATAACACACTGTCAACCCTTCATGGTTAAAAATAAAAGGATTCAGACTCTGCTCCATAATTGTAATTTACAATGAAGAGTTGCATAGACGTAGTCTCCTAAAGAATTTCGGTATTTATTCCTCTTTTTAGCACTGTGAATCATCCCACTTCTCTCTTCAGGCAAGTTGCACACACAGACACAGGGCCTTTATTGGATTAGGAACAGAAAAGATCCGTTCCAAAGCGTCCTTGTTTTCTGCTTTTGTTGTTTAAGGCGACTGATAGAAAGTTAAAGCAAACTATCAGTACACCCCTCAAAGCTGCTGTTGGAATGCACCTCAGGTTTTGTTTCTCCCCAAAACCCTCCCATACCCTTCTCCTAAGTGCTGCATATTTGCAAAGAATGTTTACGCCACAGCTGGGGCAAGATACTTCAGGGTAAGAGAGGCAGAGTGAGACAAAGAGGAATTTGGGAAGAACTGGTAGGAAGCTCACGTGGCTGGCAGGGGAAACTCTGGGCACAAAGGTGCTGCCAGACCTACAGAAAGGAGAGAGAAGCAACATTTTTATTTTTTAATCATCCAGTTTGGGGAACTGAGGTGCCAAGAGACAACAAACTGTGACTCAACTAACAACTACAATCCTGAATATATTTCTAAAAGCCTACCAGGGCAACAGAGTCCTGCCCCTTGGCGATAGTCCTACTTGTAATAGCTGTGTTTTTCTATAAATTTTTAAAGCTTTTATTTCTAAAGGAATGATGAACTACAAGCAACCACGTGCAACCATGCAATAGTTGCAAAAACACTTGTAGCTTGGTTGTATTCTAAGGCATTTTCCACCCTGCCAACAGCTTGTTGGACAGACTGTTATTATTATTGAGAGAATAAAATGTTTACTGTGTCAGCAGGGTAACTATATCTGGGAAAAAACCCCACATGAATGTTCAGAGCCTCTCCCCAAAACAGAGCTATGTGCTAAAATAAAGAAGGATGTCTGTACAAATATTCTCAACCATAAAAGAATTTTCTCTTGCAAAGCTCACAGCATCCCATCCTTTCCTTCCCATCTTCCAAAGGTGTCAGTCATCTCTTCTATCTTATCACTGTGAGCACAGTGCAGCCCAGCGCTGCCAACTCCTTATCCTGGAAGAGCATTTGAGTGATCAGAGGTTTCTCTTCTGTTTATGTATTCTTTCCAATAGCTCCCTCACTCTTAATAGTAAAAGAGATACATTTTTTTCCCACTACAAAGTTTGTCTAAGGCTTCCAGCATCAACTTCTACAGATACCAAAAAGACTCAAATTCCCACACCTTGTGCTAAGGGCTTAGGGTGAATTACGAAGCCCTGAAACTGAAGTAGAGGCAACAAAGATCATCACCTCAGCTTTAAAGTGTTAAAATAAGACTCTTGGAGGTCTTTCTTGAGTAAAATAAGTTTTTAACGTAAGATACACTTAGCTTTTCCGGAGGCCCGAGTAGGATTGACAAATTGTAAAATTGTTACCGAAGATTTCAAAGCTCCAAATTGTACTGTAGATTTTGGATCAAAATGAAAAAGAATCTCTTTATAAATGTTAGATTGAACCCTTTTAAGTATTTTGTACTAATTAAATTATTTTAAGATTCTTGTTTATTAGGATTTCCACCAATCTTTACACAAGAACCTCACCAATCTAACAGTGATATTTAGGCTCAGAGTAAAGATCAATTACTGATGGAATAAGACTTAGCTTTGTTATCTCACTTAGCTAAGGAATTTACAATAACTCCATGCCTTTACAAAATTTAAAAGTAATCTCCCGTAAGTAGGTCACTAGCTTGACCAACAAAATCATTTAAGTCATGGTATTCAACAATGTAGAGTCCACCTAGTGATCCTAAATGGAATACTCTCAATCAGCAAGTATCAATCAGAATTTTGTCTGTAGCTTTACAGCAATTTTTTTTTAAACTCAATCCAAATTACTAAGTGCAGCTGCTTGAAATCAACATAACTTCACATGCCACATGATACAGCATTTTAACCATGAATGAGGAATGGTGTAGAAGGCAAAGCAAATGGTAAAAATACTAGATGTCATCATTTCTTGTAATATATATACCTGCACATTCAAGTTCCCCCACCGTCTTCTAAATCAAGATGTGTATTCTACAAAGTCATTAATTCTGTAGTTTGCACTACCACAGGAATTTCAGTCAAGTTCGTAAGTGTGGAATTGAGCATTAGCACTTGGTATTTTACTGCTCCTAACAGAGGTATGAGATGGCAGCTGCTAAAATACCAGGCCAGTCAGAGAGTATTCTATTCTTCTGAAAGATAAGGGAAATGAGGATATCAAATCAGTGCTCTTATGGGCAGCTACAGGCCCTCAAAGGGAAGCATACCTGGGGTTTAAGAGTGTGTATTTGAGTATTGTTGGTAAAAATGAAAATCACTTCACTTCTACATTATCAAAACCCTCCAAATGGTATCACTGAGTCAAATGTATAGTGACATGTAGAATATCTAAGACATTAAAATGCAGACAATTAAAAAAAAAAAAGTTCCAAACCTACCAATTCACCTTCAAGATGAGAAATTCCAAAGCAAATGTCTGTGATCTACCTGCCAAGTACGGTGTATCAAATGTCATGCTTCTTTCCCAGGTAAGACAGGGAATATTGGAATATGCTGGTGGAAACTCAGCAGGACCCAAGGGATGCTGGTGTCAGTCACTTCACGAGTACAAGGCAGAGACTCCCACGCAGTTCTGAAAGCAGGCCCTGGGAGGAATTTGTCCTTGCAAATGTTTCTGAGTGAGCCTGATGTCCCAGATCTCCTTTTGTGCTGGATCTGCTCTGTGCCGCTTCATCCCTTCTGTGTTTGACCACTAGCACATGTGCCAAGGCTGCTGCTTTGCTGTAAGGAGTTTTGTTCAGAGCTGCCTTACACATTCAAAAAGGCAGTGACAACATCAAATGACACACTCCTTATTGATCACTTTGGTTACACTGACATCGACCCAAAAAGAATGGCAAACCAGCAGGTATCATGTTCAAACAAGAATGATTCAGAGCAACCTTTTGGTCCCCACAGAAACTTCTGTGGGCAAAATCAAATTTTGGAACCAGCAAAACTTCCAGGACAAACAAGCCTGCTTTTCTGTAGATAACACTGATTTAGTTTTAACATACAATGCTTAGTAGGTTCTGATTTTTTGAAAACCAAGACAAATTCAGCTTCTGATTACCAGTCTGAGAGCATTCTTGAATTTACCTTTTCTTCCATTGTTATGATTAGTACATCACTTCATTTTCACTCTACAGAGGAAAAAACTACAGCATGCTCCAGTCATCAGGAAACCCCCTACTGCCGTACCTTTGTCCTGGTTTTGGCTGGGATAGGGATAATTTTTTTCTTAGTAGCTGGTACAGTGCTGTCGTTTCAGATTCAGTACGAGAGTAATGTTGATAACACACTGATGCTTTCTGTCAAAACTAATTAAAAAAATAATCAAAAGTGGTCTCACGATGACCAGGGCAGCTCCCTCAGGTCTCATAAGTGCATCCCATGAGGTCCTATGGATTTGTGTATGTCCATTTTGTTTGGATGCTCCCTAACCTGTAGCCCTAACCTACAAGGTCTTGTTTGGCTCACCAGAGGGAGAGCTCCATGCACTCCTCCACCTCACTCACATGAAAATTCACTCTGCCTGTCCTGTCCTTCCTGGCAAGCCTGTGCACATCCATTGCTGTGCTGCTCTTGTGTGAGCTATCCCACCGTGTCTGCAGTTCAGATGATTCTGTAGCTCTGACAGTGCACACAGACCCTAACTCCTCCCGGTTTTTCCTTACACCACGTGCACGAGCAGACAGACCCTTCGGACGGGTACCTGGTCACGTTCATTTCCCAGGAAAGGCATGAAAGCTTTTCCTGTAATGCTGTCCTGTAGGCATTTCCTTATTGTGTGCATAGGCTGGATGTGGGCCCCCTTCACTGCTGTGGATTAAGAGCTCTCTCCTGCCTACAAATCCCTACACCCTTTGCTTACAAACTCGGTGCACCCCTTCTTCACCTCACTGTGGGTCATTATTCCTTTCTCCAACTGCTCCCAGTTTAACGTTCTCACCTAGCCTGTTGGCAAAGTTAATTTTGGCCCACTCAGTAAGGTAGATCCCATCCCTCCTTAGCAGTCCTCGATTCTTAAGGAGAATCCTACAGTCACAGGAGTAGAAACTTTTCTGTGAAAAGCAGCTTTGCCACCAGTTGCTCACCTGTAGGACCCACCCACTCCTTCTCAAGCCACACTGAGAAGACTTTCAATAAAAACGTTTCCGAATTAAATGTGTTGATCATTCCTAATTTGCATCCACCTTGCAAACAAGAGCAGTCAGGCCTGAGTTATTTTCTGAGTTAAAACCAAGACGTGGAAGCTGCAGCAACCCAAAGCTGTTAGCAAACCAAGCAATGCGTCCCAACATTCAGGGGAGAGAGCAGTCTTTGTGCAAGGACTTTCTCTAGCAAACTTTCACGCTAAGATTCCAGAAACTCAAAAACTCTAAATTTTGTATTTTAAGTGACAGTGGAATAAGCACAAAAGCCCCCTTACATCTGAACTAGCATTAATTTACAAAAGGACATAGAGCTTTCTACTGCTGTACTAGTTTCACCTCAGTGCATTAAATGGTCAAAATTCTGCTGTGATTCACAGCCTCAGCACTAAAGCTCCAGGTAAAGCTGTAGCATCAGTGACAAAACTACCCCTGGTGTCTTGCAGAAGGTGCAATACCAGGCATGAACCATCTGAACATAATCAGGAAATGTTCCAGCAGCACAGGCTGGGTGCCTCTGGCTGAGAGCAGAACTCACAGAGAGTTAAAGACTTGTCAGGAAGCAGAGTAAGGAACACAAACAGGTACCAACACAACTGCAGCAGTGATCTGAACAGAGACAATGAGCGCATCGGGAGCCTGGATAACGACTCAGAACACGAGATGAATTCGACAGGAGCAGATCTCTTATTTCCCAACAACAAATCTGAAGGCCAGGCAACGAGTTCCTCCCTTCCCTCTCTTCCAGCAGACGGGAGGCCCTGGCACACGGCAGCACCTGGAGCGAGCCAGGAGCCCGTGGGGCTGCGGCCATTGCGGGCCTGCATCCCGCAGCCAGGCCGAGCCTGGAGCAGCAGCGCCGTTGCCATGGCAATCAGCTGTTGCCAGGTAGCCGGCAACCAAGAGAAGCTAAGAATTAACAAGGCCTAAAAATAAAGGTGTCGGGGTTTTTTGGTTTTTTTTTTTTTTCCTAGATGCTTGTATGTAACAGGCAAAATAATAATAAAACTCCCTCAAGATCTCGGCAGTTACGGGGTGTTGCTGTTCCACAGGCTTTGATCACCTTTTAAAATTAGCATGTTTTACTAAGCAACAAAAACAACCAAAACATGACGGTGGGAAGATATTCCAAATCATTGAAAACATGAGACTGAAAAGCAGGAAAGGAGATAAACTGTTCCCAATATTCAAAGAAACTGGCAGATAAAAGACTAAATCCTTTCTAAATCTCTGCATCAGCAGAGTCAGAAAGTGTGGCAGCTCTGCTGGTTTACATCACCTGTCCTGTACTTAAGGGATAGGGGAAAAATGGATTTAATTTCCATCCCTCAACATTCTGTATTCATATGGACCCTATAAAATAGGAGAAAATGCTATTTAGAAGATTATGCAACAGAGCACATCGAGGGCCTTGGCATCCTTGGACTGAAGGCATGGTGGGAATACAGGACATGCCGTGTCTCACTCACTGCTCATCCCCAAGCAAGGAAAGGCTGGTGCAGTGAAAAATTTCTCAACACCAGTTACTAAGAACAGAAAACGTGGCCTTTCCTGCTTCCTCCTAGTCACTGCATGTATACGTAACAAAAGAAAAAAAATCAAACCAAAAAAGCCAAATCTAACCACAGGTCACCCCAGGCCATGTGGAAAGACAGATCTGCATCATCTTTCTTCCCAGGAGCAAATATTTTAACAGAGAGAAAGCTGTAAGAGTCCCTGCAAAGTAAAACACCAAAAATCAAGTCTAATTGTAACCACTTGTGCTTTACAGTTATTGACTCCAAGATCTGCGTGCGTTTGTGCTACTGGATTCCCCGGAACCATTCCTTAGAGGTTTCAAGGGATAAGCCCATGGCAGAAATACTGCAGGATTGGGCCAAACTGCTTCTCAGGCTGACTCCTTTCACAGGAAAAATTAGACAATGAATGAAATATCACATCGGAATTAATTTCAATGTACAAAATAAACAATTCCTTTGGATTAACTAAAAAAAAAGGAATTTTACTTTTTTTGCCCCCCTTCATTTCAAGTAAGGAAAATCTGTTGAAACATTAATTCTTTCTATTAGGAAACACTGTTTTCTTCCTTTTCCTGTAAGCTGAAAACAAAATGTAATGACGTAAACCAAAGAAAGGAATTAGGAAATTGAAAGTAACTTCAGATTTAAACAGTGTAAACTTTCAATGCTTAAGATGTTAAAATGAAACATTTGGTAGCTTTTGAACAGCGTTGCTTCAAGTGAGTAACTTGGCAACAAAAAAAGCAATTTCTAAAACATCTTGGATGTTGCAAAATCTGTGTTTCAGTAGCAGTATAATCTGATGAAAATGTTCAGTCTTCTTGTATCTCAAGCACCCAGCCCAGAAAAATATTTCCCCCTAAATCCTAGGCTGTATGTGACCCTATGTTTAGAGAGACAGAGCACTAAACTGCACTATAAGGACAACAATTCCCTCACTTTTTCTTTTCCATGTTTCTGTGAATAATATAGATATTCTTCAGTGTGTATTAGAATCAATGGGAAGTGGAAAATGTCACAATAAGCACTTAATAGCAGCATGGTGTATTTTAGAAACTGGAATAACATCTCTGTGCACAAAAACCTTTGAAACAGTGATATAAAGAAGCAGCGGGCTTATTGAGAATATCCTTAAAACATATTTTTAGACACCACACAAAGGCACCAAAAAAAAAAAAAA